>JBBBDQ010000662.1:0-545000 GCA_037127315.1 Ascarosepion bandense
ATTTTTTTTTATTTAAAAGAATTTAGACTAGAGAGCGAGAGAGTGCAGCATGGGAGTGTCAGTGTCTGTTCGTCGTAACTCGTGAGATTTATCGTCATACATTCCAACAACAAAAAAGGATTCTTATTGATGAAGCAGGCTTTAACATTTGACTTGCAGGTTTTTAAACGTTAAGGAACAAATTGCATTTATAAGGGAATTTTAAAAAAAATTAGGACAAATTATTCACGAAATTTCAATCGCCCTTTTAGTTTTTTTTTATTTTGTGTGACATTTTTTTTGTTGCTGTCATTTTCATTAAATTGATCAATTTCCGTATCTAAATCATGCTGAAGATCTATTCTTAAATGAAAAAAGTTTCTTAATGTAGAAATTAAGTTGTTTAACAGTAAAAGGAATTCAACAATGAAAATAAAATTACGCTTAAAAAAACTTTTAAAAAGGAAAAAAAACGTTTTAATTTTTAATTTATATTTACATGAATTTTATTGGGTTTTTTTTTTTAACTTTAATTCTTCCAGTTGATTCATGATGGATGATAATGATTAGAGAAAGTATAAACAATGTCTGAATGTCTCCTTCAAGTATTTAAAATTCTATTTTGACTAGCATAATGCTGTAACATGTATTTTTAAAATGAATTTCTAACTTCAAAAGTAAACAAATATTTTTAAAAAAAAATGATTTAACAATTTTTTTATCGTCTAAAAATTAAAATTACCCTATGTTTTTTTTTTTTTTTTTTTGCAACACCGTTTGAAATTCATGTGCAAATTAATAGATAAAAAAATGTTCTGCCTGAAAATATTTTTCTGTGTTCTCTAATGCAAATTAACATTATTTTATTTTAAGCAAAACATTGCTTTTTAGTTTTTATTATGACTGTCGTGCTTCAGTTCCCACATTTCTTTTTTTCTTGATTGACGATCAGGTTGTCCAAAAAAGTGGGAATTCTGTTTTCATGCATTTTCAGTCGTAAGTTTTTAATTTTTATTGAACATTTGTGTATTTTTCAAATGCTCGATAATATTTATCAAAAGTGATGATTATTAAATTAATAATCATGGGCTCAAAATTTATTTTATTGGCTCTATAGGATTTCACAAAAAGATACAGGTTATATTGTTATAAAACAAAAAATAAAATATAAAGATGGGCGGAGATTTAAATTAATGAAAGTAACGAAAATATTTGTAATTTACACTAAATTAAATAAAACAAGTTATTCGTAATATTCGCCTTGTTAGCAATAAATTAAGTAGCTTTCTTGTAATTCTGACAGGTTTTTATAAAATTAGCTATAAGATTTATTGAATTTTGAAGGGTGTTCCCAGTCATCAGTTACTACCTTCCTTATTTTTTACATTAAGCTAATCTTGATATGAAATTGAATTTGTATGTACTTTTTTTTTATCGATATATTGTTAGGCATGAGCTGTTGTGCTACTAACTTTTCCTAGGATAGTATTTAAATTAGAATACATAGTCACTTCGTCATTTAAACAAAAAATGACCTGTCACCTATAACTTGAAATTTTATTCGTTGAGCAATGTTTTTGTTGGTATATAGAACAATTAACATTCACTTAAGGGCTTTTTTTGCACTCAGATTAGTTTTTTTACTGAACAGAGTTCTCTGGCATTACTTCTCAGTCTCACTAGTAGAGAGTTGCTGAAAATATTTCTGTTAGAAAATTGATGTGGTAGCTTTAAGTTCAAAACGAAACTAACAAATTATAGCAAGTCGAAACTTGAAGATAGGGAGTGGAAAGAAATGTCAAAAATCCCAATACACGTAAACGGCTAGAAATCCACCGCACTGTCCAACACCCAGTCACATGCAAAATAAAAAAAGCAAGATGGTCACGAATGCGACGCTCACCGTTTTCAGAACACCAACCGCTTTTCTTTTTATTGACAGAATAATTTTTCTTTCGTTTGTTGGATAGGACAAACCATCTAAGAGTTAGCATTTAAAGCAGAAGTTGCCAGTGACTTATTTATTTTGTATTTGGCAACAAAACACACGTGCCTTTTTTTTCGCAATAAAATTACTTTCTCGTTCGCCACACTCCCACCCACTATCTCATGATCACACTGATAACTTCTTAAGGCAATTCTTAATTCAACCAGTCCTATTGTATTTTTGCTGTTGGCATCACTTGTTGATGTGTTTTAAACTGACAAAGTGGCTCAAATCCCTCATATAGCATAAGTATCTCATTTTACAAAAATCGCACGCATGCTTCTCTAATCCCAGTATGTCCCACTTGGTATTGATATTGGTTTTACTTTTGAGTGTTTATTTTTTTACCCACACAAGGTCCCCTAACCCATATATCAATTGTCCATGTTCTTTCTTTGGTGAAAGTGTTTTAATATCCTTTTGCCGAGATTCTATAATAGTAAATCCCATTAACAGTGGTAATGTTCAACTATCCTGTTACCGAAGAGAACATGCATGCAGCAGAAACCAATATGTATTCCTCACCCGTCCAAAAACTTCTTTAATGGTATACTGTAGTACACAGTGTCATTGTTAAGAAGTTCAGCAGGAGGTTCTGGTTCAAAAAAATAGTCTCCAAGTGGTTGATGATGCTGGCTGATGTTGTCTTTTCTTTTTGTGGCCAGTCCAAAGTTGATATTTAGTTAATATTGGTAGGTTAGATGGTTGACAAAGCCTTTCCTTATCAGTAGCTGATTTTTTTTTTGCCTTGATCTCTAGTGTATCACCAAGTGATGCATCTCTTGATAACCTGTATAACAAATGGTGTGTGGTATTCAGTTAAATTAAATTGTTAAATCTTATGAAGTCAGAAAGGTTGGTATTATCAGTTTCTTCTCCTACATAGGTGACTATTAAGGTGGCTAATAAGTTCACTCTAACCACTTGTTTTTATATCAGTTTGCATTTTTCTAGATGGAGTGGTTATCTTACCCACTTATAAAAAACACATAACAGGTTAAAAAATCTAATGCAGGATGACTATTGGTTGATAGGCATATAATTGGAGTATATAAAGTTTTAACTTAGCTTTACACAGTTCTATCTCTAAGCAAAAGAAAAACATCCAAACTAATTTAAAAATAATATGCACATTCACAAAACTTACATAAAAAAAGGGTAAGTTCTAAAACTTTTTTAAATTCAAAGAAAACTCTTACTTCAAGTCTAGATGAATTAACATTTAAACAAATATTAATCACAATTATATTTGCTGACAGATAAATTGTTCAGCTGGTTACTTGAATAGCCTAATGATATATCAAGTTGAGAGCAGATAAAAAAAAACTACTTAAACTTTGATTATTTCTCATAGGGGATCCAATACAATAATAATAATCAATCTGAATAATTTTTAGCATTTTGATATAGAAACAAATGTCAGTAATTATAATTTTCTCTATATTTACAACTTTGATTTATATCTACTTTTGAATATCAATTTGTCAAGAGATCATTATGCCTCTATTTGTGTTCAGTTAGTTTTTTTTATACAGGAATGTCTCCTTCAAGTATTTAAAATTCTATTTTGGCTAGCATAATGCTGATAATCACTTTAGAAATTAACCATTATCACTCTGAATGTGACTTTTTCTGTACAAAATGTTTATCCTGCTACTAAAGGTGACTGAGTCTGATCCCTTAACAATAGTGTTTGAATTTCATAGTTATGTTGTCATATTCTGCTTTGGCAACAAAAAACAACTTTGAGTGAAATTAACAATAAGGATACTGCAATTGAAAGGCTTTAAAAAAGAATGTAGTGGAAAGGGAAGTAATATTAATAATGCAGATTGCTAAAGGTTAGATGATTAATTTAACAAATTTATAGGATAAGAAACCTCTATTACAATCCAAACGTGCCCATATGCATATTGTGTGCTTGTGTGGATGTTGAAAGTTCTCAGCCTGACAAGGGATTTCTCCTAATCTTTTGTTTATGAAGTAGAGTTGGAAACCTTTCAGTTTCCCCTACATATTTGCTTTTAGATTAGTCTTAGAACTTTTCATCATCTCTACATATATTTTCAAAGTACTAAAATGTTGAATATACTAAAAGTTAATGTTAAATGAATTTTCATTTTCTAAAAGTGAAAATATTATTTGTTGAAAAACACTGAAATTAGAACACTTTATGTAGAAAAATATTTAAAATTTATATTATTGAACTAAAAAATATCAACTATAGTTTTACTTGTAACTGGTAAATGTTATTTTTAATCATTATCATGTCTGCTAAAAAATTGATTGGATAATACAGCAAAGACAAAAGGCCATTTTAACTTTGGAAATGTGTGGACACTGGCTGAACTTACCTCCCTGAAATATGTAAATATTCTTAACATTGTAGAAAATTTATATTTACATGAATTTTATTGTTTTTTAACTTTAATTCTTCAGTTGATTCATGATGGATGATTATAATGATTTTAGAAAGTATAAAAACAATTGCTTTTCCTGTCTGAATTTCTGGAATATTTTGCAATACTAACTTTTTATATGTATACAATTATTTGTATATAAAATATGTTAATACTCTGTTTTTTCTGCAAGTATTTTCATAGCAACTGCTTTGACGAGCTTTTTTTCCCTTGTTTCTCGACTACATCTATTTACTTGTACTACTAAATTGGCATCAAAGTCCCCCAATTTTACAGTCAAAATAGTTAAAAGTAACTATTTCTTGTACTCTAACAGTTTCTTTTCTCACACTTTCCATTTGTGGAACTCCTACCGTTTGCTTGATGCCCATCCATCTCTTATCCTTTCTTTGATATCCCCTGTACCTTGTTTTGTTTTTTCTGTCACTTTAACCCTCTGTGCACCAGTGGCAGTCATATCTTGCATGGGGTGAAATGGTTTTTTATATATATATATATATATATATATAAAAGCAAATTACTTAGCTTTTTATTTCTCTAATGAATGTGGCGCAGTGGATATCGGCTCGGAACAAGAACTCGGGGAACCGAGTTTGAATTCCAGTTGAATTCCTTGCGTTCACTTACGCGCAAATACCCTTGGGAAAGGTATTAATCTGTCTCTTCCCTCCAGTTATGGGTTAAATAATAGGACAGATTGGGTTCTATACCTTTGGTCGGCAACCAGTCTACCGCAGAAAGCAATGGCAACCTACTGCTGGATAATCTTCTGCCCAGTCAGTCATGTCTCTTTCGAGACATGATCGCCAAAGCGTGTATCGCGCATGGCACTTAACTGACTGAATGAATGTAACAGGCTAGTATTCATGAGAGCAATGAAAGGCTAGTAATCTTTACTAAATGTAATAGATTAGGAATCCCAATTTAAATGTAATTTTCTTTCCTTTTTATTTACTTAGATCTGTCAAGATCAAAGCTGTATACAATTCACTTATATTTGTTTTTCATAGTAAGTTATATGAATAATGCAAAACAAAAAAAATATTTATTACTGGTAGTTATAGATATATTTAAAAAAAAAAACAACTAATTCACTGCTGCTTTAAATGTCAACACATACATGTTAACTTTGTTCTGTAATTTCTTCATTTTCTGGTGATTTTTTTCTATTTTTACTATCACAAAATGTCTGCACAGATAACATTGTAATTAGATATGTAATTTTTCTTATTCAACATTTTCCTAACTCGAATTTCTTTCATTGCAGCTAATATACCATCCCTATAAAGGTTCTTATCAGAATAAACTTTGTATTGACTATAGTTTCAAGTTGTTCTAAGTGTGAAATGTTAGAGAAGTTTAGAGAGTTTTATTTGTCAAATAAATACTAATTGAGTCCACACTTAGTTTTACTGGTTGCTATGGAAAAGTTCTCAAGACAAGCAAGAAAGAATTCCAAAATGTATGCTCATTTTTGGTCAAATTTCAGACCATGAGTCAGATATTTTCAGTACCTGATCTTAAAGCTGAGAACAAATTGAATCAAATAATGTTTTAAAAGGAATTTTTCTGATCACTTTTGAAGCTTATAAATTTAAATTTGGTAACTGATTTTATTTACTAGTATCTATTAATTAAATGTTATTGATTTTTTTTTTTTTTTTTTTTTTTTTTTTTTCCTTAACTAATCATTGTCTTGAATTTGTGCTCTAGGTTTCAGAATGTAATTTTGTCAGCAAAAATATTTTATTTAATTCTTCATATTTTAATAATGAAAAATTTAAAGTCTTGTATTGAATATTGTCTCCCATCAGTGTCAAAAGCAATAATTTATTTGTTCAATTTGTGGGAATAGAAAGAAAAAAGTAAATGTGAGCTGAAAATACACTACAGTCACAAATAATAATTCACACTAAAAAAATTTTGAAATAAAAGCTTCCCTATGAGTGGGTAATTTTGCTGCTCTTTATGATTGTTATCTACCAGAATGTTAGTTAGCCTCTTCATGAACAGTTATGACATATCTGTAATTTTTTTTTTCTCAATTATAATATTTATAAGAATTGTCATTGGTTCTGACAGACACTTATAAAAATCTTGAAGGTGAATTTTGAAAAGTTTTGTAAGAAAAATTAAAGATAGCGAGACAGAAAGCTAATAATAGATAGATATTGTGATACAAATAAATAACTGCAAATATTACATTTCAAACCCTTCTGAAAATAAATATTTGCAACTTTAACAGCAACTAAAGCCAGACCAGTTGTTGTGAGGTTTAGTAAAAAAAAAAAGTAATACTTCTTCTCTAATCTTTAATTGCAACATATTTAATAGTAGATGCACTTAAAGCATATGAAAGTGAATACAAAAATGTCAAGATTAAAAATCTAGACTCAACATAACATCCTTCCTTCTTAATCATGATATTCTATGTTTGAATGAAAGCATGCCTACTGATTTTTGATTTATTTTCTTAATCCTAGGCAAATTGTCTCTTTTAACTTGCCATTGTTGGAGAAACCCTGTCCTTTGGTTGCTATCCATTATTTTTAAGCTCTGGCACTTAGACAACAACCACCCTCTACTCCTTCATTCTAGGAACCCATTTTATGCTGACCTTTGAGTAGCCAAAAAATACGCTAAATGACAAACACTATCATGGTTCAGGTAAAGCTTTTCACAGTTTTGCAATAGTTATTCTTCTGTTAACTCTAATGAGAGAGTATCAACCTATTTTTTCTTGTCTATATTTATAGCAGCAGCTGGCCTGCTACTGTGGAGCTTGTCACAGATAATTTCTCTCTAGAATTACAATTAACTTTACCAATCCATTTTTTTGCAGTCTTTACATAAAGTTCAGCTTTTTCATAAGTATTTACTAAGCTTCTGAATATTTGTAACATTTTCTCTTTTGTTTCACCTCATCATACTTGAGTTTTAGTAAACGAAAATAAAATTTTACTCTGAATTTGAGTGAGTGCAACTTGAGATAGTTTAGTAATATTTTGTTATTATTTGATATATCACTGGTTTTGTTCGTTTATTTTCTTTAAATTAAAACACTGCATAATATTTTTTTAAAACGTTTGCCTCAGTCAGAGAATTAGCATTTCAAATCTTATGTATTAGTTGCTACTGCTTTACATATCTGTATATTTGCTATCATTTTTTTTATTTAAAATCTCATGTCTGTTTGCTCTGACATTAAACTCTCTTACTGTTTTAGTTTTTTAAATATCATTCAACTATATTCTGTGCTTCATGTAGTAATCTGGCATAAAGTACACAGTATTGGTTTCAAAAGTTTCAAAAATCAAACAGCTTATATTCTAAGAATTTGTGACTGAAATTCTAATATATATGTTAAGAGGAAAACTGAAACCAAGATTTATTTCAACAGTGTAAGTTTACTTACATTCTCTTTCAGATTGTTGCAAAATAAATCCGTTCACTCAGAATATTTAAAAAGAAATGTTTTTAACAGAGGAAGCGCAGTAATAGGTACATCATATAACATAATACAGACAAAGGAATACATACATTCAATCACACATACACAAAACAAATTTTATGAGAAAATATATACATACACCAGAAATTTTTGAATTAGACAAACACAAAAAAGAGGGCACAGACAGATGTATTTACTAAATCACACAATTATATAAAAATATAAAGAATATATACTCACGCAAAATAAAGGAGAAAGATAGGAATAGACATTTAAGTCCACAGACATAAATGACCAAAAAGACAAAGTGGGAAGAGAAAGAAAAAAGAAAATGTGAGACGAAAATACACTGCAGTCACAAATAACAATTTACACAAAAAAATTTTAAAATTATCTTTTCAAAGACCTTTTCAAAAGAAACAATTTGCTTTCTTTAAAAATTTCTTCAAAAAAAGTTTTTAAAGTCTTCCTAAAACATTTCTTTTTTTTTTTTAAATCCCAAGTGTTCATCATTACAAAAGCAAAGTTAATGTTCAGCCAATTTTAATATAGAAAAATAAATTAGATAGATAAAAACTTTAAATTCTAAAATAAATTCCCAAAAATATTTTAAAATTTATTAAATTAATTTAATTAGATCAGTTTAATTAAAAAATAAGTTATAAAATATTAAATATAATAATAATCATAAAAACTATGAAAATACTAAAAAAATATAATAGGTAATTAAATAAAAAAGAAATAAAAAGATAATAAAAAGTTTTAAATTAAGATAATAAAATAAAAGCAAAATAAAGAAAAAGTTAAAAAAAAAATTTTTTTTTAAATAAAAAATAAATCCAATATAAAAGGAGCAGAACTGCAATGGAAAGTTAAATAGTAGTTGAATTAACTAGGAACATATTAATTCTACAAATCAAGAATTTAAATTTATTTTTCTGGCTACATTTAAAATCATTTCATTCCATTGGTTTAAAAGAGCTGGTGGTTACCACAAATTTAATTATTTCTATTTTTTCATCTAAGCTACTAGGAGTTTTTGATTTACCAACAATCTTCTATTCAATTTTTTTAGTTTCTTATGTCTGTGAACTTAAATATCTCTTCCTATCTTTCTCTCTTTATTTTGTGTGAGTATATATTCTTTACATTTTTATATAATTGTGTGATTTAGAATATATACATCCCATCTGTGCCCACTTATTTTTGTGTATGAATATATTTTCTCATAAGATTTGTTTTGTGTATGTGTGAGTTAATGTATGTATTCCTTTGTATTATGTTATGTGATCTGATGTATCTATTTTCAATTTATTTCCAGGTTAAATAATACAAATTTAATTTCCTCTGTTAAAAACTTTTTTTTTTTAAATATTCTGAGTATTTACTTTTCAACAGTCTGAAAGAGACAATTTAAGTAAATTTACTTTGTTGAAATAAATCTTGTTTTATAATTGTCTATGTGTTCATCTTTCCTCTCAATATTTTATAATGCTCTGGATAATATCCATCGCCTTCTCTGTTTCTTATCTAATTAATAATTTATATTAACTGGATAAAATATTTTGGGTTATCTTCTCCATCTTTACGGGTCTGCCATTCTCTCTCATATATATATATATATATATATATATATATATATATATACATACACACACACACACACACAGCTCCAAAGAAAAGTGATGCCATTGTTTAAAATAGATTTTTTTTCAAATCAAAAATCTTTCTTGAAGCTTTTATTTTAGTTTTACTTTCAAGCTAATAGAATAAATTTAATATTTACATTAAGCAAAGTACTTTGTTTTATTTCAGAAAATGAATTTAAATTGATTGGAATTAATTTAAGTTGCTAAAATTGCTGATTTCCGCCATATTTACAATTCTCTCAGCACAATGTAATTCTCTTCATTCATTTGAAAATAAAATGTACTTTTCTGAAATTTTATTTGAGGAAGATTAGCTGAAAAGTTTTAAAGTTTTATCACTATGATTTGAAACATAATTTTGCTATAAAATATCAGAGAAAAGCATTTTTTTTAACACAGAGGTGGGTGTGTTTTATGAGGTATTGACAGCTCTATTGATAGCCTGACATTTGGGAAATGAATTTTTTTTTTCTATGGGTGTGGAGGCATATCCCTTAAAAATTCCTTGATGAATATTATGTGAGCACCTTTTTTTATGATTTTTTAACTGCTCAGTATATATTAAAAATTTTGGAAAGAATTCTATGTAATCTAATGTTTTATTGAATTTTAGGTACTTTGGCTTTAAATCTGCTATAGTTGTCACTTATTTTCTGATATTGTTGTGTATGAACCTTTGTATTTACAAAAATTGGCATTGGGGAACCAAGTCCAGATTCCAGTTGAGATCCCTTGCATTCACATATACGCAAATACCCTTGGGAAAAGTATTAATCCTTCTCTTCCCTCCAGTTATAGGTTAAATAATAGGACAGATTGGATTCTATATTCTTGGTGGGCAACCAGTCTACTGCAGAAAATAAGGGTAAACTACTGTGGAATAATCTTCTGCCCAGTCAGTCATGTCTCAAGAGACATGATCACTTAAGCATGTGTCACATATGGCACTTAACTGACTGATACATACACACAAAAAAAATTCAAAATTCTTTAAGATACTGGGGATTACTGAACTGTAGTAAGCTTTTCCATTTATGATTAGTAAATATACTTTTTACTTAATAATATCACCTAACCAGTACAAATTAATACAGAATTTTTAAAAGATTTAAAACTTTATAAATTATTCTAAATTTCTTTTCTCTACTCCCACCTCCCCCAAATGAAAAGAATTCTGTCAAGACTTATTATTCAGAGCAGATTTTCAGTAACTGGGTATCCTGTTTTGAAAAAATAAATTGATTTAAATTCTCTAACTGCTTATAACTAATACAAATATGCCCTGCAAAAATTAATTTTTCAAAATTTCATAAAAATAAATAAGTACAGAGTTAACAGATTAATAAATACACACACACACACACACACACACATATATATATATATATATATATATATAATTAACTAGTTATTGGTCAGAATTAAACCAGTACACAGTTATATTAAAAAAGTGCTCAATACATATAAAATGTAGCGCTTTTAAATATTTTCATTCAGAAGCCAGCTGATTATGCAACCTTGATTTCAACCTTTCAGTATTTTCACGTGTTTTATATTAACTGATTTTCCAACATATTTTCAAACGTATCACAAAAACTTTCAGAACTGGAAGTTTAAAATAAGGGAGGAGCTGGTCAAGAATTACATTTTCATTCGAGTTTGTATGATCCTAAAATATATTTTCTGAGGTGTTTATATCCAGACATTATTTCAGACCATTCATTGAACAACCTTTCTCATTCTGTAAATAATACTATGGCTAACTTCTCTTCTTGGCACACTCTGCAAACATCACCACTGTTGTGAGAAAAAAAGAAAAATATATATAGGATGTACTGAAGAACATTTTAAATGTTGATATAATCACAAGTCTACATTCAAGCTGGAGAGTCGTAAAAATTGTACCAAACTAGCCAATCATGTGTAGAAATTAAAAGAAAAAAAATGCCGAAGAACTTTATGTGACTTGGGGCATATTAAAAAAGGCCAGATATTGCAATGGCTGAATTCTGAATGAATATATATGGTTAAATAAAGAAGACGAGTAAAACTATATTTTTTTTTGCCTGTGCATTTTGTCCTGTGATGGACTTCGTCAGGGCAAAAAGATGAAATGAATTTTATTTTAAATGTATCTATAAACAAAAGAATTTTGGTAACTAGAAAAAAACACTCACAAATTATTCATAAGATGAATAAATTATTAATCATTTAAACAAAACTTTCCACTTGTTTCTCTACTTTGAGGGACAATTTATGCAATTTATTTTGTATATACCTGCTTCTGAGTTATTATGGTTTCATTTTTTTTTTTTTTTATAAATCCAACCATGAGTTTCTAAGGGGGTTGTTACTATTTGTATGTTTTTTAGATGGGATAAGTTGTTCTGGATAGTGGATATTATGGAGTTGGTAGGTAGTATAATGTATCTGTTAATGTTTAATTTATTATGGTTTATATTGTTGTTTTTGTTGTGGTTGTGTATTTTATGTGCCTTTCTTTTTGTGTTGTGAATAAAATGGCATTGTATGTTTTTGAATGTGTTTTCTATGTGTTTCTTCTTTGGATAAATATTGGGGCTGCAGATTCTTAATGCTCTTAAATAGAAACCTATAATTATACCAGATTTGATTTTAGAAGAGTGGTATGAATAGAAATTGATCAGGTTATTTTTGTTGGTATCATTTCTATAGACATCAAAATTGAGTTTGTTATATTTGTGTGACATGATATCTAAGAAAGGAAGAGTATAGTTGCTTTCTGTTTGAAAAGTAAGTATTGTTTCAATGCTGTTAAGTTGGTTAACAAGATCTGTTATATTAGTATTTTGTCGATATATTAGTAGAGAGTCATATATCTGAAATAGGTTGTTTTTGAATAGGTCCCTTTTTAGAAATTGTAAAAATAGCCCCCCACCCCACCCACCCCACACACGCGCGCGCAGGGTAAATTGTCATTTTATATTATTCATTTCATGCATGCATGTTTTTTATTTTGTCAACTGCAGAGTATAATAGGGTCAGTTGGACACTGTCTATAAGAAAAAGAGCACTATGGCACAATTCACTCTCCCAGAAATTTGGAAATGGCATGTTGTACTATTTGGTGTTTGTGCTGGAAGCTCCAATACAAGCATTTCAGAGTGTTGAGATGTCAATCTGAGGACAGTGCAGAGGATTTGGAAAGAGTTGGATGAGTCTAATGGTGATTATAAAGGTGTTTGGAGTGATCACGAGTGATGGTGATGTTATGCCTCCATTCGTCTTTCCATAGGGCTTCAGAATAACAACTAGGCCTACATCAAGTGCCTTAAGAAGGTAGTGCTGCCCCGAGTCAAAAGGATGGCTTCTGGAAGACTGTGGCAACAGAATTTGCACCATACCACATAACAGGTGAACCCAGTCATGGCTGTCAGACAATTTCTGCAACCACATCACCCCTTACATTTGACTACCTAACTCACCAGACTGCCGCTCCTTTGATTATTATGTCTGAGGCGAAGTTGAGCAAGAAGAGTTGCAGAAGATTTTGAAGTCATCTGGAGGCAATGGTTGACGCCAATGGTGACTTCATTGAATAAATTTACTCTTTAGTATTTCAAGATATTTTTGTGTAATTTTGATAAATATATTTGTTAAAATGAGATGTCCATGTTAATTTAATTTTTGCAAAACTTATACAACAATTTATCCATCACACCTTATATAATTCATGACAAATATGAAATTTGTCACTTGGTTTATTGATGTTGTATTCAGCACCCCAACTCCAGTTTCATAGACAGACCTTCTAGTAATTGTTCTGTCTACTTTTCAGGAGCTTATTGTCACAATTTTATTGTTGTAAAGTTGATTTTTTTTTTCTTCATTGTAGTGTGTGTGTATGTATATATATATATATATATATATATATATAGCACAGCACAATCAATAAGATGACGTAAATACTATTGTATGATGTTGTTTTGATCCCCAAACCAAAATACCAAAATATATTCAGGAATAAGTTTGTAATTTTGTCTCATTTTTAAATTTATTTCTGTAGAAAAATTTTCAGTTTAAACTCATTAGAATTTTTCTCATAATTCTCATGGTGTAGTTTGCTTTCACAGGCATGAAAGAGAAGCAGCTTTGTTAATAAAATCCTTATTCATTTTAATAAAAAGGAGATTGATATTATTAAACAAAAATAAATGGTACTTGGTATAAGACCATAGGCTTATTGACATATCAAAAAATAATATTCAAAGAATTTTTTTTTTTTAAATGTGGATAAATAATATTAAAAAATATTCTGGAATATTTAGTATACAAAACCAATATTTAATACACTTAATGATGTTAAATAATGATGCAGTTAAATATTAATAACTATTCATATGATGCAATACTATTATAACTAAATATGAACTAAATTATTCAAAGATATTTGATTATGCATTTATTTTGTATTTGTGATGACAAAGGGACTTAATAGCAAAAAACATTTTTTTTTTCTTTTATTGCTCATGCCTAAACCAATACAACCTCTATTTGAATTGCTTTCCTAGTCTATGAATTTGAATGTATATCTCAGTAAATATATTATTGTTGCTTACTTATGTTCTACAGTAGTAATTATTTCAATTGCTCATGGCCCATGTTTCTAAGCAAACATTGTTATGAATGGAAGATCAAATAATATATGAATAGCAAAGAATTGGTGGATACAAATAGACATTATATTATGTGAGTTTTAATTCATTAAAGTTAATTATCTCAAAGTTATAAAGAACGACTTTGCTAGACAGTTCATTTTAAAAATATATGCTTTTCTATTTTTATTTTTTAAATTGACAGTCAATTATGTTCTCATAAATTGGATACAACAAAGGTTTACAATTTATTTTTTTTTTTTTGTTAATAAAAGGCAAGTTTATTAGAGCAGCTTGGATGCAAAAGGGTTAAAATCAATGCCCAGACAATATTAACAGTAAATAACCCAACAGACAGACTTAATTTTGGGTGTTCTCTTTTAATTAATTTGTTAATCCCTTTCATCAGCAATGCTACTTGCTACAACAGCTAAGCCATATATTGATGGCTGTCAATGTAAGTACCCACCTAGTTTTATATATATATATATATATATATATATTACTAAATTAGATAAAATGTTTATTGATCAGTTGCCTTTTTACCATCAATTGTAAGAGAAATACTATTCTTAAATGCTTCAAGCCATAGTTTATTTTTCAATAATTGTTGGTTGATGTATTAAGTTAACCATTAATGAGGTTTACTATTGTATTGTTTATAGCGTATTACTAAGATAAGGTTTAAAAGAACTTCCTTTTTTTTTTTTTTTTTTTTTTTAAATCTTTTCAACAAATATTAGAAAACTGTTTTGCTGAAGTGTGAGATTGTTTTGTTTCGTGAACAGATTTTTTTTTTATATATATATAAATAATGTTTTCAAAAGGTTTTTTTTAATATTTTCATCCTTTTAAGAATAGAAACAAGAATGAAAGCATTTAGTCTGCAGATTTTTAGCAAATAAAAAGATATTGTTATTCAATATTAAGACTATTATCTTGGATTTTATTAATACCATATTTCACATAAGATTTTCAGCTACATGTATTCAGTTGGTAAAATTGCTAAATGTTTTTCTTTTTCAACTGGGGAAAGATGAAGTGTTCTTGCTTAAATATTTTATTAATACCAAAAATTAAGCTAAACGGTCCTTGTAATATATAAAACATTGAAAATTATTCAAAACTCAATTTTAAAAAATGGAAACATATATATTTTTTTATTGTTTACTAGCTATATTATCAATATTTTTTCTAACTCTGAGCTTGAGTGTAAGAATTAATAAAGAATTTTAAAAAATTGTATTGTTTAACAATGCTACAAAATGCATAGCATGTGAAGTTTTAATTTAACTAGTAATGAACAAATACAATTTTCTTTTTTTTAGAATTTAAATTAAAATATGTTGTGTATTGTTCTTCAATAATAATATTGAATTAAAATTATCTCAAATGCCATTTTATACAAACAAACTGAAGTTCCAAACATTTAGACATCAATACACCGTCTCATCTCATTCTTTCCATCTAGTGAAATGGACTTAGCTGATTGACAGTGCAACCTTAAAAGGTAGTGTAACTAGCAGCCATTGGGGTGAAATTTATCATGATTTAACTACAGGTTGATTGTTGGGGGTAAAAAAATGGGCCTCTCTATCTTCAGGGTGGCAAATACTTTTAGGTTTCTTAGGCAGTTGTAACAAGAGTATACTGGGAATATGTTAATTCACAGCCCTACATCAATTGGTACCCCATATAGCATACACTGCATTCCATAGGGTTTTGTAATCATCAACAAGGATACCATTGACACCATTGCTTCAATTACTGCATCTTACCTAGGCTAGAAAGTATTACCATTATACTATATAACACAGGTCTTGCATCACATGATCAGGTAAAATCCCCTTGAAAATACTGTAAAGTTTGTATGTGTAAGTAGATGCTTGAATCTATAGATCAAGCCTGTTAGGTGATTGTAAAAACTGGTAATGATTCTGTAATAGTAATAGTGCTGAGTATGAAGTTTGGAGTTTGAAATGATCACTTGTAAAACTAGTTTCTGTCTTTACAAGTGTGATATAAAACAGATCACTCTGTGAATGATTTGTACCCTTTTCTTAATCGTGATGGTTTCCCAGGAAGACAATACAACTCAGTCATATGCGGATGACATAAAATAAATTCCAGAAACACTTGGTTAACTTTCAATTACTCCACTGATCCCATGCACTTATTTAAAAACACATGACATGTTGCCTTCAACTACACCCATCAAACACAATGATGTGGATAGCCCCAGCAAAGACTCCAGCACTTTAGACTCCATGCTACTGTTATTCAAGTGAAAGAAGCTACATGTCATTTGGTCGATGTCTCTAATCTCTTACTAATTCAGTTTATTAACTCAATTGTCATTTACAAACAGGTGATGGATCTTGCAAATAACCCCCTACAATGAAGTTACATCAATTACTCTTATTACTATTGAACATATTGTACCAAAGATTATATTTTTGTATCCCTGAGTCGATTCTGGTCAACGGCAACCAATAATGTAGTCCACTGCCTCACCTTGGTCTTCAATTTCCTTCAGACTACTATGGTTACCATCTAGCTCATTTCTCACTTGTTGATATGTGGCTCATTTGCTGCTGGTATCATGATTGTAGCCACAGTTTTACTTTGCTGGCATTTGTCTGTTACATGTCTCTGCCACATGGTGTTTTTGCTTCCAGAGGACGAGCTGATGAAGCAAAGTGAAGTGAAGATAATTTGACAGTTTAGAAGCTACACAAAAAGGAATTCTTTGGAATAAAGAACTTGGGTTAAAAATGTAACAATGATTTGTTGTATACAGCAGTTTTAACCCTTCCCACTTACTATTATAATCAAATGACACTTGGATCCCCTTTGCAGTCTGCAGCTTGTGTTAGTAGTAACTTAAATTTCTAAATCCTGGTCTTAAGGGACCTCTACTTTTTTGTGATAAAATTAATTTTAAAAATTAAAAAAATTTGTTGAAGCTTTCATTTTAGTTTTAATTAAAAGCGAAAGGATTAAATTTATTATTTCCAGTCAGTAAAATACTCTGTAGTTGTTGTGCAGTAAATAACAAAGTGCCAGTGACATAAATGGACTAGTCTAGACACTTAAATAAAGAACTCCAGTGAGTCTTAAAAAAAAGGTCTGTTGAAGTCAGTCCTCAGAGCATTTCTTACAGAGGTCATATTACAAAAAGCAGATATTAAATGAATTTCATAGTGGACATCTGGAAATTTCAAGGATGAAATCTCTCATGTAAGAGAAGGTAAAAGCCTGTAGAGGTTGTGCTCTGGCAGCAAACTTACCTACCACGAAAATACAACTTTTGCCAAAGACTTACGCTATGTCTGCACATACATTTTGCAGGTTCAATAAATGGAACACCTTATCTTGTGCTAGTGAATAGGTTTACTATGTGGCCTGAAATTTGTAAGTGCAAAAAATAAACTTCTTTGGTGACAGTGAATTTTTACACAATGTGTTTGCAAGATATGGCATTCCAGATAATAGTCTTAGATTCATTTATTGCTTATGAATTTAAAGCTTTTTGTTAAATGTTTTCCATTGAACATATTGCTATCCTGCCACATCACCCAAGGTCAAACAGAAAAGCTGAACAGTGTGTGGGTACATTTGAGAGAGCTTTGGAAAAAGCATGTCATGAAAAAAATGAACAAAGAAGAACTATAAAAATTATTGAACATTTACCATATAATGCCAATCCCAATACACTGTTAGGCATGTCACCAGCAGAATTAACATTTGCAAGAAAAATTAAATCAGTGTTCATCAAGTTGTTATCAAGTCAAAAAAAGAATGGAACAAAAAGGACATTAAATTTTTAAGATTGGTGAAAAAGTGTTTTTCAAAATGTATAAAGATGGAAAATAATGTGGGAAGACGGCATAATAATATCACGTATTGAAAAGACGATATACATGGTAAAAGGAATAAAATGGGAACATAAAAGACATTATAATCAGCTTAAGAGAAAATTTACCAAAGAAAGTCATGAAAGAATGAAGAATCTATGAAAGTACGGTATGATGTTTTTGATGTGCCTACAGAATTTGTTGAACGTACAAGTACAATTTCCAGAAAAGGAAATGAATAGAAATACTAGAGGTTGATCCTAAACGTAAAAGCTACAAAATTATGTTGGAGAACTCATCAGAAAGAAAATGGGTGAGGGGTGATACCAATAAATAAAAACTAAAATATTTATTATTAAAAGAAATCTCAAAAAAGCTGATGTTGTGTAGTAAAAATTCTTGATAATACAAATGGATCAAACTAGACGCTTAAATAAAGAACTCCAAGTAGTCTAAAAAAAGGCTGGAGTCAGTCTTCAGAGTATTTCAAACAGAAGTAATATTGATTGGCATCGATTTTTTTTTTTTTTTTTTTTTTTTTTTTTTTTTTTTTTTTAATAACTGATTAGCAAGGTAATTTTCTTTATTAAGAAATCTTCCAAAAGTATACTTTCTGGAGCTTCATTGGGAACATTAACTGATTTAAAGTATAATTAATTTAATTGAATATTTAAGTTGAAAAAATAGAAAAATGGATTTTTAAAAAACAGTAGCAGTGATTTACAAACAAATCACTTAGCAAGCACTGATAAGGTGTTGACAGTTTTATGTTGTTCTACAGAGACTTTATCTATTAAAACATAAATTAAGAAAATGACAGGTGAACACTCTTTTTATGAGTTTTAAGTACTCAGTAATCTTAATGTTATAAATATTCTCTGTATCTAATTTTAGGAATGTTGACTTTAAATTTACTATAGTTATCAATCTTATTTTCTGCTAATGTCAGGTATAGTCACCCATGCTTTCAAAATAGGCACATAAAAACAAATTTTTTAAAATTATTTTGAAAATGTTGGGTTGGGTGGTAACATAAAAATAAGTTTTTACCAAAATTTTTTTTAAAATAATAATTTTAAAAATAAATTCATTCATTTGTGAATAAGTTCTGAAAGTTTCATTAAAATTTGGCTATGGTTTTTTGTGAAAATTTCCAAATCATTGTATTTTACTAGAGAAAAAGGTGCTAAAATTTTCGTAGACAGCTCTGTTATACAGTTGATGCATAAAAAAGATTTTTAACCCAAATTTTGAACATGTTAGAAAGGATTCAAAAAAATAATTGAAAAAATACTTTGGTTTTTCCTTTTAATAATAACATAAACGTTTTGAAGACAGTTTTGTTTTTATTAAGTTTGGAATCTTTTTCCTTCATGCCATGCTGTTTTTTAGCCAAAAAATTGGAGGTGCTTCATTTTATTCATTTCTCTCCTGCTACACCTGTTGTGATTTTTTAACATTACAAATGATCACATTTAACACTGTTCTCAATTTATTACACTTTGATAACTAGTTAACTAGTATTTTTCTCAACATTATTATTTTTTTCATTAAGTTTTTTGTCATGAGGGTTCAACCAAAAGCAATATTTTTGGTTACCATCAATAGAAAATTTCTTATTTTGGTTAGGTAAACAATTTTAACTTTTATGTTATAGTCGTATTAAATAGTTTAAGAAAATATCTTTTAAATTCCTATAAAATGCAAATGATATTAGTAACAAACTGTATTATCATTATTGTTCTCTTTTTAAGGGGTAAATTGCTTACAAACCCAATTTAAAAAAAACAAAAAAGTATAAAACATGAATGTATATGCTTCCAGATTGTTTGATAAGGAGAACATAGTTTTCATCCTCAACTTGTTGTGCATAAATAACTGAAGAGATATTTTAAAATATAAATTAGAAACCAATTTTTTAATATTCTTCAAAATATCATATTTACATTCGAGCAGTCATTTATGTATTTTACCAACAATCAGTTTTATAGTTAACAGTTCTGAGTATTTACTTAATAAATTAATTTTAAATTTCCTCCTTCAAAACATGTTAAATAATGTATCCTTATAAATATGTAATAACTGGCAACTGTATTTTAAACATCTTGTAGATATCTAAATTAAAACTAAGAAAAATGAAGGATTAGCATTTTCAATTATTCTATTGTAATCACACTCTATCAGTTAATTATTATAGTATTTGATATTACTAGTGTTGATTTTATGCAGTTCATATATCAGTTATAGAAACTATTTAACTGAACATAAAACTTGTTTTTCAATAATTACTATAATACATATAATAATTTGTACAAATTAAAAAAAATATTCATTGATTTCAGTATTGTTTTCTATAAATAAAAACCAGTTTTTTTGGGTTTTTTTCAACTCTTGGACTATAGTCCTTAATCTATCAAAAAGGTATAGTCAATATTAAAGGAATGTCAGTGATTCTTTTAGGGTTAGTTCAATTAAATGAGGAAGAAGTAAATTACTTTAAACAAAATGGACAAAATATTTCTTTAATTATCAGCCGTATCTGACCACTAACATGTACACAAAAAAAAAAAAAAACAATTTTAGATTACTTAGTCAACTGAAACACAGCACTTAAAACACTCTAGTCTTTGTCACCTATGAATCACTTTATATATTGTGTACTTTTTTGCACAAACACAAGAATTGAATTTTTAAATAGTCAATGTACATGGGTCCCTGAAAAGTAACAACTAACTTGTTTGTTTGTACAGATGCATATCTGTGTGTAATATAAGAAAATACAAATGTGTGTGTGTGTGTGTGTGTGTATATATATATATATATATATATATATATAATTTGACAAATATCTTGTTCATGAATAATTAGCTTTCTTGAGTTTTAATTATATATGATTGACAATTTTGTTTTTTAACAGTGATAGTACTTTTAATTAGTTTTGCAAGTAAATGATAAGCTACATTGAACAAGTGGAAACAATTGAATATTCTTTTGTATAAAGCCATACAAATTATATTTAATAGTGATTCTTTTGAATAGATGTTTTTGAGCTGTTCATGATGGGCACCTAGCTTTGTGTGAAATGCCACTGACTAGATGAACCTATTTCATTATTTTAAATACGTAGAATAGCTTTCATTTATTGTCATCCATTTTCTTGATTTCTTTTTCTTGTTTTTCCTTCCTAACCATCTTGACAACTACCACACTGCTTGTTACTCACAAAATATTCAAGTCTGAGCAGAAGCAGAAGGCACTCAAAATATTGACTTTTCATATACTATGTTTTATTAACTGATGTATATTTCCTGTAACTGCTGCTTGGTCCTACTGATATAACTGCAAAATTATTTGCTTAATGAAGTTAGTAAAATCTGAAATCAAATTTTATTTAATTTTTCTCTATCATCAGGATGATATTTTTTTTTTTATAGACAATATGTTTACCATAATGGTCTAACTGTAACTCACAGCATTCTGTATAATATAAACCCTCCTTTTAAAAATTATTCACTTTATGCTTCTGCTCCAGTTACATTTGGATAATAATTTTCCTTTCTGTTCTGAAAAATACTATCTGATGATGATGACTTGTATTTTGTTCAGGTAAGTTGGCTTTGAAATATCCCATTTGTAACTATGGCAATGTACTCTGGGGACTTCAGTAATTTGGTAGCATAAGTTTACTAAAATTATAGTCACACTAACAAAGGATATGTAAACTTCCTGAAGCCTGTATTGATATCTTCTAAACTAGTGATGTTTCATTATTAGTGCTATGTAGATGAAGAACTGTAAGAAAAGAGAAAAAGGTTAAGAAAAACCTTGGCAGACATGATATATTTAAAAGAGAATGTGAAAATTGAAAATAAGATGAATTGAAGAAAATACAAAAAAGGAACAGGGTTTAAGAAGACAGAAGATGGTGATTGATGTTGCATTTACATTTTTGAAGATTGTAGTTATCAGGGAAGCAAAAAATCTAAAGAGAGTCCCATGGGTGGTAAGTGCAATGAAAAAAAAATAGCTTGATTGGTTAGGAATGATTGGATTAAGCCAAATATACATCCTGTGACACCATAGCCCACAAGCTTGTGTAGAAGACCAGTATGCTAAATACTGTTGACTGCCTTCGAGACATCTAAAGTATCAGCTCAAGCTTCTCCAAAATTTTATAGATGATTTCAAAGATGGCCATTAACACATTGGTAAGAGACCTGGCAAATTAGAAGCCATATTGTTTGTCTAAAAGGAGGTCATGTAAAGTATGATGCTTAACCAGTTCAGCATTAATTAGGGCCTCAAATACTTAGCCAAAAAGAGGTAAGAAGCTAATAGGGTTATAATTTGAGGGTTCAGAGCGTTCCCTCAGAGTTCTTAAAAACATGAACTACAGAGGAGGAATTCTAACAAGCAAGAAAGCAGAATATATTAAAGTAATTTTCCAGATATTTTTTCTTTTTATTCTTCCTGTTAAAATGAGAGAAACATCACTCTCTCATAAATCTATGAAACAATAAAAACACTATCCTTGAACTATCATCTGCTCTCTTTCTCTCTCTCTCTGCTAATTGATCTCTGTACCTGTGCACTTGACTTTGACAAATCTCAGTGACTGACTTCAAGTTAAGTTTGTTACTAGAACCAAAATTAAACTAAGAAATATCTAATGCAAACATTGCTAACAGCTACAAAGGTGAGGCACTTGTGGTGAACCATGATTGCCTATGTTCTAAAGAGACACAGCATATGACAGAATAATTATAATTTTCTTTAACTTAAAAATAGTAATAAATAAATTATTCAAGGTTTCTCTTTCATCCTTAAAATCTATATTATGAAGGAACATCTTCCATGTCCATCACACAGTGTGTGAATTTTATGTATGCAAATAGGTAATGTATATGCATATGTTTGTGTTATGCATGAGTGACCTACACATACTTGTCATTTAATGTATATACAAGCACACACAATTTGACAGTTTGGAATATCATTAGAATAATACATTCCCTTCTCATTCAGTCTGGACAACCTGCTGAGCAATAAGATCAAATTTGGAGACAAGAAAAAAAAAATGGGGTTGGAGGTAGTAGTAGAATTATATATTTTAAAAAAATTTTTAAGGCTGTTGAATTAAAATATATGGTGTGCACACATATATGCAATTTGAATGAAAGTTAAATGGTCATCTGTCAGGAGCACTAACCTCTGGGTATCAGGAAAAAAGGTAAATATTTCACGGGCATGTTACTTTTAGATATATCAAAGCCCTTTGATGAGATGTGGCATAGGGGATTACTACAGAAACTCTCCAGCTATGGAATCTCTGGAAGAGTTTCCTCAATTAACAATTCCTTCTTAATAGATAGGTTCATAAAGGTTGTTGTTAATGACCAATTTTCTGAAGGCCATGAAATCAATGCAGCTTCACCCCACCCAGACTTGTTTTTTGGCCCTACTCTCTTTCTGCATTATAACATACTCTACAAAGGACGCAATGTTATATGAATACACTTTCAAAAATGTAGATGACTAGATCTTGGCAGCTGATCTCTCCTCTGACCAAGCTTTAACAGCTCAATGGGAGAATAACTGGCCTTTAACATTCAATACCTGAAAAACCAAATTAGTAATGCTCTATCAGCAACAAGTAGATGCTGAATTTTTGCCTATTGCAATGAATGGATGCTCCTTCTCTATCGGGACTAAAATTCAAATGGAACTCCTGTATAAAATCTGTGACTAAAGATGCTAGGAAAATGGTTGCTCTTGTAAATACCTGACTCTTGTTATGCTCTACCTTTACAAGAGTCAGATCAGACCAAAAATGGATTGCTACTGCTATATATGGCCTGGAGCTACCTAGTGCTTACTTTCCAGTCTTGACAAAGTTCAGAAGTGTTTAAGTGGCCTTGTGGGTGATGAATTGTTTTCCACCCTACAACTCCCAAGAGGATGCTTTCCTCATCTCTACAAGTCTAGAGTTAACTGCTATCCCCCCCACATATCTGCATAAAATATACTTGTTAGCTCTACACCTACTGCTAATATAACAACCTCTTTCACTAACCCCTACTTTGAGTAGCTCTTAGGCCTTCTACTGAGTGATTATTAAAAAAATAAAACAAAAAAAATTTGTGGTCTTGGGCATGACATAAACTGCATCCAGCAGCAAGGCCTCTGATTAGGAGGTTGTGAGGAGCATGGAACCACCTCTTAATTGCTGTTGTTCCCAGGTCCACTCTAACCCGGAGTGGTAGCATCTGTTAGGGTTCCAGCTATGGGCAAATAGTTAATCCCCAAACTGGGGGGGGGGGTCCTGGGTATGACAGTAAACTGAATCTGGTGGCAAGGCCTCTGATTTCGAGGTTGTGAAGAGCATGGGGCCACCTCTTGATTGCTGTTGTTCCCGGGTCCACCCTGGCTCAGGGTGGTGGCACCTGTCGGGGTCCAAGCTATGGTTGGCTCTCCAGACAGGGGTTAAAACACTATGAAAGTATAAAAACAGGCTTTTATGAAATATATACTTAAAATTTTTTGAGAAAAAATATTACCAACAAAACTTTTTTGAAAGAAAAATGGTACCAACAAAATAACATTTTTGAAGGAACAAATACTTCGGCATTAAATGACTCCAAGGGGTTGATATGCCGTAAAACAAACTAAACCAAAAAAAAATATGAATGTATTTTCTAATAAATGTAATATTTTAAATGGACAAACAATTTACATTTGACATTTGATCATCTTGCTATGGGCACAGCAGTAACAGCTACCAAAGTAGTATTTTTAAAAAATAAATTATTCAAATGAAAAATCTTATAGATAAATATATTCATCTATTTAAATACGAATGATGTGGTTGTGAACAAAAAAATCAATCTTTTTAATAATATTAATTAAATGACTGCATAGGTAATCAAGAGAAATTTGAGATTATACTCCATGTATAAACTTTTGATTTCTTTGTTAAAATTGTGTTTATTTTTCTATTTTAATGTATTAAGTCATTCTCTTTTTCTCTAGTCAATTTGCATATGGAACGTTTTTGTTACAATACTTTAATGTTCTATGATGGTTTTGAAAAGATATCAATAAGCAAAGAATTTACCTTTAGTGTTTTCTCAGTGTACTCTAGTTAATGACAACAGCATGATTGAAAAATAAATATTTTTAATTCACTGAACACTGAGCCTCATTTTATTTCAGTAATTTTTATTAACTTGTAATATTTATATCCTTCATTTAAGTTATTTCAATCTAAAACGTTTTTTCATAATGTAGCAAAAGAAGTTTACGACTTGTACTGCAATTATTTAACAGTTGCCAGGCACCTAGGCATCATAATTGTGGTTCTTGAGGTTACAAAACATACCTGTCATTACTAGTTAAAAATTGTATATTGTTGAGACCTTGTGCAAAATTAAACAGTTTCATAAATACCTGCTATAGACAACAAAACTATTCAGATAACAACTTGTGAATGTAGCATCTTCTTGAAATTCTAACAGTTGTTTTTTGTAGCCTTCATCTTAATGTTTATTTTTTTATTTAATAGAATTTGTGAAAAGTGGAATTATTATTGTTTGGTTTATCTTTCATGTTTTATGAGTTATTTCTTTAAGAATATACATGTTTTTAAGTTTGGAAATTAAAGGAAAATTATAAGCAGTTTTTATATATTTTGGTATACACCCAAACTTCTTACTAGTAGTTTTCAAATAGTAATTTGAAAGTTGAAAATGTTTGTTACTTTTAATTTTTTTTTCAACCTACATTTCTTTTTCATTTTGTTCAGATTTAAACATTAGAGAAAAATTCTATAAGAGGTTTGACTCTAAGGATGGTCAGCCAAATAATACATAACCACCCACTCTCAGTAAATGTTTGCTTAGATATTGTTTAGTTTTTGAAAACTTTATTTTTAATTACTTGCCTTTTTGCTGCAGTTTGTATAAAATCTTTTTAATTCTCACCATAGCATAATCAAGGACATTAGAAGGCACCTACATTTTTCTTGCTTACATATTTGTTAGGCTTAGCCAAGTTATCAGCATTTTCAAAGAAAGTAAGTTACCATTCAGGTTCTAACTAACAAAAATATAAGTGTCTCCCACTCCAAATGCATATAACTGATTATACCTATATTATGTAAAAGAAAAGTTATGAAAAAAGTGACAGGTTATAGAGAGTGTCAGGAAGTGGGTAAGAGAAGGCTGAGAATGCTGATGAGAGTGGAGTGGAGTGGATGGAGAGAGGAGCATGAGAGAGAGGTTGCAGGTTAGTGAGATAGGAGATGACTATTGACTTTACATTTAAATTCTTGGAGATTATAGCTGTCAGGAAAGCAAGTAAATTGAAAGGAATTCCACAGGTGGGAAGTGCGAGAAAAGAAGCTGATGGAATAGAATTTGCATTTACAATTTATTGGTTTCACAGTAAAAGGGTGGGACCTAGTTGCTAATCTTGTGGCTCAAGTAAATTTATATATAGAGGGCACCAGTGAGCTAAGTTTATCAGAGCAGAAGCCGTGAAAGTATTTGTAGAAGAGACACAGGGATCCACATTGCGCCGGTGAGAAAGTGACTGTATCCGAGCTGATAAGTTGGAATCTATCATATTACAGATTCTCTGTTGGATTTTGTCAAGGACACCTAGATGGATAGCAGGAGCACCCGACCAGATATGGCAGCAGTATTCAGTGCACGGGCGGATGGTAGATTTATATATGTGCAGGAGTGTTTCAGGCGGAAAAAACTTCTTAGCCTTACACAAAGAACCGACTTCCTTAGCAGTGGATTTAGCTATGGATTCTATATAGCCATTCCACTTGAGGCCTGTTGTGAGAGTTAAGCCAAGGGAGAGCAGTGTTTTGCTTTCAGGGAGACTAGCCTGATCCATGCTAATGGGGAGTAGGAGCTATTGTCTGTGATGGTTAATAGATAGCAGCTTCATTTTGGAAGCATTAAAATTCATGAGCCATTTCTTACTCCAGTCTGCCACAGATCAGAGGTCTTTTTCAAGTTTGGCAGTGAGGTTTGCCTTGTCAGCCTCAGCAGATTTTTGATCGATGCAAGAGTAAACTGTCGTGTCGTCAGAGTATATGTCTACTTGGGATCTTATTACATCTGGGAGATCATTAATGTAGATAAGGAAAAGCATAGGACCTAGAATAGAACCTTGAGGGACACCCGCGTTCGTATGATAGTATTGGGAGGAATATCCGTTCGATACTATCTTCATTGTGTAATTTGAAAGGAATGACTGGATGTGGTCAAACAATTGTCCAGTTATATCGTAATCTCACAGCTTGTGTAGAAGGCTAGCATGCCAGACTCTGTCAAATGCTTTAGAGATATCTAGGGCAACAGTTTGGGCTTCACTGTTCTTGTCAAGAGCCTGGTGTATATATTCACTGATGGTCATGAGCATATCAGCAGTAGACCTGGTGAAGCGGAAACCATACTGTTTGTCAGAGAATAGGCTGTGAGATGTTGATCCAACTTGGTGTTATTTAGCTGTCAATTAAAGCTAAAATGAAAGTTTCAAGAAAGCATTTTTATTTTTAAAAATTCATTGTAAAACTTAGGTATTGAAAATGAGTGGAGGTATCTACCATAAACCAATAATTTTGTCACCTATTATAGGCATTTTTATTTGACACAAGGAGATCCTGTTCAGCTGAAACCTTATTTTCTTTTCAGTCTACTGAAAGTAGTTTTTGCACAAACTCTGGAGAGACACATCTTGTATCCAGATCTTCAGTGAGAATGGACAATATTGAGACGTAACTAATGTTTACATCCAACAACAACTCATGCATGTTGATTCAACAGACTTTTCAAACAGCTGCACACACAAAACTATGATGTTTTCATAATTCTGATAGTTGTGTGTTTCCAGAATGTGCATCACTAGTAACATTTTGTTAGCCATCTTGGAAACAATTGACCACTTATACAATGATGTCTATCCCATACACTTCTCTCTGCACTTTCTTCAACTTTGTGTTGGTCTTTGCAGGTCTCATCAAACGTTTGGTAGAATTTGATGCAGATTCTCTACTAAATTTTACCTGGTCACACGAATAAAACCTCTGTGGTGTGGCGAAATGACCACTCTCTACACACTCTTCTTCCAAACACATCTATAAACAGCAGAAATGAGCGAGGACATTGCAACTTAGTGTGCATGTGCAACAGAGTTCAAGGTCAGTCTGTGTCAAGTTGCTTCACTGTGTACTTTAGATCTGTTACCACAGCAACAGTGCTGATACTTTTTGATCAGACCTCATACACATCTCATTTTAATAATACTTATCTCCTAATTATCCTCATAATTTGTCCTGTTTTGTTTAGATTTCCTTACATAAAATGTAAGTGACAACAAATGAATAATCTTCTTTTTAATCAGTAATTATTACATAGTCTTGGTCATTACTCAAACATTAGTTTGTATTTTTCATTTATTTTGTAATTGTTGACTTGATTAAATACAGAAAATGCTAAGTTTATTCTGTGTGTGTATGAGAGAGAGAGATTAAATGATTTGAATATTTGAACATAAATACTTTTTTTACCACACTGATTTTGTAATAATTTTAAAGCTAAACTTTTGTTGCTCTTGAGGTTAGAAGGCAAATGTTTTCCAGTCATGAGGTGTTATGTGGGTCGGTGTTTTTATATAATAGGATTAATGATATTATCAAAACGACTACATTTATAATAAGTTTGTATTCAGAATTTGTGGGAGTAAAATTGTTAATCAAATTCAAATATATTTTCTCAAAGTTCATTATGAAGAAGATATTTATCAAATTCAGGGAAAATAATAATCTCTGTGTGTGTTTGGGCAGCAATCTTTCATTTTAACATGTTTCATTAAAAATGATCAGCAAGGAAGATTTTATTAATTTTTGATTAAATTTTCCAGTATTTTTTGGATGTTTATTTATTTATTTATTTATTTATTTAAATTGTTACACCCCAAGTAAAGCAGTAATGCCACTGGTGCACAGAGGGCTACATAAGAGGAATGGATATCAATGGATCAAGAGAACGATGAGAATACTAGTGTGAAGAGAGTTACGTGAAAGGAGCAAGATTCAGGGGGTGTTGGGAAAGGATAAGAAATGATGGAAGTCAAGAAGATAGGATATGACGATTGATGTTGCATTTAAATTTTTGGTGGAAATTATAGTAGAAGAGGCGGTTACATTTAACTATTTTGACAGTAAGCTGGCAACAAGGTCCCACCAGCTTACTGTCATGACTGATTATATTGCAGATTCTTTTTTTTTTTATTTTCTCAAGAACTCAGAGATGAATAGCTGGGGTGCCTGACCAGATATTAGAGCAGTATTCATTGCACAGGCAGATGGTTGATTTGTATATGTGTAAGAGGGATTCAGATGAGAAAAACTTCCTTGCCCAATGCAATGATCCAACTTTCCTAACAGTAGATTTAACTATTGATTCAATGTAGTCGTTCTACTTGAGGTGAGCTATGAGAGTAAGGCCGAGAAGTCGCAGTGTATTGCTTTCTAAGAGACTAGTTTGATCCCTGCTGATGGGGAGGGGGGTAGGTGAGATTGTCTACTTGTTTAAGTACTAACTCTAGTAATAAAGAAGTTTTTGACAACTCTAAAATTAAATACATTAATGCTTTAGAAAAATGTTAACTCAAAACTAGTTTAGAATACTCTGTTAAAAACAAAGTAGGCAGAAATAAGCAGAAACTGCATTTATTTGGTTTAACCAACCCTTCAGAGTCATAATATCCTAACAAACATTGGAAAATTCTTACTAAATTTAATTCAAACATTTCTACCATTCACCCACACTAAAAATGATTTTCAACAAAAACAATGTTAAGGTTATAGTTGCATTAAGAACGTAGATAAAAATATTTCATAACATAATACTTGGCCCACCTGAATAATATCCTACTACTAATGATAGTGACACTTCTAAAAATAATTGCAACTGCCAAAAAAAATAAAACCTTATTGAATGGCCAGTATATGTTTGAAAGTATTATTTATAGCTCTAGCATTCATTCAGATGATGATTTTAAATTCTATTTTTGAGCAACTGTTAACAAAAAAGTGAATTAATGTCCACATGCTGCCATACAAAAAATACTTAAATCTTTAGTTCCTGATTCCTCTATACGTTTGTCTCTTTCTTGCTCCCCTACTTCCCCTTTCTTTTCTTTCTTTCTTTTCCCTGCAAATATTGCTATTAATAATTATGAATTATGCTCCTTTGATTTCATCTCCTTGCATTTTAATAAATTTCTTTCAATTTGTTTTGTCTCCATGTAATTTTTGTCTATTTAAATTTTACTCTTGATAAATTAAAAAAATAGTACCATCACATTATAAGATTTAATTCTGTTAAGCATCAAGTGAACTTCAAATCAAATCTCTTAAATGGCCAGTTCGTAATATGCACCCGATGATTGCGTAACAATTTTATAATACTAATATGTGCGCACATTCATTATATCATATGCACTTTCGAATACCTCCTCCTGTGGTGAATGATATTTAATGTGAGCTATTTATTTTGTATAATAATGGCTTCTAAAATTTTGAGTCTTTCCGTGCACTGGGTACTGAAGAGTATTTCGATTTTTGCCTACAAGTATTTGTCTTATCTTGATAGCTGTACTTTGATGGTTCATGATGTACTGATTGATGTGTACAGATTGCAGTTTTGACAGATTAATCTGTGATAGTGTGTGATGCCTGTGTGTCCAATGTAAATATTTAATGTTGTTTTTTGATTATTAGTGTTGGAGATGCAATCTCCTGGTTAGGGCATGAGAATTCATAGACAATATTATTTTTACATATGGAGAATTTATAAGGCCTGGTTTTATTGGTAATAATTAAGTTAGATATTTTAAGTAGCAGATGATAACTTTTAGATGTTTGTTAGGATCATTGAGTGATATGTGCTGATGAATTATATTTTTAATAGCTTTTTCGTCCTGCTTACAATTAGGATGCATTTGGATACAATAAAATAAGATAATGGTCTATTTTTGTTTGTGTCAGTTTTAATTTGGAATCCTTTTTTGGTTAGAAAGGATGCTTCTAAGCATTTCATTATATATTTTTATTAGAAATGTTTGTCTTAAGCCTTTTACTTTTAATTATTGTGTGTCTGTATCTGAATAATTCCATTAAGCTTGACTTTGACATACAAATCTATACCAATATTATTATTATTATTCTAATTGTAGTAGGCAAAAGAAATTTGTGTTCATTCCAAGGATCTCTATAATCCTAACAGATTTACCTCATGAATTTAAGGTGAATTTAATTCCTGGTAAGTCTAAACTTTATTATGAAAATCTCTCAAGATCACTGACCTCAACCTTACTTCTCCATGCTTCTTCCACGGCCAAGTCTATGGTGGTTGTTTTAAATTTGCGTACTTGAACAACCTTTTCATACTGGTACTGAGAGATTATACTGTGTAAGAAGAAATATATTCATATTTTTTTCCTGGAGTGTTTTTATTGAAGTTATTGTTTTATACACTTGTGCGTGTGCATATACACACACACTGATTAATCAGAAAATGTTTGCCATATATCTAATAAGTTGTTGGTCTTCCATGCGTTTGCAAAACAGTTCTTATCTGATTGACTATAAACTCTGAAAAAGTTACTTCTGGGATCTTGTGCTAGGATTTTAACAATAATTAACATCTGGAGAGTTTGATAGTCAGGCCAACATAACATTTTTATTTTCTTGAAACTATTCCTCTACAACTTGTGCTATCTAGCAAAACGCATTGTCCCACTGAAAGATACCTTTGTAGAAGAATATTGCAAACAAACTAAATTAATACATTGGCTGATAAAAACGCTTATCTTCATTTCTGTAGTATGAAAAATGTTTTATTCATTAAAAACATAAGTACTCCTTTGTTTCTCTGTACATGCATTTTGATTCATTGGCTAGAACTATGTACAAACTGGAATAGATATGTGCATAAATATCAAAGTTTAGTAATGGTCATAATTATAAATTTTTATAAAATAAAAACAATGTTTTATTTTCAATGTGAAGACAATGTTATTCAAGTAATCTATTAAATCAAATACCTTAAATGAACCTGATAATAAAGTGTAAATATTTATTATAATTTATTGAAAAAGAAGAGTAATGACATGACAAGATAATATTCTCATGTCTTTGGTTCTGTCTGGTTGTGGAATCCAGTAGCTCTAACAGCTATTTTGTTGACATGTAATGAAAATTACATATATTTAACATTTTTTTTCCTTTTAAGTACACTATTTTAAAAATATGTAAGTGAATGCCAGTAAAGTAACAACTTAAATTAAAAGCCTTTTTAACAGATAAGTTGAACCAAAAGTTTGACTTGATTGAGGGTTCAGATCTCATTTGTATATACTTTTATACTTATTAGACTTATATATTTAAACTTATTTATAAATGGAACTTTGTGTGTGTGTGTCCGTTACCTATGTGCGTTGTGGTACAGTGGATATCGGCTCGGAACGAGAAATGGAGGAGCCGAGTTCGAAGTCCAGTTGAATCCATTGTATTCACTTACGCGCAAATACCCTTGGGAAAGGTATTAATCCATCTCTTCCTTCCAGTTATGGGTTAAATAACAGGACAGATTGGGTTCTATAGCCTTGGTCGTCAACCAGTCTACAGCAGAAAGCAATGGCAACCTACTGCGGGATAATCTTCTGCCCAGTCAGTCATGTCTCTTTCGAGACATGATCGCCCAAGCGTGTATCACGTATGGTACTTAACTGACTGACTATAAGCGCCTGTGAGTGTTGTTAGCTAGGTTTTGTATCGAGGTACCCCTGATAAATATCAATAATCAAAAAAATCGTGTTATAGAAGGAGTAGTCCAATTTTAATCAAATTTGATACACTCATAGACAAAGACATAAGAAACAATATTCAGAAATTTCAAGGTTGCAGTTCTTACAATAGTACAGAAAATCGATTATATATATATAAAGGCAAGATGTTTGTGTGTGTCTGTTTATCTACCTGTATGTCTGTATTTTTTTCAGCCATTTTATTTTAGTTTTTGCTTCGGGTTTGGCTCTAAGTAGGTATAATTGTAGTTCTTAGTCTCAGCTATGATACCATTTACTCAGAGGACTTATTTAGCCTTCAAAATTCAGTTTACGACGAAAAAACTTATTTGATATCGATACCAGGAAATCAAAATTTGACTTACATCCATTTATTTTTCTTTCAGTCTGCGGTTTCGTTTTAACTGAAAACAACTATTGCTTTTTAGTCTTTCGTGCCAACGTCCAAAGAGTCTGAGCTCCAGGACCATGGATTAGTTTTAGAATACAATATTGATTACCAGATTTGCAGTTGTTTGCCATAAGTTAAATTTAAATGAATATGTAGAAACTGCTTGTCTATGATATTTAAGGCATAGGATGCTAGGGATAATATGCACTGAACATGATTTTAGAGAAAATGAAAATATGAAGGAAACTTAGTTAACATCAGGAAGAGGCTGTTGAAATTTCTGGGGCACATAATAAGAAAGAAGGACTTGAAAAATCTGATACTCACAGGACAGACTGAGAGAAAAAGCAACAGAGGAAAACAGCACACAACATACTTGTTGAGCTTGTGTAAACATATGGCAGATGGGGGTTTCCTTTATTTTCATGTCTTGATGCAAATCAATCATTTTATCAGTAATGTAGGATCAATGACAAGAATGTCTATATTCAAATAGGTATGCAATAAAAAGTATTCTATACAATAGCATAGGCCATTTGTCTACTTTGAGCAAAAAAAGAATATAGGTCAAGCAGTTAAAAGCTGCCATTGGGATTATGTTTTCTAATTATAACCTACTTTAAGTTCTTAAGCAGCACATGTTGTATATATTTTAATTGATTTTCAAAATGATGAACATTTTGGATTTTATAAAATGTCTTAAGTTCATAGTTTGAAGTCTTTAACTGGTTTAACTTAGTGACTTGTAATATTTGCTTAAGATTAATAGAAAGATTTAAGATTTCTTTTTACTGAAATATAGAATTGCTTTCTAGGATAATTAGATTCTCTAGTACGAAGATCTATTACGTGAATGACTTGCATTTGAAAGCTAGGGAGTGTGGTGTCTGATAAAAAAGTTGATTAAATATTGGATAGGGAATGGAGAATATCACCAGGTATCTGATTTTATAACACAAATATATGGGTTTAAGAGAATATGGCCGTTGTATAATTCTATTACAAGTTGTACACTGAATATCTTTCAAAATCAAAAATATTCTTTTTTTTATTCTTTATTTGTGTTTTCAAAGCCACACCTTTATACTAATGCCATCTGGTCTTCTTGCCATTACAATAACTTCTTGAAAATGTGTGCAACAAACAAAATGATTTGTGTAGTTTATTCAGTGTAATATTTTGACAAGATTATTCAATATTTGTCTATACTTCTGAGATGAGTTAGTATTTACATTATTCAAATTAAGGAAAACATCTCCAATTAAAGGTCAAATATTGTAATATAATTATAGTAGATTTGAAATTGTAATGCCAGGCATGATGGGAAAAGGAGCTTCCAGAAATTTTTAAAAATGATAAAAATTGTAATTTATGAAAATGTATTTTGTTTACTTTATTTAGATGTGAACTATTTTTCTCATCTTTGTTGTTTTTACTATTTGATAATAGCAATAAAAATGAGGACAATGGTCCACGTGTAAATAATGTGACTTATGATAACTCCTCTTTCCAGAAATTTGGACAGAAAATTTATTTTGTTTTATATTTTAATAGAATTATATTTTTGTGTACTGTACAAATTTAATGTATTATGTCATAGTGTAAGTAAATAATTTAAAGTGGTCACAAAATAATATATTTGTACTCTTAACAGTTTTCTTGGCAGTTAATAATTAAATTCTTAGATTATAGTATCTCACTAGATACAATCAAATTGTCCAGTAACTAATCTTTTTGAGATAACAATTGACTACAGTATCTGCTAGTAGGATTTTCTTCCTCCTATTTCAGAAAATTCATTGTAATGAATATCATTATTTCAACTTCATGAATAAATATTCTAGAAAGAATGCTTGTTATAGTTCTAATTTTTTTCCTTTATTTCAGTCATTTTGTGAGAATCTATTCTCTTTATATTGAGTTGACAAACAACTACATTTCCTATTGTTACACTTAAGTTCAATTTAAAGATTCAATTTGGTTAATATGAAGACAGTCCAGGGGGTGGGGATGTATATAAAAAGGAAATTATTTATGTACATCATCTGTAAAAACTTCATAATACAAAAAAGTGCTAAAAATATTTAACTTGGTAATGAAATAATTTAGCTACAATCTCACAAAATAACTTTAAATATATTTCATATTTATTGAATAATTTTGTTAAATCCATATTTAGAATAATCTACACAATGCTAACTTTAATTTTGCATGTCTGCATGTAATCTTTAAATGAAATAGTGCCTCGTGGCTAGAGGAACTGAATTAAGGTATGTCTAAAATGCACCTATTTAGAGAAAACATAATTACCCCACAAAATCTGTTAATTTGCAGCTAAGTAATATTGTGGGGCTTCATTGTTGCTAAATAAGTCAGTTAATTGCCATATGTGATTTTTTTTTTTTTTTTTTTTATTTATTTATTTATTTTTTTTTAAAGTCACATATACATGAAAAAATGCCTTCAAAGAATACTGTCAGAGGCCTTTTTATTTTCTGACTCGAATGCTTATGTGCACGTGTATATATATATATATATATATATATATATATATATAATTTGTCTTTACAACGTCATGTGATCCCAGCAGTAGTGTTCCTCAAATTACATTAAAATTAGATTGACTACTTTTGTTCTGGCAATCCAGGTTCAAACTCAAATGTCGGCATCAACACTTTATTCATATATGACATCTCCCGTTTGAGATGGCTTCCTCTGGAGTCTATATTTCTTCAGCTTCAGTTCAATATTAAAAATTCTGTTGCTGTTTTTTGTTTGTTTTTGTTTGGGTTTTTTTTACCATAAAACCTTGGTTCAAATGTGTCATACAATATTTCCATATGTATCTCTTTTTGAAGACTTTTTCAATCAGCAAATCAGCATTTTAAGTGATTAAGGTATCGCTTATTTTCTCACCTTTGTCCCTGTACCATGTATGTCATTTGGCCAATCTGTTTAACAACATTTAACTATCAGACACTATAGAGGTTTTCTCATATTTCAAAAGTGGACCTATAATTCTTGAGATACCAGAGTACTTTCTTGTACCTTTCCATTCTCCTGGCCTTTATAGACTTTGATATATTGATATGATTTAAGGCTTAGTTCCATTATGCACAGACATTCTAGCAGTCCTAGCATCCACATTTAGTTCAGCAACAAACTTTCACTTAGATATTGTTGGGCCCTTTGCAATTTTATTCTTGAAACTATTAATAAAGTCTTTCTGTTCCTTACTGATCTTCCAATACTATCCAACTTTCTCTAGATGTTGTTTGATAGTGGGTAAAAAATATGCCAACTATGTTTAGGATGTTTCAAGGGTTGACTTGTACATGAAGGAAATCTAGCACTCTTTGTTGCTTGTCCTACTGTGAAACTATTTTTTGCTATGGTTTCAAAAAATATTTATGTATGCTTTGTTCTACCTTTGGTTGCAAACCATTTAGCATAGTGTTTGTTGCAAAATTTTAGTTTAAATTTTATTTTGATTGGTTAATCCGGTTTTACTGTGAAGATATTGACTTGCATAATAAAATCTTAGAGATAATTTATTTGCAATTTTAAATTGCCTCTTTTTAGTTAATATCTGGCAAAATCAAAATTACTTCCATGATTTTTAGGCTTCTTCCATTGAATTTTATATAAACAGAAATGTGATAGCTGTTTCTTAAACAGTTTCAAAATTGTAAGAGATACCAACATAATCTGAATAGTTCAAAATTGGATTTTACAAGCAAACATTTAATTTCTTTTTTCTATTTTAATGTTTTTGTTTTAAAACACAAATTGAATGATATATGATGCACTCCTGGTTATTAGCATAAAAAATTGAATTAAGAACTCACGAACAAATTCAAATTAAGCTGTTTATGCTCACTCTACACATATTCCTGTAAAAAGCATAAACTCTCTGGATTCTTATGCACTGCCAGTTATTTTGGAAATATCTTATTAACATGTCATAATAGTTGAAAGAAAATAAAGCCCACTCTTGTAACTCTTATTTACCAGGTTGTAACAAGAAGCCATTATCACTATTATCAAACAACATATTTATATATACAATACTGCACGTACTGATTTAGATAAACAAAAATCCACATCCCAACATTCATAAGGTTGGGCTATAGCTTATATATATCTACATTAAGTTCATTAAATATATACATCATATTCCCATATATATATAATATGCTTAGTTAGAAAATAAAACTATTAATATAAAATTGATAAATACAGAAGTGTTTACATCATATCTTTATGTGACATGTTCTTTCAGGATGTAGGGGATCATGGACTTCCACTTACCCCTATCCCTTATCACTCTTAACACTTTTCCTCTTAGTACCTCTCCTAAACCCCAATCCATCATCCACTTCCTCAAGCCCTTCAAGTATGTCTTGCATTGCTTTCCCCTGTCTCTTTGTCCTTCTATCTGTCCTGTGAATATTAGATTCTCCAAGCCCTTCTTCCTCATTTTGTGTCCCAGAAACTTCAGCTGTCTTTACCTGATATTAAGTATAAGTTTTCTTTTTTTTCTTTTTTTTCTATCCTCAAAACCTTGTTGTTGCTCACATGTTCAGCCCATGGTATCCTCAGTATCCTTCTGTAGAACCACATTTCTGTTGCTTTGAGCCTTCTTCATCTTTGAGGAGGTCATTCAGTATCTGCTGTCATCGAGGAGGACATATATAACAGTTTAGTACTTTTTTTTTCTTTGTTTCCAACAAGATCTTCCTATTTCTCAGTTATCTCCTATTTCTCTGGTTAACTTTTGAAATGCGTCTTTGGCCATGCCAATGCATCTTCAGCTCTCAGTGTTGCACTTTCTGTCCTCTGTCAAAACACTTCCTAGGTATTTAAATTTCTGCATCTACTTGTTTTTAGTATCTCTGACCTGTAGTTGGCATTTTGGGCTTCTCTTTTTGTTGATGACTATGCATTCAGTTTTCTTAAAGTTTATGTTTAGTCCTTTCTTCTCACTTTTCCTTGCTACCTTCTCTAGGAGGTCCTGTATTTTTCTTTCTGTGTCTGCTATTAGCACTGTGTCAGCTGTGTATTTTTATATTGTTGAGATTGTGGCTGTCAATGACAAATCTTGGCAGGACTTCTAGTTCTCTCAGAATTGATTCACTGTACAAGTTGAATAGATCCAGTGAGAAGGCACATACTTGTCTTACACCCCTTTCTATTTTCGTATATCTGCTGAATTCATTTCCTGTCTGTCAGGCGGTTTTCTGCCAGTATAAGTTCTTGATTATTTTAATGTCTTTCCTAAATGCATTGAGGTTGCCGAGCATCTCTATCAAGTCTTTGTGGTGTACTTTGTCTAACACCTTTGCAGAGTCTATAAAATACAGGTACACATTCTTCTGCATTTGTATTGCTCTTTCAGATAATATTCTGAACATAAATATTGTGTTCCTTGTCCGGTGTCTTTGCTGAACCTACGCTGTTCTTGTCTTATTTCTAGCCCAATTCTGCTGTGTGCTTGATTTTTCATAATCTGGATGATTAGTTTTGTTATGTGGCTCATTAAGTTGATTGTTCAGTGGAGTTCACAAAAACTGTTTTCTGCATTCCATTCTTAAATAACTTATCATGAATCTTTGTCTTTTTATTGAATAGCATTTGACGATATATTTGATTATCTTGACAATAAAGATAACCAAGGATATAAAACAAAAATATCAGTCATGTTGTCACTATATTTTCATGTGATGCTAATCTAGTATCTTGTTTAAGAAGTCAATCAAAGTGACACATAAATACAATCAAATTTGACATATAAAACTAATCCTTGCTACAGTGTAAATAAAACAATTAAAATTCTGTTTACATTTTACAAGATTTACTAATCTTATTATGGGCCACAAGTATGGGACACTCATTGATGATTGACAATAATAATGATTTGTGAAACTCCATGGGAAGGAATTGTTCTATTTATATTTTATGTTAATACTGATATATATATATATATATATATACACACACACACACACACACACCAGAAAAAAAAGCCTTGATGAGCGAAGACAACTTAATGTTGTCCTCAGGGAACTTTGAGGTTTGCATGAACCTGTTCAGTTAAAGTGACAAATTTTTGCACTAAAATTATATATATATATATATATATATATTTCTCTCTCCACTGGTCTAAATTCTCTACTAAACCAATGAGTGATCACCTGACTTTAAGAAAGTTTAAACTTAGTAAATTTTTCTGTATATTTTTTTTTCATATATATATTTAGTTTTTTTTTTTTTTAATTGTCACTCAGTTCATACTCCTCCCCCTTCTTTTGAACAGGTGTATAGGCTCATCCCTTGTTCCCTGTTTATGAGTGGGTTCCTGATTATTTTCCTTTCTTCAGGCCTTAATAGTGGTGCTTTTGCAAGTTTTCTGTGATGTGCGTGGGTAGTAGAAACATCTCTTCATACTGAGTGTACCAGTTTAGCAGTTTTCTGATTGCTGTTTCCGACTGGTAGTTAGGAGCCCTAACTCTTGCATAGCATCTTAAGTGGCTATTCTGATCAACAGTTAAATAATATCAGGGTTCTTATATTGCTGTGATGCACATGGATGGGTCTCCCTGTATGCGCCTTTGGTGGACAACCCTAAGGCCACACTATGCCGTAGTTTGTGCCTGTTCCCTTCCTACGTATGTCACAGCTGACAACTGTCTGTTACCACTACTTGAGGCCTCACTTATCAAAAATAACCCAAAACATGAAAATTCACAATCAAAGATACAAAGCTAAACCAGCCAAAGAAAAATCACCTAAACCTCTGAACATTACTTACTCAAACATCTATGACATACGCACTAACTTTTCCAACGTGGAATCCTTCCTCCATGAAAGGTCCCCAGACATCCTAGTCCTCTGTGAAACTAACTTTAACCTTTCAATCTCTTCTGATTTTTCTATCCCTGGTTACGTTGCTCTCTCTTTAGGAAGTACTCTAATGTTTATATGCATGGCTTTGGCATTTATGTCAGCAAATATCTCCCTCTAGCTAGATTGATTTCTCTTGAATCTCCAGACCATTCTTACATGTGTCTGTGTCCCTCTGTACTAAACTTGGTTAGCTATCTTTCTGTTCTCTACTGTTCCCCACTGCTAGATGTTCACTTTTATCCCTGACTCTTGCCATGCCATGCAGCTATGTCCTCTTGGCAACTCTGACCATGCCATGGTTTTTGTTAATATCTCCTTCCACTCCACCTTCTGGGAACCTCCTACCAGCAGAATATCTTACTACTATCAAAGAGCAGACTTGGAGGTGTTCCATGACTTCCTTTGTGATGTCCCTTGAAATAAAGTTTTTAGTCTCTCTCTTGAAAACTCTGCTTCCTCCCAAGTTGGCCTCTATGCAGATGACACCACCAGCTACTCTTGTCTCAATATGAAATCTGCCAGGGCTGACAAAGTAAACCTTGCTTCTACTCTTGGAAAAGACCTCCACTCTGTAATAATTTGGGGTAAGAAATGGCTTGTGTATTTTAATGCTTTCAAAATGAAGCTGCTCTACTTTAACCACTATAGAGCTTTCTTACCTTCCATCAGTATGGCTCATGCTCATCTCCAGAAAGCAATTTACTGCACCTCCTCAGCTTCACTCTCTCAGCCAATCTCAAGTGGAATGACTACATCAAATCAGTAGCTACATCTATTAAGAAGGTTGGATCATTGTATTGAGCCAGAAAGTTTGTTTTTTTTTAGTTCATTTTTCAGAATTCATCTTGCACATTTATAAATCTACCATTGTGCATTGAATATTGCCATATCTGTTCGGGTGCTCCTGCTATACATCTTGAGGTTTTCAACAAGATCCAGAGGAGGATCTGCAATGTAATCAGTCCTGATTTTGCAGTCTGCCTTCAGTCACTTTCTCACTGATGGAATGTGGCTTCTCTGTCTTTTGTACAAGTATATTCATGGCTTCTGCTCTGACAAGCTTCATTCCCTGGTGCTCTGCCCTCACAAATTTTCTTGTGCAACTAATTTGGCAACTAGATCCCACCCTTTTAACATCAAAATAGGCAAATGTAACTGTCACTTCTTCTCTAGTAGTTTCTTTTCTTGCATTTCCCACCTGTGGAACTCCTTTCCCCATGCTTGCTTCCTTGATAGCTACGATAGCAAAGGTTTAAGTGAAACATCAATTGTCATCTATCTTCTTGACTTCTACTTCTCCCTTACTCTTTCTCTGTTATCTCTCATGCTGTTTTTTTTTTCTTTTTTTTCTCCTCTCTTCCCTCTCTGTAACCCCCTGTGCACTAGTGGCAGTATTGCCTTGCTTGGGGTGAAATGATTATAAAAAAATATATATAAATTCAAATTTTATAAGATTATATGGCCATTTCAGTGATTAAAATTTGCTTTGTTGGTGATCTTAAACATGGGAAATACAATTATTTGTTAGAGTGTGTGTATCGGGGGTGCGAGTAAAGACAGTGAAAGTAAATGTAGGAAAAGGAATACGGAAAGGAAGAAAGAAAAAGGGGAAGGGTTTAGGCTTAAATATATTTCATTGAATAGAACCAACAAAGAATATTTAATTAACACATAACTGTCAAAATATGAGCAAAAATAACAACAGGGACTAAAGAAGCACCCTTGAAAATGGTTATAGAAGTGGCCAAAAGTGCTTAAGACAATAAAAATTATAGACAATTTTTATATTCCTTAACTTTTACAAAATGCAAAAATGTTGGAAAAACTTAGTTAAATCTTCTTTGTCAGCCTTATTTAATAAAAGATGTTTGAAAGAAAGATTGCTGCTCAAATATACTTATATATATATATATATATATATATATATATAGTGTGTGTGTTTGTCTGTTTTGTAACCTTAAAAGGTTACTGCATGAGTAATCACTAAAACGAATGTTGGGGAAAATAGTATATCAACAAGTACAAGACTTGCACGCTGCATAAAGTAGATACATTGCTAATGAACTGCTAGTCAGTATAATCACTCTACTTTACTCTAATAGAGTTCAGATATTTAAAAGAATAGAAACATAACCATTCCTGTATATAGGTAGGGATACAACAATATCTATCTATATATATATATATATATAGGCAGCATATCTTCATTCAGGTATGTTTCATTAAATAGACATATTATGTCTATTTAGTTTTATAATAATCCTTTCTTGTTCTCTAATTATCTTTGATGTTCAGTTGAAATTCAAGGAAGGCCCCATATTTTTTTGTTTTGGTCTCTTCCAAGTGGTGAATTTCGAAGACAAACTTAATGTAACTGTACTCATTCAGATGGTGATTTTCTTTTCTTTTTTTTTTTTTTTTTTCAAGCACAGTGCAAGCATGCCCTGCTATAATTATTTAAAAATTAATTGTTGTGGTTACAATGTTTTGTAAACAAGCATTCTCAATGCAAGGGGGATAAGCAGAGATTTTAAATGTCAGTCAACTCAAATGCATATGTAAACATTGCTACACGACTATAACAATATAACTATTTAGAGAAAAACAAGCAATTTGAATCTGGTGACATTAATATTATCAACTGATAACTCTTTTAAATTACAAGTTTTCTGTCCAAAGATCAGTATATTTGATTCTTTTGTAACATCTTAGACACAAGTGATATGAAAAAAAAACCCTAATTCACCATTCAAAAGAAAACTCTATCCATATATTTCCTCTCTACTTTGTCTTAATGGGATCATTAACATGAAGTAGATTTATTTAGATCTCAATTAATTTGAACCTACAATTTCCATTTATTTCACATCATGAGAAAGTGTCAGAAATAAGCATTTTTGTTTACAGTGTACTTTTCCTCTGTAATAACAAATGAACCAAAAATGTCAATCTTACCTTACTTTACAGAAAACACATCATGTTCTGTCTCCATAATATCTTAGCAAGTTTATATAACATTGACATCTCTACATTATAAACATTCATTCCTAATCTATTCTGGAATATTTTCCCTTTTTTCAACCAAGTCTAAATAAAGTTTGATACTTGTACCTTTAGGTCCCTATTAAAAAAAATTACATTTTCTCAAATTTAAATTTTTCAATCTTGGAATAATTCTGCAAAAATTTCTTTGCCTGTTCATGGTTGTCCATCAAATTGACATTATCCATAGAAAGTGTTTTAGCTTGTAATATTGAATTTCACTGGTTTATGTTGTTTAACTCCTGAATTTGAATCCAAACAGCATCATGTGTCAATAATTTTCCTTCTTGAACTTTAATTTTTCTTCTCTTACTTTAACTACAGCCTCAAAACTATTCAGGTAAAAAGATATATACTGGCATGATTGCATCTTATATTTCAAATTTCTTTTTGATTTAAATATAACCTTAATTTTTAAAGCATGAGATTTAAAGCTTAAACTTCAGAAAAATTACAGTCTATATAGCTCTTGACTATAACCTCTATCAGTTAGTTAACCAACCAGGGCTATAGAACTCTGTGCCCTGCTATTTAAACCATTGCTGGAGAGAGAAGCAATGGATTCATACTCTTGCCAAGGGTATTTGTGCATACGTGACTGCAATGAATTCAACTGGAATTCAAACTTGGCTCTCTGATTTCTTGTTCTGAGCCGATATCCACTGCACCATAATGCACATCCCATGCTATACTATTACAAAATTGATTGAGTCCACCATTAAGTTACCATATCTAGAGATCCAGTAATAGAAAAAAAGGGTTAAATTTTCAACAAGGTTAGAATATATATATGAACAATTTTATGTTACTTTTTCTCAAATCAGGTCACTGGTTTAAAATAATACTTGAATGAAGACGACCATCAAGGTAGTTTTATAAAGTTCTTTAAAATTAGGGATAATTTTATTATTGCTCATATATGAATTTATAAATGTAGAAGCTAGTATTTAAAACAATACATAGGATTTTGCATGTGTGCTATTAAAATCTGTATATGTCTAAGTTGAAAAGTTGGACTATTGAATTTCCAAAATTCCTGCATTGAGCTGGTCAGAATTAATTTTAACATTTTTTTTTTTTTTTTTCTCACAAAGCAACTTAGATTGTATTTAGTAGTTATTACCAACACAGTACACAAGGAAAGTTAGCATTTGTCTTGAATTTAAAGTTTTAAAAGAATCTAACTTGGTTGATATTGAAGAAAAATGTAATTTATCTACTTGCAGGAATAATCTTGTATTAGACACACACGCACATACACTTTTTTTTTTTTTTGTATTAATCCTTATAATTTTTTTCATTTGTAAACAAGTTATTTCCACAACCTAGGTTTTAACCTTTCACTATCTTTTTGCAATTTATTATAACAGATTTTCCAATGCTTTCAAATGTACAACAGGCATTTATAAACATTCAAAAATTTCAAAATTAGTGAGGAATTACTTAAGGAGCTTAAACACTTTCATCCAGGTTTAAAGTATGTAAACACTAGATCTAACCATTCTACTAACATAATCAAACACGTCCCTAAAGGAATAGAACATAGGCTATAAAAAATTCTTCTTGCAAAACACTCTCTGATAAAAGGGAAAAAATATTATGAAAGTGCTTGGTTAAGTAAACAAATAAAAAATAATACTAGAAATCGAAACATTATTTGGTTCAACCCAACTTAGAGGTAAAATTCAAAATAGGGCAAATATTTTTTTAATTAACAAATGAACACTTCCCAAAAAACTCAATTAATTCAATAGAAAGTCAATAAAGTTATAACTGTACTAGAAAATTACTAAAAAAAAACAAAATGCCAGAAACTCAAAAAATAACGTGACATAATTTCGCTAATAAGAAATGTAACTGTAAAAATAAAAATAAATGCCTACTTGATGGACTTAGTAAAACAGAAGAGATTATTTACAAAGCAGAAAAACCTATTTGAAAACATTAGAAAATCAGTTATTATAAATCACCTGAAGATACCGAAGTGTTGAAACCTAGGTTGTGGAAATAACTCGTTTCCAAATGAAAAATATTCAAGTTCTACAATATATATGTATTAAGCACTTTTTAATACAACTGTGTATTGGTGTAATTTAATTATGACTGAAAAACTGATTAACAATATATATATATATATATATATATATATATATAAGAAAAAGTGCAAAAATCTGAACATTTTGTTTAAAGTGTAGATTTAATATTATGTAATTTTTCATCATATTTCGATTTCTGCTATGGTCGCACTACCAAGTCTGCGGGAAGACCTAAGGCAGGTTGTGACGTGTTGTTATGGCTCCATTTCATGTTTTTTCTATCTCCCCTATCACCCCTAGCATTACATAGACATAGTTCTTCTTAGTGTGTGGGCTGTACTTAGTAAGACAATTTTTTGTATATCTCTTAAGCTGTGGTTTCCAGGGATTCTTTCAATGTGTTGTTTTGTTCCATTTTTTATCATTCCAAGTGCACCCACTATCACTGGCATGACTCTTGTTTTCAATTTCCATATTTTTTCTATTTCAATTTTCAGGTCTTTATATTTTGATAGTTTTTCAAATTTCTTGATTGCTATGTTACAATTCACTGGACAAGCCATATCAATTAATAGACAAGTTTTTTCTTTTTGTTTTTTAACAATAATGTCCGGCATATTTGCTTCAATTTTTCTCTATGTAGATGGTGTAATCCTATAGAATGGTGACATCTTGTATTTCTGTAACCAGTGTTGGGTGATGTTCATACCAGTGTTTGTTTACAGATTTTCCTTAGTGTTTGCACATTGTCCAATGTAAATATTGCCCCACTCTATTGTGGCGATTTTTTTTTTTTTTTTTTTTTTTTTATATTCATTTGTGGCAAGTACAAACAACCTGAGATTAGATGGTCTATCTTTTATTGGTGTTTATCACAAAACCTGCATTTTGGATCCATATTATTATGTATGATATTTGCCTGAAAGTTTCTAGTAAAAAGACTTTGGTCTTGCGCTGCAAGAATAAAGCCTTCAGTCTCAGACTTTAGTCCAGATGCACGTAACCATCAATGAGTATTAACTTTATCAACATTGGATTTATTTGCATGTTCTGGATATTAGCCATGCAGAGGTTTGTCTTGCCAGAGTTGTTTCATCTGTTCAAGAGCTTTATCTTTGGCTTTCATTTTCATATTTTTTGCCGCAATAGTTGGTTCTTGGCTTCTGTTTTGCTTTTCTACAGAATCTACTAAATGTAAATCTTGTTTGTATTTACTGCCTTCTTTTATTATTGAATATTTTTTCTTTCTTTCTTCATGTTGCCTTACTAATTGTATCATCCAGTCCTTTGTTGTTTCTATATATCTTAGTAAGCCAATAGTTGTTGTCTTGTATGACAATTCTAGCTGAATAAGACCTCTTCCACCTTCTTTACGGGGTATGTATAGACGGTCTGCATCAGCTTTTGGATGATGCATCTTATGCTTAGAAAGAAGCTTTCTTGTTTTAGAATCCATTTGCATGATGTTGTTTTGAGTCCAGTTTAAGATGTTGAAACTATATTGGACAACTGGGATTGCAAGGCTATTAATGGCCATAATTCTGTTCTGAGAATTCAATTCAGTTTTTAATATCAGTCGTAGCCTTCTATAGTACTCTTTACACACTATTTCTTTCATTTTTTTATGGTGAATTTTTTCACTCTCATTTATAAGCTTCTTCTGGCTTTAATTCTTTTATTGTTACAGCAGGATCTAAGCTAATTGAAGATGTTTCTTGTAGTGATCCACATAAAACTGTAGCTTTATCACATTTATTCAAATTGAATTTCATTCCAATGTCTTTTTACAGTTTGCAGAAGACCTTCCAGCTCATTATCATTCTTAGCATACAACTTTAAGTCATCCATGTAAAATAGATGGCTTATTTTCTTTTGGGCTATTTTATAACCACATTCTGTCTTGTTAAGTTGACTGGTTAATGCTATTAATGATATGCAGAATAGTAAGGGAGACAAAGAATCACCTTAAAATATACCTGTTTTGATGTTTATTTCACCAGACTTATTAATTATTATTATTATTATTATTACTTGCTTTTTGTATGATATATTAAGTGTTCATAATGGTATTGGTGTCGCTACACATGTTTCGAGTTCAAAGTTGACTCTCTTCAGCCGAATAAACTTGTGACCTTACATACTAATTATGAGTTATAATGTGATCTAGGTTTCTACCATGTGGTGTCTTCAGTTCAGGCGATTTGCAATAACTGATTTTACCAGGTCTTTTTTTTTTTTTTTTTTTTTTTTTTTTTTAAGAATGCTCATGTAACAAGGAATTTTTGAATGCACAATTTTCAAAATTATAAGAAATTATGTTTTCAGCCATGGTTATATGAGCCTAATAGGTATTTTATGGTATGGTTACATTTAGTCATAATTTTTGTTCTTTCATTCATTAATTCATTTATATATATATATATATATATATTATATATTGATGAGCTTGCTTGAGCTGAGAACATTTCAGCACCCCCTTTGATGTAGAGAGCCATGTTCACTTATTCTCCAAAAGACACATAGTGTGGTCCAATAACAATTAATGTAATAAAATGAAAACAGATATATATATACAGGGTGTGATAGATAAATTGTCTTCTAAATTATGCAGAAATGAAAATAACACTAACTTTGTTTTAACAGATATATTTACCAAAATTACACAAAAATATCTTGAAATACCAAAGAATATTGGCTTCAACTACGGCCTACAGACAACTTCAGAATCTCCTGCATTTTTTCTGGATGGTCTCCTTGCATAAGTTGGTAAAGGCTGTCATAATTCTTGCCTTCAGTTCATCTTTCGAGTTACAAGGAGTTTTGTTGCCTCTTCTCAACTACTCCCCACACATGCTAATCAAGGGGTTTGCAGTCTGGGGAGTTCAGCAGCTAGATGTAAGGGGCTATGTAGTCACAGAAATTGCTTGCAAGCCATGACTGGGTTCTCCTGCTTGTGTGGCATGGTGAAGAGTCCTGTAGCCAGACATCGGGTCGTCTAGCAACCACCCTCTTGACCCAAAGCAGTACTATCTCCTCAAAGTACTTAATGCAAGCCTTAATGTTGAGTCTGTAGCTATGTGAGAAAATAAATAGAGGCATAACTAGTGATCACTCCAAACCTCTTCATAATCACCATTACACACATCCAACTCTTTCCAAGTCTTCTACACTGCCCTCAGATTGACACCCAAACACTCTAAAAAGTTCATATTGGAGCTTTCAGCATAAATGCCAAATAATTCAGCATGCTATTTCTAAATTTCTGGTGAAGTGTATTGCATCATGGTGCTCTTTTTTTTCTCACAGATGGTGCCCAACTGACTCTACTATACTGTGCAGTTGACAAAATCCAAAACAAACAATGCACATATGTGAAATTAAAAATATAAAATGGGGACAGTTTTCCCATTGCACCCTGTATACTACAAATTTACATTTGTCTTCAGTGAAAAAGCAGCAGACGTCACTATAATTAATAATCAATTGCTTGAAAAATAGAAGCCACTTGCATGAGTGTGGGAACAATTTAAGTAAATGCAAATAATGACCTGCTTTTGTAATGATTTTAACTCATTTCTTATTTCTGAAAATATGTAAAAAGAGTTTTTGCTAATAATGTTGAACATTGTTTTATGAAAAATGATAATTTGTTGTTAAAAAATGTACCTGAACACCTGTTGCAAACACTTGAAATTCTCACTCACTTATTGACCCACTATAAACCCCTCATAGTATTGTGTTGCCCTATCCATTGATTATTTCTTTTCTTGACATCAAATGTTTTATACCCAGTTTTGTAAATGAAATCGATGAGAAAACTTATTTAAAAGATCATTGTCACAATTTAGTATTGCTAGTGATAATCTATTATTTACTTTTTACACTCTACTAAATTTCATCTAAGTAACAGATTAGTTTAAAAAATTATAAACACAAGCTTAATAAATTTCTTCAGGTCATACAAATATTTATCTTTGTTCATTTTTCTCACTATAAATCCCATTGTCTAATTGTCTTATACTGACAAGTACCCCTCTTGTTGAAATCTGAGATTTCCCCAAAAGTACTGCTTCCTATTTTTTTATTATTATTACTATTGCCACATTGTTAGAGGCAGATGTTGGTGATATAGCAGTAAATTCAAGAACTTTTGACTTATTATTATTATAAATAGTAGCAGTCTGGCAAAATAGCATCTAACAAGAAAGTGCATATAAAGCGATTGTCATTGAATTTCTCCATGCATAAAAAAAACTGCACCAAATGACATTCTTTGGTGCTTGCTGAACATTTGCAGAGACCAAAAAGTGGGTGGAAATGTTGGATAATGTTTCAACAGTGACAACAGCAGTTTGTATGAAAAACCACATTCCACAGATTTTTATGAATACATTATTGGTTGTGAAAATGCATAACTGGTGGTGATGGCTGTGTGGAAAAATATCATTTTTATAAAGAGAAACTTGCTCTATTCAATAGCATTATTGTGCTCACTGTATCTGTTGTATATTCTGTGCAAATATAAGGTATTACCTTCAGAATATCCCTCATAATTCATGACCATCTTTTTTAGCTGATGTATATTTCTTTGTACATTAACCCAATGAAACTAGTCAGGTCATCACTTAAATTTTAAATCATTTTGAAATCTTTGTAGTTATATTTATCATTGGGCCTTAGATTTGCTATACTTGAGTAGTAAATTAATGTATTAGAAACTTATATTTAAAGCAAAAGCAGTCATGGTATAATTATGGAATTTGTCTTTGAGATTGTAAGGACAACAAATTTAACTACTTCTGTCTTGTAGTTATTATTAAATATGCAAATATAACAACAAATATGTTAGGTATGTAAATTGTATGGTATACAGTAGTTCTAATATGAAAAAAAGACTACTATAAAGAAGCAGCCATAGATTACTCATTTCTGTTTTGCTATAGGTAAGATTTTATTACTTTTGTTCATTTATGAGAACATTTCTGCTTAACTGCAAGTCCATAAAGAGCTTTTTCTTCTAGCTGTGCTGAGTTTAATTTACCTGAATTGACACAGCTGAGTAACTTTTCTTTTACTACCTGCAAGGTAGAATTATTTTATTTCAGTATTTTCAGTGGTTGCTGAGGAAGTCAGGCCATAAAGGCCTTGTTCTGAGTCCTCCCATCCAAAAAAAAAGTATTCTAAAAAAGAAAAAACAAAAAAAATGGAAATGAGTGGGAACTGCTTGTTTAATTGATATCACAGAACTTATTCAGGACCAGACAGTATACTCACCTTGTTAAAGAGAATGGTTTAAATCTGCCTGAATTGAGAGCCATTGAGAGAAAAAAAATTGTCTGTCAGTAAAATCAAAAAGATTATCATGTGCGCAAAAGATCAGGTGTTTAAATCACAGTTGAGTATTAAGGTTAGACTCTACCAGACTGTAAAAGGCAGGACATTTCTTTAGGGTACATTTGATAACCGATCACTAGAAACTAGCTCTGATGAAGAAAGACTCCAAGACAAAAATAACATTTTCTATGGGATGTCAGAACCAGTGCTACATTTTGAGAACTCATTTGGATGTTTCCCTTCTAATTCATGAAAATTATAGCTATGATTCTTGTTCAGTATGCATGGAGAGTGAAGTATTGACAAAAAAATCCTTCAACTCCATTCTCAACTGCTTGGATGTTTAGAGTCAAGGGTTGCTAGTCATCTTCTCTGTAAGGTACCCATCATGCTGGTTATATAGTGAGACAAGTCATCTTCCTGCAACTTGCTTGGTGAAGAAGGTCCCTTAGCAAGAAATTGACTGTCACACGGTAAGTTGTCATCAGAAGAACCTTACATAATCCTGGCCAGAAAATTCAGCCAGACATTGAGGCAAACTTTCAATCCTCTCTCCACTTCCCAAACTCTATTGCCAAAAAAGAGTATGGTAATGTCAGAAGTTTGAAGGGTAAGTGACAGATGGTCAAACATCTGATCTTATTGTCTTTTGAGACCCAAATTTCTTGACCTAGACAATACCTATCTATAATTTTGTGAAGAGTTAAAAGCTGTGGTTGCTGTGTCAGTCTAAGTCATGACAAAAATGAGAAACTCCTAATTTTGAAAAAGAAACTCGATGCACAGAAAGACTGTTTCCTTCACTACCTGGAAAAGTAATCACTAGTCTCAAAGGGATCTTTCCTTAAATTGAAGGGCCCAAGCATCTATGGGTGCAATATCCAACTTGGATGAAGAGAAAGTTTGTTTGCCTCAAAATGAGTGCTCCTTCTATTATGAATACCAACATACCCTTTGTCTTTTGTGAAATGAAAACTGACCTCTCTTAGCGAAGGCTGTTAAGAAAGGCATTATATGAAGTGTTATCAAGGACGAACTATGTACAACAATTTGATCATGGTGCTTGGCCTGACAAGGGATAGTACTGTTCTCTATGGCCTTGAGTACCTGATTAGAAATGTTTCAACAATGACATCTCTAACTGGTTATTTAAGGTGCATTTGGCAAGAGACATTTCACATTAGGGCTTGTTGCTTCACCAGAATATGACCCTTTGCAGGATTTAGAAGTAACTATAAACATTCCTTCTTTCACTGTATGATTGTTGAAGATTTGCATATTTCAGGTACAGTTGTTTTTTAGTCTTAAAGCCAATACTGTTTGTAGCTATGAGAAGGTAACATGAAAAAACAAAAAAAAAAGATATTTTGTGATCTGAATGAATGAACAATGTCCATAACAATATATCTTGTTGTCCTTACTATCTAGTTGTCTACTTTCATTATCAGCTTATGGTCATTGTAATTCTTTGCTCAACTTTGTTTTCTGTTGGATTAATGTCTGAAGACACTAGGGGCCATTTCATTAATTTGATGTCTAAAACCTTTTGTGAAGATGAGCAATAATCAGCTTTGCAGAATGTAAAGGGGCATTGTTTTGCCTGAATAGACTCTTTAGCTTAAATCTTCCTGGTTGTAACCTCTACCTTTCAAAAAACCTCTTGTTCAAGTCAGTCAGTTAAGTTCAAGTACTTACACTAATTCTATGCATTTATCTTGACACTATTATCAATTTTTAGGGATGTATAAGTTTACTGCCAACAATATTGTCTGAAAACATTATTCTACCTACCCACTATTTTTCAAGTAGTCGTGTTTGATTATTTCAATGAAAGAATTGACATCTGACCCAGTCATCAGATCCATCTAAAGTAACTCTACCTTCATTACTAAAGTTACTGTTGAGAAATCAGTTTTTTTTTTTTTGTTTTGTTTTTTTTTTTTTTGTCCAATTTATATATTTCTCTTTGTGGTGTTTATTTGAAGATGGTAGTTTAGTTAGTTTCATGTCTTTTAAGTCAATAGTCGACATTTTTATTTTCTGTTTACATTTTCAACACCAACTTCAAATATTTTAGTCAATCCACTTTATTTGCTTCTTAGTCACAATTTTCTTCATGTATTTTTGTGATTTTCTAAAAGTTCTTGTTTTTGGTATTGCCAATGTTTTCAGTTGCATTATCAAATAAGTGATTGCAAATATTTCTAATAAAAATATGGTGAAATCTACTTATAAATAATATATTCCAAAAATTTTACCAATTAGGTTAATGGTAATAATTTTATTGTAAAACATTAATTTACAAAATAAAATCTTATATGATTTAGAATTATGTATATTACAAATTATCATTTTTTGCTTTTGTTTTGGAACTTGGATCATTTACTTAGAATAATTTAGTGATAACAGTTGCAAGTAAAATCTTCAACTAAAGGCATATTGTGATTGTAGTCAATTATAAATTTAAGATGGTTTGGATTTGTTGCAAAACTTTTTTTTCTATTAATATTCAAAAGAAAATGTTTAACCAAACTGATTTTATCATTTTATTACTTTTCTAAATCATTTATTAAATGTATAAAAAATATATGTTCAAGTTGCAAAAGTTAGTAATTACTCTTTAAAATAGGCACTTGCAAAATATTAATATATGATGTTGAAAAAAATGTACTCTGAACTATAAAAAACTTTTCATTATACTTTGTGCTGTTTCCTCTCAGGATGTTGATGATCATGGCTCTGCATAAATTCCTGTCTCTTGTAGCTCTTAATAAACCATAATCCACCATCAATTTAACTGAATTTATAAACAAAAAAAAAAATATGCAATCCTGCAGATGGCTCAAGCTATATGATTGGACTGGATTGTATTTGAAAATGTTTTGTACATTTCATTCTCTTACCAACTATAATTTTTTGTTCTGGTTTTGTATCCAGCACAAAATTCTCTATTCTTGACCTCTCTATAAGAATTAAATATTTTGGTCCTGAAATATTGATTTGATCAAAACTGTCACTGTATTTAAGTTACTTTAATTTCTGGAATTGTTTTATCATGTCTCATTTTTAATGTGCATGTACATTTTTTTTTTCTGAAGAGATTTGTAAATGATAAAATTTTGTATATCATAAAACAATCTGGACAGTTTTATAACATAATATTTTTTTGTTTCTTTTTGAAAAGTAAACATTTATAAATAATAGAGAAATCTAAAGAAAGTTGTTTAATATTGATGATTCTTATTGTGATTTTCACCATGTAAGATATAACCAAACTTGTATCACTTCTCTTTTGCTGAAATTTTATTTTCCTCTAACTTTTGAACCCATGTTGAAGATTTTACTTGCAACTGTTATCACTAAATTATTCTTTTTTTTATATCCATAACTATAATTTCTATTCACTTGATAAATGCACCACATCTACTTAAAAACAGCTTGCCTAATCTCTTTTAGCCAGCCGTTTTCTTATGTAATGTAATTGGGAATCATTGTAGTATTTGTTGAACAGAGTTGATTGTATTATTGATCAATAGAGTATTTTGTGTGAGTCTCACATTAAATCTTTAGATCAATGCTGGCTGAACATTCTATATATAAAGTTCAACTGTTTATATTTTTAACATACTTTAAAATCATTTTTATACGGAGGAATTAAGGGGGAAATAATGTTATTTATATTGATAAAGTAAAATTGTGTATAAAAAAAAAAAAACTTCGAAACATACTAAGAGTGGGAGGGAAAACCTGTTAGGCAAGTGTTTAAATAGTGTCTCTTTGAAGGTGGTCACTTGTAAAAGTAGCAAATTTTTTTTTTTTTTTTAAGTGATAGAAAAATCATTTTCTATAGAAATCATAGGTTTTTTATGCAAATATTTTTTCATAAATCATTTAGATATAATTTTCCAATTATATAGTTTTGTATTTATGATATTAAATAGTTTTCTATCTTGACATTTTAAAATTTTCTTTAAATTTTCACTTTTGGGTTAATTATTGGCTTACTAATCAGTAAATCTATCTAACCACAGATAATGTTTATTGTTTAGTTTTCATTGATTGTATTCAATAACCCTATTAATTTTCCAGTTTCTTCCACTGTAGTAATGGTTTTCTTTTCATTGCCTTTCTTTCTGTTTTCAGAATGCAAGAAATGTTCAGTCACTGAGTTTTTATATTCATCTGATTCTCATTCCATCATAAGATCACAAGAAAGCTGCCTGTCACAATGTTGCCATTAGATCAAAAGGGAACTACAAAGACAGGTAAGTTTAACAATTTTTTTTTACTAAAACAACTTTGCTTTTAAGTATTTAAAGTAAATGATTATGAATTTTTAAATATTCTGCTACTATGATTTCACACAATTGTCTTCAGCAAAAGGATTGTTTTTTATAAGAATGAGGAACCAAGAATGAAGAAAGTGCATTCTTTTCTTATACATCATCAAAATAAGCCTTAAACGAGATCTGTTAGTAAAGAGTTTGAGTCAAATTCATATTTTATAGCCTGTAAGTAAACTTCATTTCCTAGTCATACTTTTAACTTTTGTTTGACACCAGAGTAGGGTGCATCAACTTGTAACCAAGAGGCAATATTTTACTTATATTTGAATTTCTTTTTAGTTGACTTCACATGGACTATGTTCATGCATGAATATGTATAATTAACTGTGTGTTTCTGAAGATATTTGCAAAAGAACTTGCATTTTAAGTCACCAGTTGCTGACATTTGCAAAAAAGATAGTTGAAATTATTTTCATTACAATGTGAAGAGAAATAATTTTCAAAAATTTAATAATTATTTTATTTACTGAGAGTATAAATTTTAAAAATAAATACTTAGTAACTTTAAACTGATTTCATCTTAATTTTTGTCAATCAAATCTTTAATTTAGTTATTTTGTAATATCATAAATTAAAAGGAGTGGAATGATGTTTTGTTTTGTAATTTAAAATGAAAAACAAACACTGCAGAGAAGTATTTTGTATTCCATTTATGATACAAACAGAAATTAATTTAAAAATTTTGCCTCTTTTCTCTAAGTTTTTGTTCTTACAATTGGAAATTTAAAATCTGTTTCTTTAAAACATTAATTCTTGCCATTCTATTTTTATTGGTTTAAAAAATTATGGAACTGTTAATATCATTTTAATACTTACTTAATATCATTTTAATACTTACTTAATATCATTTTAATACTTAATATCATTTTAATACTTACTTAATATCATTTTAATACTTACTTAATATCTTGACAGTTAAGATAATTCTGAATAGGTGTCTGTGAATAAATTTGAATGGATATTTTGAGGCTATGAAAAAACAAATGTTAATCACATGGTTATAATACTTGTCTGGACATTAAATTGAAAGAAAATTAAAATTTTGATGCCCACATATTGACTTCAACCCACACCTACTCTTTTCATATCAACAGGAAGGACATCTTCCTTGAGCCCAGTGCCTATTGGCATTAACAACATTATTGATAATTACTCTCTAATTGGATTGTCCATAGATGTTGAAAAAATTTTTTTAATATATATACAGTCATAGTATGTGCACCCCATGTCTAACCATCTTTATATAGCTTCAGGTGGCTGATCATTTTTGAATTTATAGTTGTCCTCTTAGACTGGTTGGCAACTATGGCTAAAGAGCTGAGTCTACTCTACTGTTTAACCCATAGTTTGGATTTATAATGTAGTGGAGACTTACCTTGGCCACCCAAAAGGGCTAGAGTCATATGTATGTTTTGCAATGGAGTATGGAGATAACGAATTGATAAGATTTAGACTGAAAGTGAATGGGGAAGTGTTGATGTCGATTGTGGTCATTTTTATTGGATGGTTCTGGGCACTCATTGGCTAAGCGATGACTAGTCAGGTGCATAAAAGTACGGTATGCTCATCAGAAAGGTTTTTTGTGAGTAGTGTCTTATTTGAAATTGAGGAACAGTGATTTGTAGAATTCATTTGCCTAATGAGGTTTGCTTTACTCAGCTTTTTGTTTTGTGTGCTTTCAATTTTTACACACGTACATTTCCCAAGGATAGTTATAAAAAAGTTAATCTAATGAACTCAACTAAAATTCAAGCTTGATTTTTCTGATTTCTTGTTCAGATCTACACTAACAGCATATCTATATCAGCTGGAATTTTCTAAAATATTAACAGTTTGTATTCAGATATTTGTATTTTGCATCTACTGAGAGATATTCACAAGCTTTTTGAATGCTTCTGAATTTTATAAATAAAGAAAATATTGACAAAGCTAGTTTAGACATGAAATGTTACTGAATGTACAAGCTGAAACAAAATTTACAAAATTCTGCAATCAATTTTCTTTCCTCTATGAAACGAAAATCTCATTAATTTATAAGAATTTGTCTGAAATATATTATTGTAATGAACATTTAATACAATGTTAATTTGAAAATTGTAGACGACTAACTTATTATTCCTAATTATCCAATTAATTAAAAAAAAACAATGTGTGGACCTACCTTTCATAAAATTTGAATGTTGGTCTCATTTAATAAATCATTTAGCTATTTTACTATTTAATCTAAATTAAAACTAAAACACTAATACTTAATAATGATGTTTGACTTGTTTCGCTAGTAAGTAGAGTAGTGCTTACAAGAAAAAAAAACTTGGAATATTGAAAATGGTTTCTTTATAAAAAAAAATCTTACAATTTGTATGTGTGACCAAAAGATTCTTTTATATAATTTTTTGTAATATTGTTTTTGAAAATCGATGCAAATATTAGTGTTTATTTGTATTCAGTAAAAATCAAGGGAGATAACTTAAGTTTGTTTTATTTTATTCCTTTGTGTAATGTACGTACAACACAGAAATTGTAAAAATAAATGTAGGTACCTCCACTTATTCGCTGAAAAAAAATCATATGATGAAAAAATACTGTAAGCTTGAAAAAAAAAAAGTTGTATCATGAAAATTTGTTATTATTAAGAGGAAAGACCAAAAGATTTTTGTTATTTAATTGAATTTTTTAATCTATTCTAGCACATTCGAAATTTTGGTTAAAAATCTTGTTTTTCTTGTGTCAGTGGGGGAACCAAAGATTAGTATAGGAAATTTTAGCTTATTTTTTGCAGTAAAAATCATTGATCTGCAAATTCTTGCAAATGAAACTTTCAGGACTTCACAAATAAATGAAATTATTTTAGAAAATTTTTTAGAAATCTTGGTAAAAAAATATATTTTTTGAAAGTTTATTTTTTTTACACCTGCTACCTCTGAATTACTTAACTTTATTAAATTTCACCCCTTAATATTTATATTAGTTAAAGGTAGAATTCCTTGGAAAATTTGAACTGTCATATTTTTTATTTTTGTATAACAGAAACATCATATGCCAAAAATCTGCTCTGGATTGTAAAATAAAAAATGCAATAAAACTAAAAGATAGATTAAAATTGCTACCGGAACAGTAACAGAAACTTGACATGAAGCAAGTGGACAACATAAGATGTTGTGTTTGAAAGAAACAGCTTACCTTGTTGTTTTGTAGATTTTCAGCTGTTTTTTAAGTATTTCATTTCCAGATAATGTCAAGTCATCAGGAGAGAATATGCACCGTTTCAGGGCCTTCCTCTCGATGGCTTTTTCACGTATCGGCCCCCCCTCACTAATGTGAGGCCCCATTATCTGAATTGCATTTAAAAGCCTGTTCAATACACTAAAATTAATTTAGTGTTTCCTGTTTTGAGCGTTTTGTTAAACATTTTAGTGTTTTCACGTGTCGTTTAAAGGTTTAATGACTAACATGTTCACTGAGTTAAGCCGTGCTCATAAAAAAGATATTATTTAACTATAAAAGGTTTTAATTGCTTTTATAAATAAGATATATTAAGGACACAATTGTCTTAAAAAATTACTTTTCAATGAATAATGAATCTTTACAAGAATTATTTTTACTTTAATTAGAATAATTTATTAACTTTAAATCTTTTAAAATTTTGTATTAATTTCACCCTTTTAGATGATATTAAGTAAAAACTATATTTACTAATCATAAATGGAAAATCTTAATACAAACACCAATATTTTTAAGAATTTTGATATTTTTTTTTATTTTTATAAACATGCCAAGATTTTGTAAATGTGAATGTTCATATACAACATTATCAGAAAATAAGAGCAATAACTATAAAAATTTAAAATCAAAGTATCTAAAATTCAATAAAACATTAGATTATGGAGAATATTTTCCTAAACTTTTAGAATTAATGTTTAAAGATTATATATTAAAGGCACTCATTTTATATTTTTCAATTATTTTTTTACAAATAAGCCTACCACACTTTGTAGAACAACATTAAGTAAACATCTATCTGTCATCAAGCTGTCAAGACATCAACAGCTTAAGTAAGCAGCTACAGCCATGTTAAAAAATGCATTTTTGCAATATTTTAAACTTTAAATATTTGCTTCAAATCAGATTAATTGCACTTTAAATTAGGTAATATTCCTCAAATAAAGGTTCAGAAAAGTAAGTTAATTTTTCTTGCAAAAAAATAAAAATTCTTCTTCCAGTCAATTTAAATTAGTTTTGAAATAGAGCATTTTATTTTGCTTATTGAAAATATTAAATTTAATCTATTAGCTTGAAATTAAAACTAAAATGAAAACCAAGAAATAATTTGAAAAATTCATTTTAAACATTTATTATTGCAAATCTGTTGTATTACCTAAATAAATATGATTTAGCTAACTTTTGAATATAATTGGTCAACTTACCAGACCCCATTAAACTGTAAAGGATATTTTGATTTTGAAATTATTATCTAGATATAGATGTTTATATTATTTACACTGTTTGGGCTGTTGCCATCATCTTTATTGCCATTTTTATAATGTTTTAGCCATTCTAGCTTCCTTCAGGTGCTAGAAATTTTGAACTAAACCCTTTATTTTGATTCCATGTGATATACTCCAGTGACCAAAATAAAGGATCAGTTTGAAATTCCTAGCATTTGAAGAAAGCTGAAGTGTACAACCAAAACATTTTAAACATGGCAATAAAGAAGAGGACAACAGTGTGAACAGTTTAAATAATGTAAGTACTACCTCATCTAAGAAGTATAGACAAATATAGATGTTTATGCTGTCTTGATTCTTATTTTGTCAACAAAGCGGTGGATTAGTAATATTTCTAAAGATTACAAGATATTAAGTATTATTAATAAAGTATATTATATTTTTCTTCACAGTTTGATTACATGAAACTTAATTTTGGTTATTATTAATTTTCATTTTTATTTTATATTAGGTAATCATCGGAAACCATATGTCCCTTTACGACGACAGTATCGAAGAGTTCGTATACGTATGGATGGACGTCTGCGTCACTGTCTCACTGTGTTGTTGCTTTTCACTGTTATAGCAGTGAGTATATTTCAAGCAAGTGGCATAATTGCTGGAAACAAATCATCATTGTCACTTGAGACGCTCAGTGGCTACAAACCCTCCTCTCTCTTCATTCTCTATCTTCTCCGCTTATTGACTTTAATACCTCTGCCGTTGACTTTATTTAATTTTGCTGGTATCATCTCGTTCAACACATTCCCACGAAAGCCCAAACTCCGTGGATCTACACTCTTTGGACCATTCATCTGTTTTCGTGTTGTAACCAAGGGCCTTTATCCAAAACTGGTACGTGATAATGTCACCAAAAATTTAGAAGTGTGTCGCCGTCTTGGTTTTGACAACTATGTCTTTGAAGTAGTCACTGATGAGACAATTCACCTGCCCAAATTGCCTTGTGTCCGGGAAGTAGTTGTACCTGATGACTACCGCAGCTCAAAAGGAACTCTCTACAAAGCACGAGCATTGAACTACTGTCTCGAGGAAGGTGTTAACTATTTGAATGATGGTGATTGGATTGTTCATCTTGATGAGGAGACGTTACTGACTGAGTCATCTGTAATTGGAGTAATCAACTTCATCAATGAAGGTAAACATGATTTTGGGCAGGGTGTTATCACATATGCTGATGGGGAGATTGTCAACTGGTTGACCACCCTCTCTGATATGGTACGGGTTGGCATGGATTATGGAATGCTGCGTTTTTGTCTCAAGTTCCTGCATAAGCCTGTCTTCAGCTGGAAAGGTTCTTTTATTGTGTCAAATGCTGGCGTAGAGAGGAAAATTACTTATGATTTTGGTCCTGAAGGAAGCATTGCCGAGGATTGTTTCTTTGCCTTGTCAGCCTGGCGTGATGGATACAGCTTCGGTTTTGTAGAGGGTGACATGCATGAAAAGAGCACATTCTCTCTTATGGACTACATCAAACAGCGCAAACGATGGGTACAAGGGATTTTGCTTGTCTTGTTCAGCAGAATGTTACCTTGGCGATTCAAAATGGGTCTAACTGTGATGATTCTTTCATGGATTACATTGCCACTCACAGTCCCAAACATTGTCTTAGTAATTTTATTCCCTTTGCCTATGCCACAGATGGTGAATGCACTTTGTGGCTTCATGGGCGGTACAGTAGTGTTTTTGTTTATATTTGGCGCTATTAAGTCTTTTTCAATGAGGAACATGGGGCGTTGTCAGTATCTCCTTTTATGTATTGCCCCAATTTTGGTGGCGCCAATAGCTATGGTCCTAGAAAGTATTAGTGTTGTTTGGGCTATTGTTGGTCACAGGAATCATGTTTTTGATGTTGTGAAAAAAGAATCTGACAGTACAGAAACAGTTTGAAAAAAACAAATTATATTAAAAATTCATTTAAAAAACATTTACATAACATTTAAACAAAACAAAAAAAATAAACAAAAACATTTTTAAAAGATAAAAAATAAAAACATTTAAAATTTAAAAAAGACAGTTACCTGCCAAAAAGACAGTTACAGAAACTTTCTATTTTTCCTTCCTTTATTCTGTTTTTAAAAAAAAGAACAAAAAAATATTTGGTTGAAATTACATGAAATCTTGAGTCTTATGCAAAATTTAGCTATTCTTCCAGCTTATTACTGTTCAAATGGTTGTTAAAACAATTGAAGAATTCTCATTTTCAGATTTTTTTTTATTTTTTTTTTTTTCTTCAAGAATTTGGCTGGCTGGCTAGCCAAGTTTTTTTTTTTTGTTTTTTTTTTTTTGAACAGTGAAAGCACAGGAGATATTGTTGTTTTTGTTGTTTGGGTAAGGGGCATTTTTTTTTTTTAATCATCACCCCAAATCCTAAATTTTCTTCTACCTCTTGATTGACTATAAAAGAAATATGCTACTGCTGCCACTTTTAACTATAAAACAATGAATAAAAAAAAAGCAGGGAAATTTTAAAATTTTGAAAAGTATACATAATCAAATTAAAGTATCCACTATTTTACACTAATTCATTTAAAATTAAGTTATATTTTCTATTTATTAAAAGTATATAAAGAAATCTTCAGAAAATAATTATGAATAGGCTTCTTTTTTTTCTTTTTTTTTTTAATCTTATAAACAAATATAAAAAACAAAACCATAATACTATGCTAAAAAGTTTGAAATAATTTGTTAGATATAAAGTATAAACAAGTAAAGAAATTCTTTTAACTGCTTTCTAAAATCTTTCTTGGTACATTTTCTTCCTTTCATCAAAAACTAAGTTTTTTTTTTTTTTTTTTTTTCATTAAAATTAAGCCAATCATAAGCAACAGGATTAAATAAATTTTGCAGATTTATGAATCAATCACATTAAGAAAATCAGTGCTATTTTTTGTCAAAATTAGGATCATGAAATTATTTATATTTAAGAAGCTATGAGTGATTACTGAATGTATAAATGAATAGAATTGGTTATTTGGTGGATATTTGAAAAATTTAAATACTTTTTTGTTTTTTGTTAATATTTTCAAAATCCTCATTTTATGTCCAGCAATGTTCTATTAAGAGACATGTAGATTTAGTTACAAGTTCTTTTCTATTTAAATTATTTAAAATGAACTCTGGGTATGCTAGATTGTGTTTTGACTTTCACAATCTATTAACTATTTTCTTAACACTACATCAGTTAAATTTTACTTATTATTTTGGAAAGGTTTTCATTTGTACTAAATTAAAATGTATTAAAGCTGAATTACAGAGTAGTAGATGGAAGATAAATAAAAAAATCTATTTCAGTGTTCTGGTAAATAATTTTGGAGCATGTATGCTAAAGTGAAAATTATTTTCACTTGATGAGAATTCATGAATAAATAACAAAAAGAAATATATAAATAGGAATATTTCTCAACAATCTAATGTGTAAAATTAAATTATTTAAAAAAAAAAAACCTTAACACAAACTAGAACATCACAATCCATTACTATTTTTTTCCTTTTAGTGAAAATTTTTTATTTCATTTGCATGAGTGATCTAAGATGCTTTTCATTTAGTAACAAACTCTGATGGTGTCCATTTACTGGTTCAGATTTCAGTTTATTATTTGTGCTGTGTCTATCCATTAAAGAATGTATGTTTTTCTATTTACAGAATTAGTTCTGATGTTCTTCAATATCAGTTGGAATCCATTTTCATAATGTTGATACTTTAAAACTGCACTTAATGTCAATGTTCTTTATTACAAACATTCATCTAAGGTAGTAAGGACACATGGTATATATGAATATGTAAAAATTAAGCCAAGTGTTATACTGAAATATACATATGGGCTGTAGTAAATTAATCTAATGCTTTTTTTTTTTTCTTGGCTATTGCATATTTTTTATTTTGGTTTTTACTAGTTTTTCTACCCTATAATAATTATTTATTTGAATATTTGAAGATAATAAATTATTTTTCTTTTTTCTTTTTTTTTTTTCTTTTTTCTAAAGGTGGAGAAAATAAAAGTAAAAATTTTGAGGCCTCGCTTCCTTTCTGACATTTTATATTAATATTGAATTCTGGGGATGCATTTTCCCCTTTGAGAAATGTCCTTTTCCTGAGAAACTGATAGAACATTTTTTGATGAATTTATCTAAAAAAAATTTAAAAATATCTTTATTTTTTATTTCTTATAAATTCTGTTCTGAACTGATTGGGAAAATGACATACTTTACCAAGGCATGATCAAGAAATTCTTAATTGTTGCAAACACCTTTTTAAGCTGTTTTCCATGTTCAGAAATATAGTCAAGTTGTACTTCTCAAAGATCTTCATGTTTTTATAATTATACATTTTATTTCTTTTATTTTTTATTCCTGTTTATCACTTTACATCTTCATCTTTGGGATAGGGAGTTATCATTATTTACTTTTGGACTAATATCCTTATATTTGTCATCACTGTTTCAGCCATTGTATCTTCTGGCATTCTTCAGGTGTCTGTTGATCCACAAACCAGCACTTTTCCACTAGGCCAGGGACGGGCTATTAATTTGCCCCAGGGGCCACTTTGAGTAGGCCACATTTAACAGAGAGCCTTACCTTCTAAAAAACTAATGATATTCATTAGTTTACATAAATATTCCATTTAATGCAAAGTGTAAATGTAAATTATATATGTAATACATGTAATAAATAAATAAAACCAAAACAAACAAAAATAGTATATATGTTTATTAACAAGCTAAGGCCATATAACCAAGGGCAACAAGCTTTTCTTCAGCCATGTCTCTTTTGCTTTCACTTCCTCTATATTGAGCTAGAGAGTGACATTTTTAGAGTCAACATTATGGAAAAACCAAAAGCTGATATTTATAGAGATGGACAAATCATTCAATGGAAAATGGAGCAATTCTCAGTTAGCCTCATCACTAACATTTACCATAAGTTGAAGAAAATGTTAGATTTAAAGATTTTTTTCCTGTATGCATCCACAGGCCACTGAAAACTCTGTGGCAGGCTACATATTGCCCACCCCTGCATTAAGTTATCATCAGGTTCCAGTTTCTCCCACAGTATTAGTCGAGAAGATTATAATGTTGGTTTGCATATTGGTGATATAGTAATTGTGAGTTCAATCCCTGGGCCAGGTAGTTTAGACTTAATGGAAACAGAGCAATCAGTAATAGAGCAGTACTAAATAAAGAACAAGACAAGATATCCCTAGACATGGACAATTTACCTCTGGCCTAAAAAAAGGAGTTCGGTTTAAAATTCTCTGAAGGTTACCTAGATCAATAAGCACCTGATGAAACCTAGACGCCATAATGAGTGATAATAACAAAGATGACATTAATTTAGATAATAGCAAAGATGATATTAATTAAAATGTAAATAATTATTGCTGTTAGTATTGAAATTTGATGAGGGGAGGGGGATAATTTTTCAGCAGTTTTTAACTATAAAAAAAAACACAAAAGCTAATAATTCAGCATCAGAGCTAAATAATTTGTAACAATTTTGACTGTAATAGTTTTATTTATTTTAAACATTGCCAAATCATGAATTGATAACCTTTCAAGAGTTAAATGTTTTTATTATAATTTTTTTCTTTTTTCTGTTTTATTTAATTGATGACATTCTTTACAGATTTTTCTCTCCAGATTCACTATTGTCAAGATGAAAATGTTTTCAATGATTGGGAAATTTTCATTGAAATAGGTTTCTTTTGGGTGTATTAATTATGAGTTCATCTTGCATATTATCAATTGTTTCTCAGGGTTCATCAAAAAGTGTTTTCACACGACACCCTCACTATTATAAATATCAACTACCAATTTTTGTTTCCACGTCAGAGGAAAATATTCAACTTAGAATCATGCCTGGCAATGGTTGCAATACTATAAGCAAATCATTCAGATCTTGTACTCATTGTAATTTATTAAAATAATTAGCATGGCTGTATTAATAAGAAAAAAAATTTTTTTTTCTTTTGCGATAACAGTAAAATGGTTCTCAGATTCAAGAAGGGTTTTTTTTCAGTAAATCTTATGTTCTGCATTCACTGCACTATCTTTTGTCCAAATAATTCTGTAGTATAGTAATTGTAACAGGAAGACATCACTGATAGTTTTGTAGTAGTAGGCCATATTTAATTTATGAAATAAAAATATTTTATATTTAAGAAATCATTTTTGAAGTTCAAACTTCCATATCATGTTATACTCTTGAAAATAAATTCTTCTGCACCACTAATTCCCTACCACATTGGGATTTCCATGTGGTCACCAGTGTAGAGATTGGCACAAAATGTTGGTTTTTATATCAGAATGGATACTGAGATAACATTGTTTTGGAAATTTTCTTTTCTTTTGTTTACAAATACAAATTGTGTCCTTTTTGTGTAGCATAGTTCATAGCTTGGAATAAAGAGAAAGTGAGTTCCCTCCTTTGTAGTAGGCAGCCATCCAGTTTAGTTCTTCTATAGAGGAGTGGATCAGCCTGTCCCATTTTTTGACAGACCTTGAAGCTCCCTGGGTTGGAGCTTCAAGGTCTGGTGAGGTTGGTGTGTGGTGAGTGCCTGTAGGATTGTCTTTTTCTTTGATACAGGGTCTTTGATCTTTTGAATATTTGGTTTCAGAAACAAGTTTAGCTGATTGAGCTGTCTAAGAATACTGGTGTTATGGTTAATGAAGTGTTAAGGATATTAGTAGATGATACTAGATTTAAGAAATATTTTATTTATTAAACTTCTACAGTTTCAATTGAAATATCAGTCAATATTGAAAATCTCAATCTCAAAAAAAGAAAATTATGTCTTTTTATGAGTAAGAACAAAAAGAGTATGGTTTTGTCAGATGGTTTGCTCTTTTTTGTTAAGAAACTGGGCACATTATTAAAATCTTGATTGATTTAAGTGTCTTTGGTAAGACTAAGATTTCAACATTGAATACTTTTTGCAATCAACCTATTTGTATATTTTTCAAATTCACTGTATCTTTTATTTACTATCAGTTATTACAATAGAACTATTGATTGGGTTGCTATGGTTTGTATGTATTGAACAAGTTAGGATTATGCTATGACTAAGGGGAAAAAAGTATAAATGATTGAGGAAAAAGATTGATTGGTTGAAATTGTCTGATTTCTCTCAATGAACAAAATAAAAAAGCAAATATGTCATATCAAAACTCTTGTTTGGGTAAAAACCCAGAGCTTCTAAATAAAAATAATTGAATGACCATTAGAGATAAAAATATAGTTAGTTGGAGAGAGGAGGCTGACTTGGTCTCTTCTGATTGACTATTTTGAAACAATTACAAGTGCAAAACTCGTGTGTCAAAACAAATTGTTGTTTATTTCCAGGCTTGTATTTGACAAAAACCTTTTCTTGGTTATGCTTATATTGCATCTCCTTATCACCAATTGTCATTCTTGATGTCTTTTGGTTGACATCCTGAGAAACTCATATGTAGAAAAGAGTGGCTTGTCACCCAAAGCTCTCCCACTTATTGTTATGTCTTTATTAATTACTTATCCACAAAATATAGACATTTTTTAAATGTCATCATTTGCTCTGTCTTGCCACTGAGATCTTTTATATGAACTGAATTTTTTTGTATAAAAAGATTTTTGTAAAAGCAAAAAAAAAAAAGTAAATGGTTTATGTCTAGCAGTGAATTAGAGTAAAACTATAAAATAATATACCATATGTCAGTGTGAAGGACACAGTTTGCATAACATACAGGAATTCAGTTTACTGTCTGGCATAGATAACCTTCTTCTGGGGTTAACATAGGCCTGTAAAAACCCTAACTTTTGCATGGTAAATTTTCTGGACTTCTTTCAGGAACAAAAACTGTGCCCTTGATGCTGGCAAATATGATAATTGGATAATTGCTACAAAGAAAACTCTTTATTCTTTCTAGTATTTATTTTACTTTCTTCCAGTGCTTTATACTACTGCAATATTTTAAGTAGAATATTTCCTCAAACATGAAAGCTGTACTTTAAGAGATATCTTTTCTTTTTGGAAATATTTTGTTTTAAATATAGAGAGAGATGTGACTCATCACAATGTAAATAACAAAATAAGTTAAATATTGTACACTGACTGAAAAGTATTTTTTCATCTTGTCCACTTTCATATCAAAAGAAACAATTTTTTTCCCTTCATGAAGAAGTATTTAATTTTTGGAATATTTGCAACTTTAGTTTCCCTTATGGGTACATAATTATCATAGATATTTTATATCCTGTGAATATTGCTCATTTTGTACAGAATTCTATGAAAAATATTTTCCAAACACTTTTTAAATCATTTTCTCTCTGAAATCAGTTATTTACTGATTTGGAACTTGTAATAAGACCTCATACATTTTGACCACCTTACTGTTGCTCTCCCATTAAAAACACAAACTCTATAGATTTTAGTAATGAAATCTTGTTATATACTTTGATTCTATTCAATCAGTTGGTCAGTACTTTTTTTTATTGACAATACTATTCCCAGTTTTTAATAATTTTCATAAGCAATGTATTCTCAATTGCTTGCTCATAATTTACTTTTGTTTTTCCCTTATTAGAGTTGTCTCTTTTATTTCTGATAAAAGCAATTATATTCAGGTAAATTATAATAATGCTTGTCTAAATTATATTGTTCACATTATACTCCCAAATTTTGTAGAATTTAAACAGTACTATTAAGTATTTAAGAAAATCCAGAGTGAAAAAAATCCACTTATATGTATATACATATTGGAAGAACATAGATTTTTAAATATGATTAGTAAATGTTGAAATGTTTTAGTGAATGTCATTTCAAAAAAAACAAACAAATCTTTTTTTTTTTTTTTTTTTTTTTAAATTTTTTTAAAGAGTAACATCTTTAATTTTTAGCTCTTGTTATAAATATACTTATATTCATAGATGTTGACTGGATAAATGAAACACAGATTAATGTTTATATATATAGTTTATAGTAGGGGGCTTTAAGTTCAGCTATGAGCTTTATTTCTTCATTTCTGCTAACATTACTGCTGTCTGTATTAATGCAGTAGCAATATACATCCAATGAAGTCATAAGTAATTATAATTTGAGAAATATTTTGCTATGCACTGCCATAAATTGAGTAAGCATTCATAGATCCATTTTGAAGTATTTAACCAGATTTTAGACACCATCTTCTCATTTCTATTAAGACTAATTTACTTTTATCATTAAAAAAGGTGACTATAATAGTTAAGTCATTTTGCACTTAAAATATAAAAAAAAAACTTTGCATTTTCTTGTTTTATGTTTAGTATTTACTGAATATTTAAATATTTAACTAAAATAATAACATTCTAGTCGACCTGGAATAATTAAGATTTTTGCATTGTTAGAAGAGTAATCTTGGGGATTGGGGATGTTTAAAGGTGTGACACATATGCACAAAAGGACAAAAAAGCAGTAACTTAACTTTAAGATTTAATTCCCATGAACATCGAGTGAACGTAAATTCAAATCTATTAAACTGTTAGTTTGAAACATGCACCTGATGATTGCATGAAACTCAGTCATACCATAGATGTAGAATTATATATATATATTTTCATCATTTCATTTTGATTATGCAGAAGCATTGTCCACCTCAGTGGGCCTCCTCCTAGGCAGCTGGCTTGTTGTACGCATGGCAGATCATCAAGCGTATCAGTCATGAAGGTAAACTGCAGAGAGTTTTCACTCCCTGCAATCACATTGTCGTCATCTTCTATGACATCTTAGACCTCCAGGACCTTCGCTTTCCTTTAACTTGAAAGTCACAGGTGCACTTGATAGCACCACTGGAGCACTCAACATGTTCATGCCAGCAAGGCCTTCTCTCACTCAGAATGTTGTTGAGGCTCTCAAGCTGAAACTGTGCCAGCACTTCATTTGATTATATAGCAGCCACATCCACTGGGTTTGTGTTGCAGATCCATCTGATCATGGCCCTGTCATTATGCTGCAAGCACTGGAGATTTGGCTTGGTCAAGGGCCAGGTCTCGCTTTCATGGAGTATCATGCTCCGAATGCAATTGCTATAAATGCAGCCATGTTTTATATGAAAGATGGCAAAAAGAGAGGACTTGGAGTAGTTTGTTGAACCTGTTCCAGGCATTTTTCTATCTGCACTGTGGTTGCAAGGTTGCAGACACCTGGTACAGAGATATCTAAGAGAGAGGTCCTTATATTTCTGTTAACTCTTGTGTTAATTTACAGTTTAGTTTCATTTAATGCTACTAAGCAATTCACATGTTTCTCTTGACTACAACTACCATAAAGAAAAAAATCTTTAATTAATTTTTAAAATATAGAAAGTTGACACAAAAAGCAATCTATTAGCAACCAGATTTCATTATTTGTAACAAAACATTCCATTTTGAGTGGCATCAAATATCTTTTATTAGCATAATAGAATATTGCCTGACCAATAATCACATTGTGTTTTTATATATATATATATATATATATATATATATATATATACACACACACACACACATTCTCCATCTCAAATTTATTTATTTTAAAGGGAGAGGGTAATAAAAAAAAAAAAAGTGTGGTTTACAATTTGAAAGTTTTTTTTTTTTAGATTTGAAACTAGTACCAATTTATAATAGAAATTTTTTATCTAATCTTTTTTTTTCTCTTCAAAATATGAAATTTAAAAAAAGCTTAAGGAAAACACTCTTCAAATTTTTGATTTGGTGAGTGAAAGCTATTAAATGACAATGTTTATAGTGAAAAATATTTGCATTCTAGATTCCTCATTAAAAAGTATCTAGTATGTTTATTTTAACATATAGTGTTGGTATTTCAAAATACTTAGATTTTTCAATAATGCTGATATTTTTTTTAAGAAAACCAATTTAATTTTTTTTTTTTTTTTAAGAACAGATTTAACAAATTTCTTTTAACTCATTAATTCTGTTCATTGTTTTTTTATTGTTTGCCTAATACAAGGCCCAAGAACCACTCAAGGTAGAGGAGTACTGAATGGGATTATTGTAAAGAAGGAAGAAGAGGTACGTATGAGGATACTTAGGCTTGATATCTGTTGACCCTTGACTTAAAGAGACTAATGTTAGAAGTTTTCTCGGGAGTGTTCCATAAAGTGACAATATTAAGGAAGAAGCTGAGTGGAACTTCCTCTTTTACTAAAGGAATACAAAGGGAATGAGGAGTATTTGACACACTATAAATGGCATGGCTGGTCCTAGCTGTGAAGGTCTGAACTAGTAGAACTAAGAAATGTTGCTTGTTTGACCAATGCCCTCATTAATAGTGATCAGTCATGAGAAGCTAGTAATGTAAGTTTTGTTATTAATTGCTGACCACTGAAACAAGTTTTATTTGGATTTGCAGTTTCTGCCAAAATATCTAGCTTTTAACATGTTGGAACCAAATAATTGGCCATTTTGAATCAAACTTTATAACATAACTTGGCTCAAACACAGCTACAAGTCAAAATTAGCACCATTTGAATAGGTTCAACATTTGTGTTTTATGAAGTATGAGGTTTTGCATTATCAGGATAGATCTCTTTCTGTTCATGACTACTGGCCATAATGTTTGCAAAAATGAGGGAGTAAGTTTGTTAACTCTGATTGTCATACAGACACCACTTAATTAACAGTAGGAAATGAACAAGAAAATTGCTGTAGGTCTCAAAGCATACACCTGTTGCTGATCATCAGTCTCAAATCATAGGATATATACTACTACGCATTTTCTTTTCTTTGCTGATTTGTGACAGATGTTTACTGACAGTTGTATGGCTATCTGCAACTTGAATTCCAACAACTAAATTCTAATTTCTAGATGAGCCTCCACAGCTGCCTTGAATTTTTTATTATTGTATGGCAACTTAAACTACAATCAGGCTAATCTTTACATTCTTTTTGGTGGTGGGGTACAAACCAATTTACACAAGATGGTCTGAACTTGGCTAATCCACAAATTCAATTAATGTTTGGATTGGTTCAGTAGTGGAATGACCAATTTTAAACTGGAGCATAATTAGAGGAAAGTTATTCATTTGGTTCAATAGTTTATGAAAATTAAAAACATTGAAGAGACAGACACTATACTTTACATATAGATATATACATAAATGCAGGAGCAATGCTAGAAAAATGATTGCTCTAATGCAACACAAACAGTTATTTTGTTTCTACATAAGTAAAAACTCTAAAAATGAATGTGTGATGAAACTTTGATGCTGCATTTAGTTAAAATTTATCTTTCCTTACCTGGATTTGTTTTAAGCAATATTGTTATGCAAAATAGAATTACAGGTGAAAACTTTCAGAGAATACATTAAATTGTTGAATTTATCAAACTTCATTATGAATTCTATTAAAACTTGCCAATGAACATGACAAAAGTAAAAAAATTTTTCAAATAAGACACTTCACGTCTTCCTCTTTTTTTATATATATATATATATATATATATATCTCTGTATTTGCCACATTTAGTTAAATATCTAAGGCCATGTGTCAAAGGCAAATGTCTTGCATCTGGAATATGAAAAATATAAAGTAATATCAATATAGTACAGGCGATATCTCTCAATATCTTATTGTCAATGCGTATTTCTGAATGTCTCACATTATTATTTGGATTTTAAAAGTCTGAGTAGAAAGGGCATAAATTTGGTAAACATTCCAGGGTTTTAAAGATTTTTTTTTTAATCATATCACCTCGAGCAAGGCGGTAATGCCACTGATGTGCAGGGGGCTACGTAAGAGTGAAAAGATTAGAAAAGAGCCTATCAACTCATCTCTACATGAAAACAGAATGTGGGGGCAAGGGAAGTAAGGAAGACAGGTGAAAAGGAAACAAACTAGAGAAAAATGTAAAGAAGGAAGGAAGATGAAATAAAAAAAAATAAGTTAACTTTAGTTTTATTACTTCTTTACCCTTTTGATCTTTTTAAAGTGAGCAATTTTTTTTTTTTTTTTTTTTTTTTTTTTAGCATTGCTATAATAATATATAGATAAATGTATACACTGTTTAGAGAAGCAATCATTCAGTGTTTATGAGTTACCTTAAAGCAAACCCATTCAAAGTTTTAGGATTTTCTTTAACTTAAAAAGAAAATCAGATTTTCATAATTATTTACTTATATTCAAAATGTTTCTTTTATTCTCTTTCAATCACAGAAAAATAATGTTTTTTCAATTTTATTTCCTGAAATAAATTACTATTTTTGTGTCATCAGTTTCTATGCCTGATTGATTCTATTTTTTGTATTGTGATTTCCATTTGTTCAAGTCCCTAATGACTTAACAAATATCTAGTCTGCTCATGTGACAACCTTATTAACTGGTATTCACTTTCTAGTGAAATGAATAACTTTCTTAGACTTAGCAGATTCAGTTTTAAAATTTATCATTGAACTGGAAGGTGAATTTTTTTTTTTTTTTTTTTTTTTTTTTGCCTGTTTTGAAATCATGTTTTTATGATGCTACCAAGTTTCAGTTTTGCAATTTTTGAAGCCAGATTTTATTCTCAAGTATTATATATTTTACAAGTACATTTAGTGTAACGTATCAAGAGATACAATTGTTTAAAAATAAAATCCTTATTTCAATCTTACAAACACTGACCACTTGGCCAATGCTATCACAGATGTGTATACTTGCAAATATGTATTCATACCTTTTTTAAATAGATTTATTTGACAGTTATATTTTAATTCAATATGTAATATATTTGTGAAATATGCTGCAATATGTTTTGTTATTTTTACAGGGTATGATGGGCAAATTGTCACCATTTTATATTTTCAATTTCACATTTGTGTATTGTTTTTTATTTTGTTAACTGCATAGTATAGTAGGGTCAGTTGTGCATCATCTGTGAGAAAAAGAGCACTGTGACACAATTCACTCCGTCAGAAATTTGGAAACGGCATGCTGTACTGCTTGGAATTTGTGCCGGAATTAACATTTCAGTGTTTGTACGTCAATCTGAGTACACTGCAGAAGATTCGGAAAGATTTGGATGAGTCTAATGGTGATTATGAAGGTGTTTGGAGTGATCATGAGTTAAGGTGATATTATGTCTCCATTCATCTTCCCACAGGGCCTTGGACTCAACACAAAGGCCTACATGAAGTGCCTTGAGGAGGTAATGCTGCCCTAGATCAAGAGGGTGGCTGCTGGAAGAACCTATGTCTGACAACAGAACTGTGTACCATGCCACACAAGTAGGAGAACCCAGTTATGGCTCGCAGACAATTCTTGTGAGCGCATCACCTCTTACATCTGCCCCCCCCCCCTGATTATTATGTGTGTCACTCTGTTGAGCAAGAGACCAACAAAACTCCTTGTAACATGAACTGAAAGATGAACTGAAGGCAAGGATTATGGCAGCATTCACCAACTTAGACAAGAAGACCGTCCAGAAGAGTTGTAGGAGATTCCGAAGTTGTCTGTAGGCTGTGGTTGAAACCAATGATGATTTTATTGAATAAATTTACTCTTTAATATTTCTAGATATTTTTGTGTAGTTTTGGTAAATATATTTGTTAAAATGGGATGTCAGTGTTATTTTCATTTTTTGAATAATTTAGACAATTTATCCATCTCACCCTGTATTAATATTAACTGTAAAATTGATAACTCTCTCTCATACACATACATTTTCTACATTTTGTAATAAAAAATCTGTTTTGGTTAAAGTCTGATTGGCTGCAGTAGCAATTTTTTTTTAAAAAAACCTTTTGCTTTTTTTGTTTATTCTTTTTTTTTTTTTCTAATTGATTTCAGTATCATCTACCCCTTGCAGTTTATGAACAGGTTTACATCATGAACCTGGTCAACTTATTACAATGAAAATAAATGTTAAACTGACCAACAGAAATCTTTTGTACCTTATTTTTTTCTAATTTTTTTTTTCTTGCTCCTGTTCTTTAGATCATTGGATAACCCTAACGATCAGTTATGACATACCCAGTTTTTTATGTTATTTCCTTTTTCATAGACTGTAAAACACTGTCAATGTTGTTCAATACTAATACATGTTTTTAAAGAAAATATTTTGCATCTTGTAAGGACAATCTTTCAAACGGGAAAAACTTGGGTGTTGAACTGATATTTTATATACAAAGGAGCATTCATTTGATCTTCATCTAAGAGAGCACTTTTTCTTATTTTCATAAATATAATTAGTCAAATATTACACATTTTATTTTATTTTATTTATTTATTTATATTTAGATGACAAAAAAAGATTTACATATATAAAAAAAAAAATATATATATATATATATATGATTGCATATATTAGAGGAATTATCATTTTCTAACTTTAAAAAATTTTTCACTTTGAAATAATTTTATTTTGCTATAACCTAATTTTTTTTCTCTCAATGATTTACCTACCTACACCTCCACACACACACACACACACACACACACACACGTGTGTGTGTGCATGCAATAACTTGCAGTGGGATACAAACCTACAACCTTCAGGTTATATCTTGTGTGCTAATGATGTTTTGGCCATCATGCCACAAAGACTATATGTCCAAATTGTCCATTATTTATTTACTACATCTAACTGAAATCTCGGTGACGTTCTCTTATGTTAATTTAGCTGCTTGAAACTCTTTATGGAAAGATTTCCACATCCATTTGTTGAATTTTTGATCGAGTGATATTATAAAGTATCAAAATGTGATTACTTCACTTTAATTTGATTTTGTTTTCAGCCTACTTTATTATATTACTTGATCAAGAAATCATATCCTTTTTGTTTGATATTTTTTAAAAAGTTTTCATTAAAATTTTTGCTATAGAGGTATACAGCTTCCCTCATGAAAGAAACTTTAAAAAGAACAACTTTTTAAGGCATTTTTAAGCTATATAAATTGATTAAATACACTGTATTTAATGTAAGCATCACTGAGTCTGAATATTACTTGAATTAAATGATTATCTGTTAATTTTATTTCCAATAATAAAAAAACTTACATTTTTTTTTTTTTTTTTTTTTTTCAAGTCTGACATGGTCACTACATTCTTTTATAAGTAATAAAAACTTATAATACTTCTTGCAATGCAGTCTATGACTGATTTTATTTTATTCTTAACTTATAATTCCCATTCTTCTCTAAAAATATGCAGTTCTTAAAATGGGTAATATTTTTGTCTTAAGCACATTTTGAGGTATTGTTTAATATTTCCTAGTTTTATGGCTTATTTTCTTCTGGTATCTGTTATTTTAAGTATTAAAATGTATGTAAACCTTAAGGGAGGTGAAAAATGATTTATAAATCATAACTTTAATGGTGAGGTGGGGAACTGCACGATACCAGTTGAAAAGCATATCACAAAACTCTAAAGTCATAACAGACATTTTGTAACATTTTAGTTTCAAAATTTAAAGCAATTATGCTTTGTTGATAACTGACTCCTCTGCTGTCAGACATCAATCATCACTAATGTAAATTTTCACACATCGTCTTAGTCTAGCATGAGATCACATCAGTAGGACTACTAAATTAAATTTAAACATAGCCTGTGAGACTGGCTTTTTAGATATAACTATGTAGTGGTTACTCATTGAAAAAAAAAATCTAGTAAAGAACTTGAATCCTAATATGTGAATTGTATTTAGTTTTAAAGAAGAATTTGAAAATGTTCATATATATATATATATATATGATCTCAATGCAAATAAATTTTATGCCTTATTTGAATCATGTGACTCATACATAGAAAAAATTTAATTTTTGAAGAAAAACTTTTTTTTTTGTCAATAGTTTCAATTACTTTTGCTCTCTCATAATCCCTGACTCAAAAAAAAAAATGTTTTTACTTGAATCAAATTTAAATAAATCTTGTGATCCAACTTTGTGCTGTTAGTCAACTGCATTTTTTCATCACATTCATATTTATTTAAAAAACTTTTAAGTTAACAAAAGATTTAAATATTTAAGATGAAGGAGAGTCATCTTCATTTAACACAAACAGCATTTGAAGTTGGTCCAGATTTTGGGTGCCGGGGGGAGAAAGTTCAAATGAGATTCAAAAGATCTGCTAAGATCTCAAATCTTCACTGGGAATTTTTGTCATTTTTTACATGTTTCACTTGAATTTTTCCTCTTGTAGTTGTCTTTTTTATTTTTTTTTAAATTGTACTCTTTATGAATTCCTGTAATTTCAATCAAAAACTTTTTATAGATTGTATTTGTGTTTTCATTTTGTCCATTTATGAATTAAAACAAAAATGAAAAAAGAAAATTCTAACAATTTTATGATGTCGTCGTGCCTTTTCATTTATTTTTCTTATAGAAGACTTCATCACAATCCCTCAGCTGCCTTTTTACTAAAGCTTGGAAATAATTTTAAAGAAGTAGGTTAATAACATAACAAAAATGAAAGCAATTTCAGATTTCTAAATTTATAGAAACTAGACTTGTCGTATCTTTCAAGAATAACATTTGATTACAGTGATTTTGTCATTTTATTTTATTTCTTTACTTGGAAGATTTTCAACTTCCTTCTATGTTTAACTTCTTATCTAAATTTGAATGATTCACTAATTTCAAAAAAGAAAAAAAAAATTATTTATTGTTTAAGTACCTCCAGTTATTAAAATGTTTAATTTTGTCTACACTTTCTCAAAAACTTAGCTGGCTTATCTAATTGACAGGTGAATATTCAAGAACCTTTATCTGCATATTAGATGGAGTCAAAGTTGAATGCTTGAATGAATATCATATTCGATATATATTATTGCAAAGATTTCTGAGAGTGCTTCCAAGATTAGCATAAGGTTACAAAAGTGGTCCACTTATTTAAAAAAGAAAAGTATGGAAAACTTTTTCAGGAAATAATTGTTGTATATGAGCATTCCTTGGACTTTTCTCAAACTACAACATTTGTCAGAATTAAAAAATAGGGATTTCTTTTATTTTTTTCTTTTGAGTAATATTGATACAGTGTAAAAAAAACAAAACAAAAAAAAACTAAACCACATTCTTTTTAGTTACTGGGCTTAGCTGTTATTTACAAATGACGGACTGTAAACTGTAATGACATTATTGATATCAATAAATTAAACATTTTTTAATGTCTTTAAAACTGTTATGTGTGTGGTGGGGAAGTAAATTTTTTTAACTTTTTTTTCAAAGTTTTTTTTGTTGGGATTTTTGGGGGAAGCACATGCACAAACATTGGGGTATTTTTATTTTGAATGAAGAATAAATATATAAAATGTATTATTTTCATCTAATACAAAGCCTAAAGACCACTCAAAGTAGTGGCTTACTGAATAGAAATGTTATAAAAAAGGGTTGTTTATTAAAAAGATGCATAGGATAGATAACTGTTAACTCTAGACTTGAAGAAGTTAAAATAGTAGTGATCAGGGAAACCTGTCAGAGTTTGTTCCACATACCAATAAAACATTCTGTTATCAGTAAGTGAATTGGGATTTGTTCCATGATTACTTTTGTGACATCTCTTGAAATGGAGTTTTTAATCATCCTGTTAAAAAATATGCTTCTGAGGTCTTCTCCTGGGTAAAATCCAGTATTGATGTTTTCATTCCATCAAGGAAATACCGAGAAAAATCATATTCATCTCCTTGGTTCTCACCTGCATGCTTAGCTGCCATAGCCCACAGGAATCATTTCCAGCTGTACTAGTGACATATCTAACTGTAACAAAGATTTCTTTGTCTCTTCTCATAATGCATGTCCTCAAAGAAGCAAATTTTGCCAGGTCTGGTGTGTTAACGGCCATATCAATATGCATTTCAAGCTCTTGATAACAGTAAAGCTTGAATTGTGGCTCTTGATATCTCAAAAGCATTTGGCATGATGGCTTTCTATGTAATCTTCACAGCTACAATATTACAGAACAGTTGGATGATTTAATCCAATATTTCCTATGAAATCATGAAATAAAGGTTGTTTTGAATGGGCTCACTTCTAGGTCCTTTCATACAAGCACAGGTGTCCCCTAAGGTTGTATCCTGGATTCTATGCTGCTTCTGATCTTCATCAACAATCTTCCTGATCTCATTAGTTTCCAAGTAGGCATTTATGCAGACAACACTGTCACTTACTCTAGTTTCAATAACAAATCTGTCAGAGCTGACAAAGTAAACCTAGATGCTGTTCTTGAAAAGGATCTCCAGTCAATGATTAACTGGGCAGGAAATGACTTGTAAATTTTAATATTACCAAAACAAAACTCCTCTCCTTTAACAACAACAGAGAAACTTTCCTGTCCGCCATCAGCATGGGTGATGCTAGACTTGCAAAGAGCGACATTGCACCTTCTTGGTCTCACTTTTTCAACAGACCTGAGGTGGAATGACTACATCAAATCAATAGCTGCATCAACTGCAAGGAAAGTTGGGTCACTGTATCATGCCAGAAAGATTTTCTCATCAGAGTCTATCTTGCACATTTATAAATCTATCATTCACCCATGCATTGAATACTGTTGCCATATCTGGTCAGGTGCTCTTGCTATTCATCTTGAGTTTCTTGAAAAAATCCAAAGAATTTGCAATGTCATACATCCTGATTTGGCAGCTCGACTTCAGCTACTTTCTTACTGATGTGGAGTGGCTTCTCTCTGTTTTTTCTACAAATATTTTCATAGCAACAACTTTGACAAGCTTTCTTCCCTAACTACATGGATGTAAGCATGCTATTAGAGTGGCCTCTAGGTCCCACTTTTTTACTGTTGAAATAGTTAAATGTAACCACCACTTCTACTCCAATAGTTTCTTTTCTCGCACTTCCTGCCTGTGGAACTTCTTTCAATTTACTTGCTTCAAAAATTTAAATGCAACATCAATTGCCATCTTCTTGAATCCTGTTCACCTTTTATCCTTTTCTCAATCCTCCATATACCAAGTCTTTTCACTCAATGTAACCCCCTGTGTACTAGTGGAATTTATGCCTTGCTTGGGTGTGAAATGATTTAAAAACAAAAAATATCTCAACACTCGTAGGGACAAAGCTGTCTGGGTGAAACTTCCTCCTTATTAATAGAATATGAAGGAAATGAGGATGAGTTGACATGGCATAGCTTACCATAACATTTGCATTGAAAATAGCAGTAAAGCTGTGAGAGGCTAGCAACATTTCATCTATCACCTACAAGCTTTTGAACTCTGTTAAATCTAGAAAGTAAGAATTGTACAGCTCTTATCCAGATGGGCAGCAATGCTCCATTTCTGTCTGATCTGACTTGTAAAGATAGAACATGGCAGCAGTCAGGCACTTTCTGAAATAGTACAGGGAGGTGAATATTTTTTCAGCATCTTTCACAATGGATCATAAATACAAGTTCTACCTGAGGTCTGGAATGAGTTTGAGACTTAATAGGAGATCAAGGCAAGGAGCTACATTGAGAGTACAACCAGTCGTGATGACTGGAGAAAATTTATATACTCTTCTCTGCGGTGATGAAATGTTACTAGCTTTGTTTTGAAGGCATTGAATATGATGAGCCAGTCCTCTAACATTGAACTGTGCAAGCAAGGTCACAGGAGAGACCAGCTGCCAGTTTTTGGTCATCTACATTTTTAGTGGTGCTCTCCTAAACCCTGGTATCATCTGCATACTACTTGTGATCTGAGAATGTTCTTAGGGAGATCATTAATATAAAGCAGAATAAAGCTAGTGTGACACTGGGACCTTAGAAGTTTAATCAAAAAAGAAAGGAAAGAAAAAAAGGAAGATTAAAGAGTACTAACTGGATGATAATTGTTAAAGTTCATGGGAAGGCAGATTGAAAATTAAAAGTGAAATGTGTTGGAAAATAATAAATGAAATCTTGAACAGTTCCAAGTAAAACCGAGACTACTCATCTTTCCTCACTTCCAGCTGATAAGAAAGAGACCATTAACGTATCTCGAAGATGTCAAGTAGAAAAAATGTCAAAAAAAAACTCGGTTGGTCACTGAAATAACATTGACAGTTCTTCTGGACAAAGAGCTAGGAAAAAACATCTGGTTTGAATCAGCCACTCAGAAGAAAAATATCCCTACAAAAATAGTGGTTAGCCTGACAAGTTCATCCATTTTAATTTCTGTAACATTCTTCAAAAATTTTATATTTGACATTAATTCAGATTCCTTTCAATACAAGTAATTGAGAAAAATTCATTACTGGCTTGGAGTAACCAGAGGCGAAAAGACTGTGGTCTTGTTACCAGAGAAACACGTAAATGGAGAAAAATGGCTGGTGGGATGGAAGCATCTGAATTAGCTTCTCATAAGACAAACTGATAAAGAAATATTAATGACCAGAAGTCTCCTTTTCACCTACATGTGCTGACCCTAGGAGTGGGATGAGGTTAGATTTTGAGAAAGTGGGAGAAGGAAGAGAGAGAGACTAGCACCAACTATGTGGAGGAATGGTGCAAGACATGATGTGAAGGGAGTTGGAGTTAAGGGGTGACTTGATTCCTTTGATCCCTCTCCGGACAAACCCTAAATTTGGAAAATTACTTGAGTAAACATATTTTGAAAATATGTAATTTTAGAAAAAGTTTGCTGCTAAGGGTGGAAGATAACCAAACACATACCCTGGTCAACCCCACCCCTGCTAAACACAGGATTCCATATAAGTTGGAGGTTTGACCAACTGGAAGAGTCCCTATATTATTGCTACTGGAATCCGTATCAATTGCCAAGATCTCCTGACAGCTTTGAAGACCAGAACTTAAAAATTACTGCAAACTCCAAAAGAGGATCCCAGTGTTATTTGATTATAACTGTAAGTAGAAAAGATTAAAACCTCTATATACAACAAATCTAAATCTAAACTTATTTATAAATGGAACTTTGTCCCTCTGTGTGTGTGTGTCTGTTACCTATAGACTCCAAAACGGCTGAACCGATTTTCTTGTAAATTTACACAGTTGTACTATAAGCATCTGTGAGTGTTCCTAGCTAGGTTTTGTGTCAAGGTGTCCTCGATAAATATCAAAAATCGATAATCAAAAAAATCGGGTTATAGAATGAGTGGTCTGATTTTACTCAAAATTGATACACTCATAGACAAAGACATAAGAAACAATATTCAGAAGTTTCAAGGTTACAGTTCTTACAATAGTGCAGAAAATCGATAATATATATAAAAGGCAAGGTGTTTGTGTGTGTGTCTGTTTGTCTGTCTGTATGTCCTTTATACAAATCCACAATTTTTATCTGATTCTCACCAAACTTCACACAAATATTCTTTAGGCTGAGTCTGAACTCCAGGACCATGGATTAGTTTGAAAGTGTTCATTACACCCGAGCAATGCCAGGCTATACTGCTAGTCATATATAAACCTTTTCTAAGGGTATTTGTGCATAAGTGAATGCAAGGAATTCAACTAGAATTTGAACTTGACTCACTGATTTCTTGTACTAAGCCAATATCCACTGCACCACAAGGCACATCCTATACATAATTCTACTATGTAATAAAATTCAAGCATAGACCGATCAAGAAAACAACTGGTAAAATTCTTCAAAGATCATGACCTAAATATCACTACTATTAAAATTGCAAAAGGGATCAACTTTCTTGATGTGACCTCGGATTTGAATACTGGTAGATATAAACCATATATAAAAGATTTACACAACCAGATATATGTAAATAGTGACTTAAATCATCCCTCTATTATACATTTACATAATGCATTTACATAAATCAATGCAATATAGATTGACAAAAACTTCAGCATTATGGAAATATTTGATGAAGCTAAAATTAAATATGTAAAAGCCTTACAAGAAAGCAAGCATAAAATGAATATAGAATACATGGGAAAAACATAGGAGGTAAAAATATAAAAAACACCACGCATTATGGCTTACCCCCCATAACACACTATATAGCCACAATATAAAAACTAATGTCAGTAGAATCTTTCTCAGACTAATAGATAAACATTTAAAAACTTCAACTTCATTAAAGATTTTTAACAGAAATAGCATAACAGTTAACATGAGAATTATAAAAATTATAATAACAATATATTACTGAATAATTATACAACTTGCAAAAAAAAAAACAAAAAAAAACAACTATACCAAGACAATATTACTTATTTATGCAGCCTGACCCTGGCAAGATCCACAATTCCAACAGATCCTGATGAATAAACAAGTCAAGAATAGTCAAAAACAGAAAACTAGGTCATAACAATAGCCAAGATTTTAGCCAATAGGAAGTTAACAGAGGTCATTCAAATTGAAAAGTGACTTTCAGTATTTCACCATGGAAGAGGACAACTTGGTGGTTAATTGAATCACAAAACAGAAAAACTATATAATGCAATTTGTCCTACAAAAGAAAACAACTTCTGAAGACAAAGAATTCAGTTTTAAATATGTCTTGAACAAAATATATGTAAAAGTTACCTCTTACTAAAACATTTTTTAAAAATTAACAAAAAGGACATTTTTTTTTAATGTTACAGCTTAATTTTAAACCTATCTCTCCTACTCTGTGAAGAGATATGTCATAATTTCTTTGGTGAAGGAATCTGTCTTATTTCTATTCCCAAGTGGTCTAGTAAATAATATTAAGAAGAGTCACCAAGTAACAATAAGGCGGAAAGGAGAAATGAAATGAATGAATGAAAATGCTTGTTCTCAAAGAGACTTTTATAATACACACAATAATACATATACAGGTGTCCTCATGTGAAGAAATACATATCCATTATGTCCAACGCAAAGCAAAGTATCAGAAGAAACAAAAAGGAAAGGTCTTACATTTAAATTGAAGATACCTCTGTTTGACCATTGTCATGACTCCAAATTTGGAGGGGCCAAATTCATCTGTGTCCCAAAGGGACATGGTATGCTTCATCTATGTCCCCATGGGATGGCAGGTGTTTTATGTTCCAGCGGAACATTGCAGTAGGCAGATTCTGCCTAGGCCCAAAGGCCCGGGCAGAAGAGAAATAACCTTCCTCCTTGCTGTTAGCTGAAAGAGTGGGACTAGCTCTTGGGTCACTATCAGGAGTGACATCACAAGCGGTTGTCATGTGATCACATGACTTTATCTTGGCCAAAAGGAGATAAACATTTTTTGTATTCTTACATCTGTAAAAAATTTCAAAAGTTTAGTTCTTATTTAATAAAAAATACTTTCACCAAATTTCTCTCAGATTCAGTATGTGTATGTGTGTGTGTGTGTGTGTGTGTGTGCGTGCATGTTAGGATATGGCTTTCCAAAATTTCCTATCTTTTATCGTTCTCAGTTTCTTCATGACCCCTTTTCTTTTTGAGTCACTTGTTACCTTATTTGATTTGTTCAAACTTGTCAGGTTATTCACTGCTTTTCCTGTGTGCTTTGTTAAATTCTCTTTTATATTTTGTTGAATTCTTCTTCGTAAAATTCACCTTCATACTTTGCTAAATTCTCCTTTGTACTTTGTTAAATTTTCCCTTGTACTTCATTAAATTCTCTTTTGTATGTTGTTAAATTCTTCTCTGTACTTTGTTAAATTCTCCATTACTTCTTTTATAATTATGTTTCCAAAATTTTTGTTGTCCTTTTCTGACTGTTACTAAATTCAAAAAGAACAAAAATTAAATTTCTTCTTTGCAATTTTATAGCAAAAAGTTTCAGATGTGACCTTTAATGTGTTTATCTTTCTAGTAAAATAAAAATAATGACTCCTGATCAAAAATTGTATATCTTTTCTTTCTCAGGTTAGTCTGTTAGAAGGAAACAAAATTTTAAATTTGGTTGAAACTAATTTTTTCTTTATAAATTTATCTTAATTGATATATCATTTGAAAAAAAAAAATTATCTTAACTGATATATCATTTGAAAAAAAAATTCAGATCTCTCAAAAGTCTACTGTTCTGGTCTCAGAAATTATCTAAAAATATTCTTAACCAAACTTAATAGCAGTATAGCCTAGCATTGCTCGGGTGTAATGAAAGCTTTAAAACTAATCCATGGTCCTGGAGCTCAGACTCTTTGGATGTTGGCACGAAAGACTAAAAAGCAATAGTTGTTTCCAGTTAAAGTGAAACTGTGGACTGAAAGAAAAATGAATGGATGTAAGTCAAATTTTGATTTCCTGGTATCGATATCAAATAAGTTTTTTGATCGTAAACTGAATTTTGAAGGCTAAATAAGTCCTCTGAGTAAATGGTATTATGGCTGAGACTAAGAACTACAATTATACCTACTTAGAGCCAAACCCGAAGCAAAAACTAAAATAAAAGGGCTAAAAAAATACAGACATACAAGCAGATAAACACACACACATCTTGCCTTTTATATATATATTATTGATTTTCTGCACTATTGTAAGAACTGCAATCTTGAAACTTTTGAATATCGTTTCTTATGTCTTTGTCTATGAGTATATCAAATTTGATTAAAATCAAACCACTCCTTCTATAACCCAATTTTTTCGATTATCGATTTTTAATATTTATTGGGGATACCTTGACACAAAACCTAGCTAAGAACACTCGCAGATGCTTATAGTACAACTGTGTAAATTTTCAAGAAAATCGATTCAGCTGTTTCAGAGTCTATAGGTAACGGACACACACAGCCCCCCCACACACACACACAGGCCCACACACACACAGGCCCACACACACACACACACACACACACACACACACACACACACACACACAGTTCCATTTATAAATAAGTTTAGATTAGATTTAGATTTTATTTCCTTTTGGTCAATTGCTGCTTGAAGATCTTACTTCATAAATTTTACTGCTGGTCATAAAAACACTAGACACCTCAGATTTTGATACAATCATTTATCACTTCTATTTGAGTATTCTAAGCTAATCTTGCATGGGAGGCCTAACAATATCTACTACAAGCAGTATTTAGACACATACAAATTTGTTACTTTTTCCACAACTACAGCAGTAGAAAAAAGGTTCAAGAAAAAGTGACAGCAGACTATAGAATAGAAGAAAAAAAGAACATTTTATAGAAAGAACATTGCTTTGTGGGAAGTTCTTTTTAATGATTAATTATTATTAATTAATGATTACTCTGCCTATTTTTTTGGAAAACCTTTGCTTAAAACCAAAGATTTCTCTTTTTCTTCTGTATTTGTTTAAAAAAAAAGAAAAAACTTGATATGAAAAGTGTCCTATAAAAAGATAGGACATGAATAAACAGAAAACTAGATCATGCCTCTGAGGGGAATTAATTGTACTGGAATTTTTGGCCAAACAAATATATATCAAAGTCTAACATATTCTAGAAATGAGGGAAATTTATTTATATCTGTTCCATCTATAATAAAAAACCAAATATTTTATTATGTACATATATTATGCATATAATATATATATATATATATATATATATATATATATATACAATAATAAGACAATATACATATATTATGCATATAATAATAAAACAACTTTAAACAAAATCATTTTGTCCAGTGAGTTCATATATTTCTCATTTGACATTTTTTATTCATTTATATATTTTTAGTAGTCATATAAAAAGTAATGACTTTATTTTGAAACTGTTTATGTGTTTTAACAAACATTGCTAACCCTTTGAATACTTATAAAACATTTGCTTCTCAACCTGGTACAATGATTTAATATCACAATAGAACATCATTAGAAAAGGGGTTGGGTATTTGGTATTTAAGTTCACTTTAACTTAAAGTTCACTCGTATGAAAATATAATTGTGTGTTTGAATTTTCAGTGTCTTAATTCTTATAAAAATAATACAATTATTCTATTTTATTTATACTTTTTAATTATATCTTTACTGCAATAAGTTAAGAATTAAATATTAACTGGATTGAAAAAGGTATTTTACTTTGTCAAATTTTATAAGGATTCTAATTTTTCACTAAGTATCAATGCCTATTATTGTTTTATAACCAATTAGACAATATTAGCATTTAAAGTTCTTCTGCCACCCTAAAAATATAGTTCATATTTGATTACAAATGTAGATAATTTTGCTGATATTTTTGCATTTATTTCCTCCAGTTGGAATACATATACAATAAACTGAAAGATATAACTACCCCGGACCAACTGGAGAAAATTACACATAGATTTACGGAAATTACCAATACATCTGAAGCTCAACACCAGTTTAAAATTATAAAAAAATGAAATACATTGGTCATGTGTGACATCATGAGCTGTGATGTGACATTCGCTTCCAGTGTCTCATAAGCATGAGTTTGTTATTGCTTGAAAAAAACTAGTTTGTCCATGGTTATAATTGTTGGGGAGCACCCCTTTTTGCACATAAGAATAGACTCACCTGATGTGTACATATAATTCTGCTTATACAGAGAACGGTAGTGATTGTCAGAGGCAGTTGAGTAGTTGTACCGCCACTGGTTGGTCAGTCAGGATATAAACTCATTACCCGGACATACTTCTTCACTACAAGATTGTATATATTGATTCCTACTAACAGTATTCCTAGTATTCCTGAATTGACTAACCCGTGTTCCAGTTTGTATATTTTTGTTCAATACAACTTACATTTTCTATCTCCATATCTGTTTTGTTATTTATTATTTTGTGTGGTTTCTCAACAAGAATCCACAACAATAATATATAATGTAATTTGACATCTTTGAAAATGGCTTATGTAAGCTGAAAGCTTAGATTGGATTATTAAAAAATTATGTACCAATATTGTAATTTTCTTTCTTCTTTAATGATAATGCTTATCAGAGAATATGAAAAAAATTTACATAAAATAAATAAACAACACTTATTTATATTATTTAATCAAACATGCATTAATATATATATATATATGGTAAAAATAAAACAAGAAAATCATGTAAAAATTCAGTTTGATTGTTGTAAATGATATAACATTTAAGTGACATGTAATTGGCTCAAACAAATGAGAGAATTATGGAATTACCCGAACTCTGCTTTGTAAACAGTGAAACAATGCAAGTATTGTTAACAACAGCAGCAAATGAACAATGGAATTAGCCAAAACCAGTGTCAAAAACATATAAAAACAATTCTTGAGAACAATTTCAGCAAATGAGGCAAATGAGTGGACAATGGAATTAGCCAAATCCTGCTTCATTAACAGACAAGAAAAATAATGCGATTCTTGATAACTCCAGAAAACGAGTAAATGATGGAATTAGCCAAACTCTGCTTCATAAACAGACAAAATATACATTTCTTGATAACTCCAACAAATGAGTGAATGATGGATTTAGCCAAATCCAGCTTCACAGACAAAAAATGCAATTTTTGAGAACAGTTCCAGCAAATGAGTAAATGATGGAATTAACCAAAACCTGCTTCAAAAGAAGACAAAATATGCATTTCTTGATAACATCTGCATCAAATGAGTGAATGATGAAACCCTGCTTCATTAGCAGAGAAACAATGCAGTTATTGTTAACATCAGCAGCGAATGAATGCTGGAATTAGACAAACCCTGCTTTATAAAGAGAGAAAAAATGTAATTCTTGATAATAGTTCAAACAAATGTGTGAATGATGAAATTACCCAAACTCTGCATCATAAATAGACCAAAAATGCAATTATTGATAACAACTCCAGCAAATAAATGATGCCAAACCCTGCTATATAAACAGACAAAAAATCTGATTCCTGTTAATAACTCCAGCAAATGAATGATGGAATTAGTGAAACTGTGCTTCATAAACAGACAAAAATGCAATTCTTAACAGTTACTCCAGCAAATGAGTGATTAATGGAATTAGCCACAACCAGCTTCACAAATACACAGAAAATGCATTTCTTGATAACTCCAGCTAAAGAGTTGATGAAGGAATTAGCCAAACCCAACTTCATAAACAGATAAAACATGCAATTCTTTATATAATCTTCAGCAAATGAGTAAATGATGCAATTAGATATAACCAGCTTCATAAACAGACAAAAAATGCAAGTCTTGGTAGCAACTGTACTAACAGTCAAAAGTACCTGAGTTCAAAAAAAGAACTTTGAAAAGTTTATCAATTTTTTTTTTTTAATCATATCACCCCAAGCAAGGCGGTAACGCCACTGATGTGCAGGGGGCTACGTAAGAGTAAAAAGATTGGAAAAGAGAAAGCTGGAAACCACATCCTAAACAGGAAACAAGGGATGAGCCTCTTCACCCATTCAATAGATGTGGGTGGAGTGTGAAAACAACTTAGCCGGAATGTTGAAAAACTTAAATATTGAACCGACAGACCTTGACATTATAGTTCAGCAAAATATATGATTTTAACATTCAACAACTTCATTCAGTTTTAACAAGCCTTTAAATTAAGTTGTGGTAGATGAACAAAGATGAGATAAACACACTTTATATCAGAAATACATAATATAAAAAGAATAAGAAAAGAGAGTTGCTAAAAACATATTCTTTTAGCAGTTAAAGTCATGAAATCGAGAACAAAATCCAGTTATATGTATCTCTTTGAAATTTGTTGTAATTCTCTTCTGCTGTTCATAAGCTTCTTCTGATGATTGCTTTTCTTTGCATTATTCAGGATTGTTCCTGGCCAATATTGCCTATTCTTGAAGTAGGCTAAAACACATCCTCATATTATTGAGGTCACTAACCAGGTACACTTGGCATCTTTGGTTTGGGTTCATTTTCTTATTGCCAGATAATGAACTCGTCTATAATCAGCAGGCCTTATTAACCAAGGGGAGATAGCCTATATTTTTTATATTTTTCCATCTCAAAAAAAAAAAATTGGTAATTCAGCATTCCATGACAAATCTGTAAGGGAGTTTCGAGAAAATAAAACATGCACTGGATTCTCTATCAGCTGACAATGAACAGCAAGTGAATACAAGGCAAGAAGCAGGATTGAGCCAAAAAATGGAAAACCAATCTTTCTCACAATTCTTTGGAATGACATAAATGCAAGAAAGAATGAACAAAACAAGCAAGTTCCTGCAATCAAAGGCTATGAACATCCTTGTTGCCACGGATCTTCTTGAGTCTGTGAAAACCTATCTTCAGGAAACTAGAAACAAATTAATGAATATGAATTCAAAGTCAGGAGTGTCCAGGTATAAATTACAGTGATTGGAAGAAATGGGAATGAAAACAATGTATACGTCTTGTGTTTTTCAAACCTTGTGTATTGTTAAAATATTTATTATGTTGATTAGTTGCTGCTGCACAGCACAGTTTAAATGTTTCAACACCAATTTTGTTGAAGTGTCAATAAAATAAATATGTGTTTAATATTACTGACCATTTACTTTTTATTTCCATGTAGGGGTCTCAGCACATTGGTTTGCCCAGCTGCCCATAATGCTGTTAAGATGGCCCTGATTAAAAGAGGTGAAGTAGTGTATTCAGTCAGTTAAGTGCCATATGTGATACACACTTTGGTGTATCACATTTGTGATACACCATTTGTGTATCACATACACCATGTGTATCACATTTGTGATACACACTGACTAGGCAGAAGATTATCCCACAGCAGGTTGCCATTGCTTTCTGCAGTAGACTGGTTGCCAGCCAAGGCTATAAAACCCAATCTGTCCTATTATTTAACCCATAACTGGAAGGAAGAGATGGATTAATACCTTTCCCAAGGGTATTTGCACATAAGTGAATGCAATGAATTCAACTGGAATTCAAACTCGGCTCCTCAATTTGTCATTCTGAGTCGATATCGACTGCCCCACAATGCACATCTACTGTATTAAATTGAATAAATCTAGCAATTTGCGTGAAATTCTAATGTGTGTTCATAATTCTGTCCAGATTAAAAGAAGTGTTCCCCATTAATTACTGGATAATCGACAATACAAAGTGCATGCAAGTACACACATTTTATATTTTTTAATCAATTCACTCCAGTCACCAAAATACAATAAATGCAACCATTTGTCGACAAATATCTTTTAAATTAATTAAAAATTAGAAAGTATATCTTAAGTACAATTGCAACAAGTTGGACAGAATGGGATGATGAAAATGGTGACAATGAAAACAACAAAAATTATAAAAATACTAACAATAGATATACAGTGATAAGGAGTCTGAATACTACCCAAGAACAATAAAATGAATTAGAATATGAAAATAATATATATAAGCAAAAAAAAAAAAAAAAGAAAGAATTCAAATTAAAATAAGGCATTTGTACTTTCCTTGAAAACCATTATGTTTTTTTCTCTCTTGCTCTCCCTTATCCTTTTCTATCTATATTTCTCTCCCAACTAATGATTAAGCAACCCTCGAATAAAAAGAAGAAGAAAAAAAGATAGAACCTGGCTGAAAGTGCTGAAAGTTTTCAAAGTCTACTTATTTATGGGTATAAGTCTACCAAAATAAGATAAATTTCTTGTATAACTTCTAATATATATTGACTCTTCAGAAATGAATTGAGTTCTCTCGGTGACTGGCATCTGTATATACTGCTTACAGACAAGACGTTAAAATTTCCCTTCTCTGACACCATGCGCCGATGGCTTAGCGAGTAGAGACTCCGACTGACACCAAATCGGTCAAGTTTCGATCCCGGCCAGAAGCAAGTGGATATGTCTAGCCACACTGATGAGCTATGATTCAGCGAAACGGGCTTGTATGTGGATGACTAATATATATATATATATATAAGACAAAGAAAGGAATGCTGGAAAATAAAATAATTTGGGCCCATCAAAAAAATTAACACAAAGAGACTTTAAATGTTAACCAAAAATAAGGCTTATGCCAGAAACTCGGAACCTGGCCAAAAAGATATATGCTAACACCACTGAGCTAAACCAGAAGAGTGATGGTAAAAGATGGAACCAAAGATGCTACCAATAGAATGAAGTAGCTAAGTGGTAATTTGCTAATTATATTTTCTGCCCGTCTTAGAGCTAAGAAAAACACAGTAAATTGAAAATGATCTTTTTCTAAGATGACTAATACTATTAGCACAGTTTGACTTTGTAACTGCCTACCACCAAACGAAGATGGACTGTTTCCAGACTGCTACCAATATGCACCTTATAAGTGAACATTTTACTACATCGAAAGTGACTGTATCCTAGCTGCCAAGTCGGGATCGATCACATTACAGATTCTCCATTGGATTCGGTCAAGGACACCTAAGTGGATAGCAAGAGCACCGGACCAGATATGGCAGCAATACTTAATGCACAGGTGGATGGTAGACTTGTATATGTGCAGGATTGATTTGGATAGGAAAAACTCCCTGGCCCTACACAGAGAACCAACTTTCTTAGCAGCAGATTTAGCTATGGATTCTATATAGTTATTTCACTTGAGGTCTGGTGTGAGAGTTAACCCGAGAAGGCGCAGTGTTTTGCTTTCAGAGAGAGAAGCCTGATCCATGTTAATGGGCAGGAGGAACGATTGTCTGTGGTGGTTATTAGATAACAGCTTCATTTTGGAAGCATTAAAATTTACGAGCCATTTCTTACCCCAGTCCACCATGGATTGGAGGTCCTTTTCAACCTCGGCATTGAGGTTTGCTTTTTCAGCCTCGGTAGATTTTTGATCGAGACGAGAGTAAACCGTAGTGTCGTCAGTGTATATGCCTACTTGGGATGTTATTACATCAGGGAGATCATTAATGTAGATAAGGAAAGTCATAGGACATAGAATAGAGCCTTGAGGGACACCTGCATTCATGGGATAGTATTGGGAGACTTGTTCGTTCAATACCACCCTCATTGTATGGTTTGAAAAGAAGGACTGGATTAGGTCAAACAACTGTCCAGTTATACCATAGCCCTGCAGCTTGCATAGAAGGCCAGCATGCCAGACTCTGTCAAACGCTTTGGAGATGTCAAGGGCAACAGTTTGGGCTTTGCCGTTTTTGTCGAGGGCCTAGTGTATATACTCAGTGATAGTCATGAGCATATCAGCAGTAGACCTGGTAAAGCGGAAACCATACTATTTGTTAGAGAAGAGTCTATGGGCTGTGAGATGTTGTACCACCTCAGCGTTGATGATGGCTTCGAACATTTTGCCAAAGATCAGTAGGAGGCTGATAGGGCAATAATTAGCGGAGTCAGAGGGTTCTCCACTATTCTTATATATAGAAACCACGGAGGAGGATTTCCAGCAGGCAGGAAAGCAGGAAGCAGAAAAGCAGTAGTTATAGAGTTTAGAGAGAACAGAGGAGAGTTTAGGAGCACATTTCTTTAGGACAACAATGGGTATTTTGTCGCCACCGCTCGCCTTATGGGGGTCAAGCTTAAAAATTATTTTTGAGATCACCAAGGGAGTAATTAGTATGTCAGTCAGTTGGGTCTGGGTTTGGAGAGGGAAGTCGAGTACAGATACTCCAGACAAGTCCAGTGTCGAGTTAGTGGAGAATCTGCGAGTAAAGCACTCAGCCTTGTCTGTTGAAAAGATGAGGACCTCAAATTCATTGATTAGAGTGGGGATTGAGGGCTTACTGTTGTTCAGCACGCTTTTACAGAGCCTCCAGTAGTCTTTGGAGCTGAACTTACAGGATGCTATGTGCTGCTTCATTCTGGCTGCAAACATCAGCTTAGCTCTATTAAATACTTTCTTGCATTCATTGCAAGCCGAGGCAAAAAGGCGCCTGTTATGATCTGAAGCTTGACTCCGGTAAAGCTGAAAGAAGTGATTTTGGTGGGCAATAGCAGCTGAGCAGGCAGGGGAGAACCAGGGTGATGAGTTGGATTTAAGTCTCAACTTTTTGGCAGGGATGAAAGCATCGATGCCAGCCTTAACCCAAGAGAAGACCTCAGCCGTGCAGTCTTCAACAGGAAGGCTAAATACTTTATTCCAAGGGACGTCACTCAAGAAGTCACAGAATGAGTCCCAATCGGCTCTTTGGTAGCAGTAAGATATTCTGCTGGTCTGAGGTTCTTGGGTGGGAAGGAAATGGAAGGAGATATCGATGGAAACTAATGCATGGTCAGAGTTTCCAAGAGGGTAGAGTTGCTCCACATTACAAAAGTCAGGGGTGGAGGTAAATCACAGATCTAGTAGTGAATCATATCTGTTAGAGTTATTACAGAAATACGTGGAGAACTCCACCACCTGCATAAGGGATTGAGTGATAGAAAAATTCATGGTGTGTACACCAGCAAGATCTGTGACAGAGTTATGCAGCCACTCAGCATGATGGACATTAAAGTCACCAAACACAAATATATGGGCAAATGGGTGGGAAGAAATGGCCTTGTCGATATTGTTGAAGATGCTGTCAAGAATGGAGCAGTCGGGAGATGATGGGGAGTGACAGAGAAAGAAGAGGTAGCAGAGCTTAGAAGGGAGAGATGGAAACACATATCAGAATGATGTGAGGATTCAAGAGAAATCATCCTGGCTAGAGGAAGGTGTTTACGTCAATGAACGCCCATGCATGTGGACATTGGAGTCCTTTCCAAAGAGGGGAAGGTAGCCAGGGATAGAGAAGTCAGAGGAGTTGAGATTTAGTCTCACACAGAGATAGGATGTCAGGGGACTTTTGATGGAGAAAAGATTCAACGCTACTGAAATTAGTTTGGATACTGCGGATGTTAGTAATGGAAGGGGTTTAGCCTAGGTGATTTTAATTTGCCTGGTTTAGCTATAAATAAAAATTATAATATACTCTTACTGATGTAAGACACATTCAAACCAGGTAGACCACAAACAATACCGGTACCCAAAAATGTGTATTAAAAAAATAATAATAATAAAGTCAAATTCAGAAAACAAATTTAGCATGGAAAAATAAAGAATGTCATTTAAATTATAAATTTTATTTAAAAGAGAAATAGATACAACCAAAATGTATACGTTTCCAGAAATAAAAGTAATAAATCGCTATCTCTATTTAAAAAAATTGCGGTCACTTTTGTTTTGCATTTTTTTTTGTTTAAATTACCACAATAGACCTCCTAATAAAAAGAAAACAACCAAAAACCAAATTTCGATTAAATTTAACCAGTCAATGAGTAAAGGGAAATAACTCTGTAATAACTCGTAACTTTTAATTTCGTTTACAACACCATTCACAACTGACTGTTGGAATAGGTATGATCTCTTTTTTAATAAGTTTATAATAGAAATTTACGTATTGTAGAATGATGACATATGAATAGTTTTCTGTTCTATAATTAATAACTATTAGTTGCATATTTTGACTGGAACTTTTTAAAAGTAAAATCAAATCTACCGCCTTTTTTGGATCTATGTAAAAAGCCACGTGGTCCGCTGTTTGATGAAAGTATTTTTTACTACTTAATATTTTCGTCCATTTTTATAAATAGTCTTTTGAAAAACAAAACAAAAATAAACTTTCAAAATCATTTATATTCGTCAGAAAAAATTTTTAAATAAAAAAATAATGAAAATACCACCATTCTTTTAAAACAGTACATTTTTTTTTAGGTTATCAAGTCTTAATGGTTATTTTTTTCAATGAACTCGATACAACAGTTAACGGTAAGACTAAGAAAATATCTGAGCAGAAAAATATTAATGAAATGCAACTGTTTATCGAATTTTTTCTTTAACTTTTTTCTTCGTTCTCAAAGTGACTTATCTAAAAAATTAACTTAAAAATTTCAAAAAGTTTTTTGGTCATCAATATTTTGACATTTATTTTGCAATAAAAAATAATTATGTCAAGGAAATTTACATTTGATTTATTTAACTCTTAGTTTTAATCGAAAATAAGCGAGTCGAATTAATTTTTTCGTTACAATTTAAAAGTCGAAAAATTGAAAATCATTTCAATTCATTTGAAAATGTGTCGATTATTATTATTAAGTGATCGTTAAAAAAGAAAGATCATGCAAAAAATGAAGTGTTCTACGAAGATAATTCTTTGATGTAATTTGTGTGTGTGTTTGTTTTAAGAAAATGTTCTTTATTTTTTGTTGAGGAAAAGAACTAACATTTTCAAGAAAATTGAAGTTTTAAAAAGTGAAAGCAAACAAAAATGGTTTCAAAGCACGAACTAAATTTGTTAATTGGTTCAATGTCTAATTACGTAATCAGTTAAAAAAAAAAGTCTAAAACTTGACCCTAACTTTGCTTCAACTTGCGGCCTTATTGTTGGTTAAGAACATGGAAACTTCTATATTATTTGGATTTTACCAAATAAAAATACTTTCGGTTCGTCCTTTACTCAGATCGAAAATGTTGACAAAGCAACTTTCTCAACGTGTTGAACATAAAAAAAAACTAACAATTTTTTTAAAGAAATTGTTTCTCAAGAAATACACAGCTTCAACTAATTAAAAATAAAAATACATAAAAACTATGATTATATTTTCGTAAATTTTTTACATGAAAACTAAAAAAAAGGACACCAACGTAGACACAAAGTCAGGGATTATTCTAGGCTAAAATTCATTTATTGTATGGAAACAATTTATGGAAACAAAATCAGTATCCCGTTTACGTATGTTGTAAAAACTGAGTTCTTGCTTTCATTTTTAAAACTTAAATTTTCTTAAAAGTGAAACAAGAAGACTATAACATTTAACAAAAATTAACAAAAATATATAAACTTTGCCTTTTAACCTATTCTTTCTTCACACATTTTTTTACTTCCTCCACTTTTGTTTTTATTATTTTATTTTTGTCCGCTGTTTTAGTGTTTATCAAGAATTTATTTTTTAAATTATTAAAATCAGATAGTTGATATTTCTTTATCCAGTTGCGTGCTATTATCAACCTCATCATCAGTCTCGTGATGGTGTGTGGTCATAGGGTCACTGTGCAGATTAGCACCTGGGTTGAAAGCTAGAGAGTTACATTCAGATGTAGTGTGTAGACCTGACAGAACCCATCCCTCTGCTGGTCAAACCTGTGGTGATACATACCGAGCAAAAGCAAGGGGCCAGATGTTAGCTCTATAACAACCAGAAAGCAAATGAACAAAAGTTGTCTCTGCACAGGTGTATTCGTGCAGATGTTCCGGTTGAAAAATAAAAATTAATCAGATTTCCATTTCGCGAGCCTACGTGAATTTTATTTACCAGCCAATGGGAAGCCCAGAATCAAATACAAGTGTGAAATCCCAAAACGTCTCCTTAGGTCAGTAAGTACTTTTGAGACGGGAGAAGGAAAGAGGCAAGCATAGTAGCCGCTCGACTTAGGTCAAGGGGATTGGTTACGCTCTTCTCCTCTGGTCTGTGCCTGTCTGCTGGGGCATTGTTTATATCTGCTTTTTGGATCAAAAGCAGTTCGTTTTGGGATTTCACATGTTACTTCAGAAATACAAGTTACATTAAAGCAAAGTCAGGGTTGTTTGATAATCATTCGAGAATGATGAGTGCCCAAAAGATCTGACTAACAATCCAGCAGTAGCTAAAAGGAAGATGGAAAATTGTCTCTCCGCTAGTTTTTTTATATGGATTAACAACCTGTAAGTGTCATGTGAGCATCTACAGGAGATGACTTCGAAATGTTTTAACAATGCTCCCTGTCGATACAGGTTTTTAGGACCCGTAACAAAAAGGTGCTGCTGATGTGATGCAGTATCTCACCTGACTTATGGGTGGTAGCAGTTCACTAATTAAAGAAGATGGCCTGAAGAATGCTGAAAAATGAACACACAATGCAAGAGAAAAATGCAGAAAAAAATTGTTCTACACATATCAATGTTCAGAACTTTTAGTCCATTAAATGTTTTGGCCATTTAATATGTCGGACCTGATCTGGTAATTGGTCTCTCTGGCTGCTCTGATGATGCTGGGACTGATGTGGTTTCTAAAGCATCTTCATTAAAACAGGTGATATCTAAAAAGGGAGGCTTCAACCTATCTAAGGAAATATTTTTCAAGTTTTTTTTTTACTTTCACCTTAAAATGTTTTGCTTGTCATTTGAGAATCTTAAATGGCTCTCTGTAGGCTGGCTGTAGTGTATGTATTTTACTGCATCACCTCTGAAAACATACGTGCAAATTTTGGCATATATGTAGGTCTTTGAGTCTGTGCTAGGAGTTGGTAAGCTAAATTGGACATCCTGGCTGTAAGTTGGTTCACAAAAGAGGTGAGGTCCAGTTGCTTCTGCGGGAGCTGAAGAAAAAAACTGTTCTGGGAGTCCGAGTGTGGTGCCATACACCATCTCCATGGATGAGCACTTCATGTCTGCTTTTACAGCTGTGTGGAGTCCTAAGAGAATGAAGAGCAATTTCTCCAGTCAATTTGATTGGTTTGTCATTGCTCTTAGGGCTGATCTGATCTTCAAATTGACAACCTCTGTCAGTTGTGATGACTACAAAACAAGATATCCAGTCTGTGATGAAGGCCTTTGCTGTCGTCTCTGCAGTGATCTTTTACAGGAGAATAGCTTTGCATCAATGAGAGAATTGGATGATGCATGTCAATAAGTAGTTGTATCCCTTACATGAGGGCAATGGTCTAGTGAGGTCCTCATGTACTTGCAAAAAACATTCATCTGGACACAGGAAGGAACCTGGAGACGCATGTGTCTTTTGATTTTAGTCTTCTGGCATGAAACACAGGTTTTTGACCACAGTTGAAATATCACTTTTTATGCATGACCAAATGAATCTGTCTGTGATTAGGCAGATCAAAGCATTTGCACCTGGGTATGAAAGTTTGTACATGGAAAATCAATGTCCTTCAGAATATTTCTGGAACAAAAGGGTGTAATTTTCCAGCTTTAGTGTTGCAGACAACTTCCAACTGGGTGTTGGGAATGATCACCCTGGAAAGATTAAAAAATGTTGAAGGGTCCTGAAAATACTTTTGGAAATGCTTCCTTTGCCTGTTCTTCCATTATTTATGGTAATCCAAGCTGGGATTCAGCAGAAGGGTGTTGACACATTGGGACATTGTGTGAGCAGAAACATTGTCTGTTCTCTTAACATACCTGATATCTGCCCTAAACTGTAACAGATAATCTAGCAGTCTGGTCTCATGTGGTGTGTATTTCTTGGAATTTGACCGAAAGGTTCCCAGTAAGGGTTTTTGATCAGTTTGGCTAAAAATATCTTTCCTTCCAACACACGCCAAAAGTAACAAACAACTGAATATGCAGCAAGTAGTTTATGTCCAAAGGTGTTATAGTTCATCTCGGTTGACAATAACTGTTTTTGAGAAAAAAAAATTGGTTTTTACCAATCCTCTATATTCTGCTGAAGGACAACTCCCACACCCAGTGGATGAAGCATTGACTGCCAAACGTGACTCCTTACCTGCAACAACATGTAACAGTTCTACTGTCTGGGACAAAAATGACTTAATTTTGTTAAAAGCTAGTAAAGCCAAATTTGATAAAGTCAATTCACAGTTCTTAATGTCAGTTAAGGTATCAGTCAGAAGTTTGGTGACTTGCACAAAGTTAGGCAGAAACCACCACAAAATATTCACCATTCCTAAAACTGCCATAACTTCTTCATGTTATTAGACACAAGAAACTGGGGGAATAGCCTCTACTTTACCAGGAGAGGGAGAAATTTCGACTACACTAATGTGATGGCCCAGAATTATGATTTTAGATTTTCCAAACTCATGTTTTACTGGGTTTATGATCACCCCAAGTATTTTGAATTGTTAAAAAATTAGTTGCATGTGCTTAATATGTTGCTTTATATAGGAACTAGTTATCAAGACATCGTCTATAGATGCTCATACAAAATACATGGTTGATAAACCTTTGAAATGACTGTGTTACATTTCTGAGTTCAAACAGAAATTCAAACAATTCAAACAGTGTTGTTATTCCCATCTTTGGAATGTCTGCAGGCTCTACTAGTATCTGATGGTAGGCACGAATAAGGTCTATCTTAGTAAATATGGACTTTTCCTGGGTAATGATTGTCACATTGTGGATGTTGGGGATGAGATAGCCGTCATTTTTAGTGATGGTGTTAAAACCTCTATAGTTGCCACATGCATGCCATGTATCTTCATTTCTGGGATCCATGTGTAATAATGAAGCCCAGCTACTGCTTGTGATGGTCTAATAATTCCAAGTTTCATTTGATTAAATTCAGCTTTCACCACCCTAAGTTTTTCAGGAGCCAAATGAGAAGGTCAGTTTTAAACAGGTGATGTGTAACCTAGTGGGTAAAGATTCTATGTGGAAAATGGGTTTTGTTATACACTCAAATTTTTGTAGAAGTTCACAAAAATTTGGTTATTCTTGGTAGGAGATACAGTCGGACATAGTGGGATAGTATTTAGACTAGATCCTGTTGACCTTGGAGTAGATAGACTAAACTATCACCCGGTTCACTTTCCACCCACGTCTATTGAACAGGTGAAGAGGCTCATCCCTTGTTTCCTGTTTAGGATGCTGTTTCCGGTTTTCTCTTTTCCAATCTTTTCACTCCTATGTAGCCCCCTGCACATCAGTGGTGTTACCGCCTTGCTCGGGGTGATATGATTAAAAAAACAAAAAAAAATTAGTCTTAGGATCTAGCAAACAATGTCTGGATATCTGCGAGGAGGAGGCCATATTTGTGTAAAAAATCTGCACCCAGTATCACCTTCTCCACATCCGCTATGATAAAGAAATGGGTGAAAGCTCATCATAACCCTAAATCCAAAGAAAGGCACCTCTGACTGTAAGTAGCTATAACAGACTTATTTACAGCCTGTAATGTAAATTTATGAGGGCCATTTATATTATCTACCTTAGTAGCAGGTATAATTGAGACTCGCTATCCATGAGAATATGAATATCTGTTGAACGGTCACATACAGTTAAGCTTGGCCTTTTTCCTGGAGGTTCTTATATGAACATGGGAATTAAAATATTTTGCTTTCTCTCCAAACTTTATGTGGGGGTGGCATATAGGTTTCATGACTCTTTTCTCTCTGATGATGGAAAGAGCTAGAGTGACTTCTAGCCTCATGTTGGTGTAAATATAAGTTGTCCATCCTTCTAGATAGCTTGTCTATTTGATGCTCTACTCTTCGTTGCCCCTCTATTAACTTAGTCCATGGTTCTGGTTCTCTCTTTCAGACTGTAGCAAGAAGCATTGGTGCAAGTTGCTGTCATATCTGCTATGGTGTTGGCGACAGCTGTCAACTTTTCTATGAGTTCATTTACTCCCGCAGTAGCCATTACAATGAAATACTCTGCTGATAGGCACTGTATGAATATATGCCTTACAATAGTGTTGTCTTTTTTGTCACTGGCCAGAAGCTGTAGATGGCGAAGAAACTGTTGGTTTGCTATCTCCAAGTGTCTCCTCATCTAAGAGTTGTGATAGCTTTCTTTGATGTGAGGTGGAGGTACGTGCTATAAGTTCTTCTTTTAACCAGCTGAACGGTTTTTCTGCTGGTGGGGAAACAATTGTCTCTCACTTCCTTGCATTTCACACTCCATCTTTATCTATGTGAAATACAGAGTGGAGTTCGACCTAATATAACTAGATGGTATATCATTTAATGCCATAATAGCAACGTTATCCCCAGCAGCCATGTTTAACTTGATACCCGAGGAGGATAAAAAAGTCACGTGTAATAAAAATAAACATACTAAAAGTTACCTTAAAAAAAAATGGGCGACTATATCTTATTTTTATATATATTTTTGTTCAACCACCTGAATCCCATGAGATAAATGCAGCCGAGAAGGAATTTTTTAAAAATTTAATGTTCGCACTGGTCAAAGTCGGCCACTATATTTGTGTTAGAGGTTACCTGTGTTAGTAGTAGTTTTGTTGGTCATGTAAAATGTTAGCCTGTTACCAGTATTACGCAAGTGGAAGATTTAAAATGTAAATCCTTAAGGGATAAGGAAGAAGCATAGAAGTTTTATGGGGTTTATCCTTAAATGAAGATAGACTCAGAGGTACAAGGAGTAAAATATGTATGTACAAACAACATACAATTGAATAAAAGTGAATACAATTGTCTCAAAACATAAGGCAAAACTGAACACGTTGCTTCAGGAATACAAGTTACATTAAAGCAATAATCTTTCCCAGTTAAAACGAGTGCTCAAAAGTTCTAACAGCCCAGCAGTAGCTAAGAGGAAGGAGAATTGTCTTTTTGCTATCTTTTACATGGATTAGCCATCCATGTCATGTGAGCATCTATGGGAGATAACTCGGAAATGTCCTTACAGCTGCATATACAGGAATTCAATCTACTCCATTGTAATAGATGATCATTGACATTACAGAAAGTTTTATCCTCCTTTTGACAGGTCTTGTTTTAATCCTTTTGAGTAAATATTTAGTCAACATTAAATTGTGCGATTCAATACTTTGGAGAGTAAATATTTACAGGTTCTTGGAAAATTTATCTCACAATATTGTCAGACTCAATGTGAGTTCAAGTAAACAGGGAAAAACACATGAAACTAGCTTTAAGAATGTTACTTGTTCATGTGTGATAGAGCACAAAAGTAAAGTGAGAACACCATGAAAATAAACATGACTCTGTGGGAGACACTTTACTCAAATGCAACTACATCTAAAAGTCAGTCAGTTAAGTGCCATGCACGATACACGCTTTGGGCGATCATGTCTCGAAAGAGACATGACTGACTGGGCAGAAGGTTATCCCGCAGTAGGTTGCCATTGCTTTCTGCGGTAGACTGGTTGCCGACCAGGGCTATAGAACCCAATCTGTCCTATTATTTAATCCACAACTGGAGGGAAGAGATGGATTAATACCTTTCCCAAGAGTATTTGCACGTAAGTGAATGCAAGGAATTCAACTGGAATTCGAACTCAGTTCCCTGATTTCTCGCTCCGAGCCGATATTCACTGCGCCACCACGAAGAGGGTAGGGAGAGAAATGCACTTCTTTTTATAGGTTTAAGGAGTGTCTTCTAGTGCTTAGTTTGTTTTTTTAGCAAAGTCCAGTAGGATAACCCGCATCCTGCTAGCTAGCTACTCTTCTCACCAGAAAAGCCTGCTAGGTCACTGCTAACTTAACCTTGTGGCTGGTAATATTGGGTTATATGACCAACAGCACTTGTAGAGTTAACTGACAAGTTGAGTGCAAAGTGGTCTGGGAAAAATAATAATCACAATTTTAGTGCCAGTTGCTTTTGAAGAAGTAAGCCAAACTTTCTCATCTTTTGTCATTCATTGATCGCTGACTGTGGATGGGTTGAGCCAGCTTTTTCCCTAGAAGAAGTTTCATGGGGCTTTTTGGTCCCACAAGCACCATCTCCCAACCATATGTGGTGTGAAGATTTTCCTGCAATTGGTTGCCAGTTCTTACTGCAGTAGACTGGTTGCCAACCAAGGCTATAGAACCCATTCTGTCCTGCTATTTACCTATAGTTGGGGGAGAAGAGATTCATACCCTTCCCAAGGGTAGTAGCATGTAAGTGAATGTAATAAACTTGGCTCTCCAATTCCCCAATCCAAGCCACTATTCATCACTCCACTGTGACTCCCAAATTAAATATGGCTGCTGATGGAGAGAAAATTGATGATTAAACTCCTAATTTTATCATTTTTGATCTTAAATCTGTTTGAGGAAATTTTGGCATTGTCAAGAATAAAGTGATTGACAGTGGTCAGTAATTGTAACTGATAGAATATAATAAGTTAAAATTTGATTTATCTCGGATTATGAAAGGTCTCTACTTTCCATTAATGAAGGTTGTTGAGCAACTGGGATTTTAAAAAAATGGATTGATGTTTGAAATCAACTTGTGCTCTTTTTCAAATTTGTAATGTGATAAAAAATATCTTAAAACAACATTTTATATGTGCAAGAAACATTCTTGTTAGAGACATTGACATTATCTCAAAAATATCATTTTTTTGTCTCTCTTTGCAGTGAGCAACAATGGTACTTATTCAGTTTTATCGATGTCAAGCACTAACATCTGGGCGCCAGGAGGTCGTACTGCAGAAACTGAGTTCTTTGATTGAAGCAGGTAAAATTGATAAGCTTGAAACTGAAACCTGTTTCTACATTTCTTGTAAAGATGGAGGTAAGTTTATGCTATTTTTTATTCTTTTATTATGATTTTATTTTTCAATAAAAAAATATAATGCATGAGAAATTTTTAAAAATGCATATTATCTAAAAAGTTTGATTTAATATTATTTTTGATGTATAGGCAAATGTTCTCCTATAAGCCAAAAATATATTCTAGATTCCTTCCCATTCAAATGCAGAACCTTTGTTATTAATCTTCTACTATTTTTTGATGAATACATTAAAATGAAATCATAAAAATCTGACATTACTCATTACCCTGAAAACAAACTGTAACTTTTAAAATTCAGTAAACTCAAAATAAGATTATAATCTTGCTTTTTTCTTTTCCTTCTTTCAGCAAAAGAAGGAAAAGAAAAAAAAACTAAAAAAAAAAACTACTATATCAAAAGGATGGTTATTCCCTTGACACTGCTATTACTGTAGACTCTTTTGACTCTCTCAGCAATGTTTATTTAGAAGATTATAAAAACATGTGAACCGAGTACAATGTTACATTTTGTGAAAAAAAATCTTTTCTATTCAAAATTTAAAAAACAATTACAAAATTATCAAAATATGTAAACCAACTACAATGCAATATTTATTATTTACTATTTCAAAAAAATACTAGCAGTATAGCATTGCTTGGGTGTAATGACAGCTTTAAAACTAATCCATGGTCCTGGAGCTCAGACTCAGCCTAAAGAATATTTGTGTGAAGTTCGGTGAGAATCGGATAAAAATTGTGGATTTGTATAAAGGACATACAGACAGATAAGCAGACACACACACAAACATCTTGCCTTTTATATATATATTATTGATTTTCTGCACTATTGTAAGAACTGCAACCTTGAAACTTCCGAATATCGTTTCTTATGTCTTTGTCTATGAGTGTATCAAATTTGAGTAAAATCGGACCACTCCTTCTATAACCCGATTTTTTTGATTATCACTTTTCGATATTTATTGAGGGTACCGCGACACAAAACCTAGCTAAGAACACTTGCAGATGCTTATAGTACAACTGTGTAAATTTTCAAGAAAACCGGTTCAGCCGTTTCGGAGTCTATAGGTAACGGACACAGACACAGACAAAGTTCCATTTATAAATAAATTTAGATAAAAACAAATTTTTGTCCATAATTTTATAAAAATGTCAATTAATTTTTTCTGAATGAAAGAAATGCCCGGAAAATTCACTTTTTTCAAAATTTATAATCATAGTTACTCGTTACATCTTGTTCAGACATTTTTTTAAATTTATGGATAAAAATATTTATTTCTAAATTGATAAATGATAAACATTACATTGTATTAGTTGGTTGCATTTTTAGAATGTTGTAAATAAAAATTATTCTTGTAAATAAACAATGTAATAATGTTTAATATTTTTGCTGTAAATTCTCAAAGAAAGAAAAATTTACTTTCATATGTTTATGTTTTATTAAAATTCCAATCACTGCTTTTTAAAACTAACATTGCCAAAGCAATACTGACATCATCTTAGTGATTAGCAAGTGAAGATTATTACAGTGAGAATAACTGCAATGAACTTGACTGCTTTCTTTTTTTCTTTTGGATAATAGATATTAAATTTATATTCTAAATAATAACATTTTTGTGGAAAAAATAGTACATTCAGAAAATGTAATGGTATAAATCAATCTAGGGGACGTAATTCAGTATTTTCATGTGAAACATACGAAAGGAAGTTTAGTAAAATAACCTAAAAACTTTATTTTGTACCGGTTCGAACCCAAAACCTAATCAGTTATTGGCAGTCATGAGATCAATCATCCCTGAAAGATTCATCTGAATCTATTCGGCAGGTCCTGCGATAGCTTGACCATGGATAGCCAGACAGACAGACAAATGTTACCGGAAACAATACCTTTGCCTTAAGGTGGAGGTAATAATAGCGGTGCAAAGGGTAAAACTGTCTTCTTGACACACTGCTTGCAGACATGAAAATTTACCCTTTTTTCTTTCTTTCCTTGTTTCTCCCATTCCCTCCTCTTTTCTTTTTGGCCCATTTTGTTGAAAATTTAAGAATTTTCTTAATTGTAGAAAAGTTAAACAAATGTTATAATATTTTGTAGTGAAGCAAAATGATTGTCATGTGTGTATTGCGGCTTGTGTTGGAAAATAGGTGGAAAAAGTTATCTGAAGTGTTTTTGTACTGCTCATGCAATTGACTTCACTACATATAAACTCAAATTGATTCCATGAGGCAGTGGGTTTTTGATTTTCATAGAATAGCAAGCTTGCTTGCAAAAAGTAATTGATGGTTGCTGACTCATAATGGTTTGTTTTACATTATATGGTGGCTTGATTTGGTAGTTTGAATTAGGAAAACTGTGATGTATATTAACTGACCAATTTCATGCAGCTTCACAGTTGCTATTTACACATTTTTCTAGAAATTAACTTTTTTTTAATTGGATATTTAAAAAAATTGTATAATCATTGAACTAAAATGATTGAAAAACTGACAACTGTAATAGTTTAGTGGATTAAAGCTTTGGTTCATGAATTTGGTGTTACTGTAATTGTGAGTTCAATCTCTTGGTCTGGCAGTGTGTGTGCTTGGACTCAGTGGAAGCAGGGTGAGCAATAACTGAACAATACCAAAATAAGAAGTAGATGAGATATCTCTTGACAAGGAATAAGAATAATCTACCCCATAGATTAAATACAAGGTTCTGTTCAAAATTCTGTGTAGGATACACAGATCAACATACACCTGATGAAGGCCTGAGGGCACAGCGGCTGAAACATTGTGATAACAACAACAAAGATAACAATAGTCTGTATATAGATGTTAGGGGATGCTAACTTACTTCCTCTATAAAAGTATGATAACTCAAAATATAATTGAGTTATTTTCCTTGTTTGCTAATCAGGGTGCGGCACATCTGAATCCAACAATGACAAGCTGACACACGAGTGGAATTCATGGTTAAATCCAAGCTAATCCTTGTTGTTCTCAGGATGTAAATGAATAAAAGTTGTTTTATTATGTGTTAAAATATACTTAATAGCTTTAATCTTGAGAACACGTGCTAAGAAATAGTTATCTTTTTCTTTCTTTTTAGCAGATGTTTGAAATCAAGCATTTAAATTAAATTGCAGACACAAATTGTTTGCAAATTACATTTTTTTGCATTTATCTTATTAAAAAAATTCTTTTAGTTTTCAAATGAATTTTGACAAATTCTGTTTTTCTGATTTTGTTTAGAGTTGTCTGAAAAAGAAGAGCAAAAATTGGTGTGGATCTTAAGCAAGCCTTTCTTGCCTCATGATTTATCAAAAACTACATTTTTCAAAGTCGTTCCAGAAAATGGTTTGAGAATTGAAATTGGACCAAGGTAAGAGACATGATTAATTTTGAAATTAAAGTGATCCTCAGCTTTAATTTGTTTCCTATCAGAAGAAATATCACATCTAGGTGTTTTTACAAAATTGCTTTATTGTCAATGATAAAATTATTAACTTCAAATGTAAAACCTATAAAAAGTAAGGCTGTATTGAAACATGTCATCATTTTTGACAGTGTAGGTAAAATAATCCATATGTAAAAGATTTTGACTAGAATTAATGCCTGATTATTTTCATTAATTAAATACTTTCAACATATGAATTTTTTTTTTAAAAGTCATCTTCGCTGTTGTTAGACTCAGAAAATTTTAAATTTCTTATTTATTTACAAACAGTGAAATCAACATCTTATGGCCTAGATCATCAAAAGTTTTATTAAAGAGAATGTCTTTTTTGAAGGGGGATGTGCATTGTGGTGCAGTGGTTATCGACTCAGAACAAGAAGTTGGGGAACCGAGTTCGAATTACAGTTAAATTCCTTGCATTCACTTACGCACAATTATCTTTGGGAAAGGTATTAATCCAGTACTTTCCTCTTTGTTTCTAGTGAAATTGGTTTCTTAATACTTCTTTCACCATGCCAATTCGCCCTCGGATCTCAGTGTCCCACTATCTGTCTTCTGTTAGAACACTTCCTAGGTATTTAAATTTTTGTACCTGCTTGATTTTAGAGTCCCTCACCTGAAATTGGCATTTTGGGCTGCCCTTTTTGCTGATGACCATGCATTCGGTTTTCTTGCAGTTTATTTGTAGTCCTTTCTTGTCACTCTCTTCAGCTACCTTCAGTAGGAGGTCTTGTAGTTTTCTTTCTGTGTCTGCTATCAGCACTGTGTCATCTGCATACCTTATATTGTTTAAATTGTGACCTCTGATGACAAATCTTGGCATAACTTCTAGAGTTCTCAGAATAGTCTTGCTGTATAAGTTGAATAGATCTGGTGAAGATTCATCCTTGTCTTATGCCCCTTTCAATCTTAGTATAATTGCTGAATTTTTTACCTCTCCGTAAGTAGGCAGTTTGCTGCCAGTAGATATTCTTGATCACTGTTAGGTCTTTCCCAAATATGTCAAGGCTGATAATCATCTCCATCAATTGTTTGTGGTTATTTTGTTAAAAGTTCAACCATTAAGAAAATGGAAATAAATGCTTTCATTTAATTACCATAGAGAACCTTTCCTCTTTACCATTAGCATGGCTGATGCTACACTTCAGGAGAGCAACACATTGCACCTTCACGGCCTTACGTCTTCTACTGACTTGAATTGGAGTGACTCAATCATATCAATTTCTGCATTTACTACAAAGAAAGTTGGGTCACTGTGCCATGTCAGAAAATTTTTCTTGTCAGAATTTATCTTGCACATTTACAAATCTACCATTTTTCCTTACATTGAATATTGCTGTTGTATCTGGTCTGGTGCTTCTGCTATGCATCACAAGAATTTTAACAATTCAACAAAGGATCTGTAATGCAATTGATCCTGTCCAGGTATCTCATTTTCAGTCACTTTCTCACCATCTTTTTTAAAATATTTTCATGGCAACTGCTCTGACAAATTTTCTACATGAATTTCAGCGTGCTATGAGAATGGCATCTAAGTCCCACCCATTTACTGTAGCAATGACTAAATGCAACCACCTCTTCTATTCCAATAGTTTTTTTCTTGCATTTTCTGCCTGTGGAACTTCCTGCCATCTACTTGCTTCCCTGATAGCAACAATCTTCAAAAATTTAAATGCAATATCAATCACCATCTTTTGTCTACTTGTATTCTATTCTTCTTTTGTACTTTCCCCAATCCTCCCTATTCTCATTCTCCTCTTTCACTTTCACTTCCTGTGACCTCCTGTGGGTCGGATGTGCTTTGTGGTGTAGTGGATATCAACTTGGAATGAGAAATCAGAGAGCCGAGTTTAAATTCTAGTTGAATTTGTTGCATTCACTTATGTGCAAATACCTTTGGGAAAGGTATTAATCTGTCTCTTCCATCCAGTTATATATCAAATAACAAGATGGATTGGGTTCTATAGCCTTGGTTGGCAGCCAGTCTACTGCAGAAAGTAACAGCAACCTACTGTTGGAAAACCTTCTGCCCAGTCAGTCATGTCTCTTTCGATACATGATCGCCCAAGTGTGTATCATGTATGGCACTTAACTGACTGAATCCCCTGTGTACTATTGAATTGCCATCTTCTGTCTTCTTTTCTTATATTCTCTAACACTCAGCAACTCCTTGCATCTTAGTGGTTTTATTGCCTTACTCAGGGTGAAATGATTTAAAAAAAAAAAGAAAATATATGATTAACAAGGAAGCGTAGTTAGCTTTGCTAATATTTTTTAAAAACATGATTCCAAGAAACATACTGAAAAGGATCTGTAATGTTTAAGATAAACTTTAAAATCCTGAAGGCCCAGTGTCTTCTTTTGTCCTTTCATCAATCCTTCCTCTTCTCAGACTTCTCTTTCACTTTCACTCCCAGTAACCCCTTACATACTAATCAATTGCTATCTTCTGTCTTTTTGAAGCCTGTTTTTTTGCCTATTCAATCTTCCCTATATTCAGTTTTCTGTTTCACGTTCACTCCCTGTAACCACCTATGTACTTGTGAATCAGCATCTTTTGTCTTCTGGAATCCTGTTCTACATTTGTCTTTTCCTCAATCTGCCATATTCTCAGGCTTCTCTTTCACTTTCACTCCCTGTAACTCCCCCTCCCCCTAGCGAATTGCCATCTTCTGCCTTATTGAATCCCATTCTTCTTTTGTTCATTCCTCAATCCTTCCTCTTCTCAGTCTTCTCTTTTTCTTTCACTTTCACTCCTTGAGTAGTTGAACAGAATACTAAGGGAGGTAATAATTATATGAAAAGTTTCAATAAATGTAGGTACCTCCACTCATTCACTGAAAAAAACAGCATATCATGATGTTAAAAGGGCCCAAACTTAATAAAAACAAATTTTTATAATAAAAAATGTCTGTTATTATTAGAGGAAAGGCGAGATCAGAGATTTTTGAAAATTTTATAATCCTTTCTAACACGTTCAAAATTTTTGTTAAAATTTTTTTTGTCATCGATTCACCTGATGTTTACTAGGGGTTAGTTACTGCTATGGCGAACATAATATGAAACTCATTTTTTTTGGCATGGAAAAACATTAAATTTGAAATTCTTGCAAAAATGAAATAATTGTCTGAATTTAATGAAACTTTCAGGACTTATTCACAAAAGAATGAAGTTATTTATGCAATTATTATTTTTAGAAAATCTTGGTAAAATATTTTTTTTTTACATCTGTTACCCTCCCTTGAATTAATTTCATGAAATTTCTAGAAATTCAATACTGATTGTAAATCTTGTTTTATTAGTTAAATGCAGGATTCCTTGTTGAATGTAAATCATCTAATTCTTTTTTGAAGGAGCCAATTTTCCAAATATCTGCTTCGAATAGTAAAATAAAAAATGCATTAAAACTGCCATTTTTAATTTAGATAAACTTTTAATTGATTTTATAATATACATTAAGGATATCATATTCTGAAAATAATTTTTTTCAATGAATAATGAATTTTTATAAGAGCTGTTTTCATTTTTTCTTTACTAATTTTGATGATTTATAAAGTTTCAAACATCTTTTAAATTTCTTCCATTCACTTGGTGTTTTTGATTATTAATTTATTAAGTAAAGAATTACAATTTGAAAATTGAAAATTATTTAGCATTTTTAAAATAATTTTGAATTCGTTTTTATGTTAAATTGAACATTGTTTTTTAACTATGGAAAGTTATCAGAGACTTATTGTTTCAAAGGTTGTTTCTCTTACAAAACGTTCACTTAGGTTCCATAAATTTATGTCAGTTCTGGTCAGCTATACTTAGCCAGATGCATGAAATAATTGCTGACAGGCTGTCATCACCTGCTTCAAAGGTCAGGAAGATTAGAACTCTGTGATTAAGAAATACTTTTATTCTAAATTTCATGCTATAAACAAGTAATATTTGTTTCAAGTTAGATTAATTTAATTTAAATTTGCTAATATTCCAAAAATGTCACAGTTGTATATTTTATTTTTGCAAGATTTTTAAAACTGAGATTTAACTTTTGTTTACAAATGTGTTGATTGCTCAAAAATGGCTGAAAAATTGAAAATTTTTTTTAAATTTTCAAATTTTAGATTCCAATCAATATAATTTCTGCTTGAAATACACCAGTGTATTTTGCTTACTGAAAATAGTAAATTGAATCATTTAGCTTTCAGTTGAAGTTCAAATGAAAGCCTCAAGAAAACTTAAAAAAAAAAATTCAATTTAAAACTTAGGTATTAAAAATGAGTGGAAGTACCTAAATAAAGGGAATGTATATTTGCATTCTCTAGCCAAAAATCAACTTTGCAGTATTCAACATTATGTTATTGTTATCTCTGTCCACAGGTTGAACTTTTCAACTGCATTTTCTACCAATGCTGTTTCTATTTGTCATTCTATTGGACTGAAAAATATTGATCGAATAGAATCTTCACTGATTTTTTTGTTGACGCCTGTTGATGGTAAAAGCTTTACAAAAGAAGAAGAAAATAAAATGGTGGCTGCTCTGCACGATCAGATGACTCAGTGCCGATATGTTGAACCCTTAAAAACATTTGACCAAAAGATGGAATCAGAACCTGTATTTGATGTAGATATTCTTCATTCTGGTCGTTCTGCTTTAGAGAAAGCAAATAAAGATCTTGGTAATGTTAATTTAAATTGTATTTTCTCATGTATTCTATGATATTATTATATTGTGTCTCTATTCTCTCTCTCTCTCTCTCTCTCTCACACACACACACACACACAGTGTATCAATGAATGACAAAAATAAAAAAAATCTCCTGAGTTACATGTTTTTCTTCCAAAATATTTCCTTCTTGGAACAAGTCATTAAGGAGATTTCCAATATATAAGAAAATAATTTTTATGTATCAAGAACAGCTTTAAAAAAAGCTGTGATTGTGGGAAAAAAGTTTTGTGTTACACATTTCGTCCTTTAGGACTTCATTAGACTAAAGTGATGTTAATGGTATTACACATGCACATGAAGGGTAGGGGATGCTGAAAGTTTAATTTTTAAACTCAAATTTTTTGTAGTCTATTATCACAGTGTTGGATAAGAAAAATGATAAAAACAAAAAAATATAAACTAAATGAAATTGAATGAAAAAATTTAAATTTAAAATTTCAGCATTCCTTCTGCTTCATGTAAACCTCAATTTAGTCTGAAGTTCTAAATAATGAAATGCATCACATGAAAAGATTTTCCACTTTTTCATAGATTTTCCTAATGTATATATACAGGGTGTCTCAAAAATACTTTTACACACTTTAGGGGTGAGTTCTTCACACCAAAACAAGAACAAAAGTCCATATAAACATATATATGCAAGTCTATCATTTTTGAGTCACTAAGTTTAAAGAAACTTTATGGAAAATGGCGCTGTGTTGTCATGTAGACTAGGTTATATTTGTCATTTGTGTACATCTGTTGCTACTTTGTCTCCAATGCTTAACATGTGTAGTAGTGAGTTAACTGAGAAGTGTTCTGTTTAACAATGGCAGGATATTCATATTGTGAGCAGGTGGATATGATTTTTACATACGGCCATGCAAATGATAATAGACATGAGGCTGTATGGCTGTATCATATTGCATTACTAGACTGAAGACAGTTGAGTCATCCAATCTTTGCTGCTGGTTATCATTGTGTTGCTAAGACAGGGTCTGTAGCAGCATAAACTATGAATTGAGGAAGACCTAGAACTTTTGCTTTCTGTTGTTTGTCTCTTTAGCTATGTTTACTTATGAAGCAACATTTGGAAGAGATGGAATAACAAATTTACACAACCAACATTTGTGGGTAGATTGCAATTCCCATGGGACAATACAGGCTTGACACCAACATCAGTTTACAATTAATGTATGAGCTGGAATTGTAAGTGACTGTCTGGTAGATCCATATGTTCTTCCAGCATGTCTAACACACTTCCAGACCTGCTAGAGAATGTACCCTCGTTAATACAAAGATGCATACAAAGTACTTCATGCCTGATGAGACCAGCCCATTATAGCCACATTGTTCAATGGCCCACATGTTCCCTTGACCTCAAATTTTTGGACTTTTATCTGTGAGGCCACCTAAAACAATTGGTTTATGCAGCATGCATTAATGCAGAGATACTTCATCAATGTGTCACGGGGTCTGTAAAACCATTTGACACTCTGTAGTAGTATTTGAAAAACTCTACCAATCAATGATCCAGTGAGTGCATGCATGTGTAGAAGCAAGCAGATGACATTTTGTCCATTTGTTATGAGTTGCTGTGTTTTGGTACAATGATGGCCTTTTGGACATACATTTATATGGACATTTTACTTTGTGTTGGAGTCAAGAACCCACCCTCAAAGTTTGTAAAAGTAATTTTAGATTGTATCTCTCTAGAGTTAAGATAGAGTTAAGAAAGATGTTAAAGGTAACAACATCAATCAGCTAAGTGAAAAATTTAGTATTAATCCTATATATATATATATATATATATATATATATATATATATATATATATATAGACTATTATTATCTAATACAAGCACTAGAAAGCAAGACAAATATATGAATAAACAGACACATATTGAAAAGTTTGATAATTGTGGAAAAAGATAGAAAGTAAAAGAAAAATATATATTGGAATTTAAGCCTAAAATACTCAGAGATTATGGAGTCATTATTTATAATATACAATAAAAATAATTTCTACTACATTTTTGACCTTACTAACATTTAAATATTAAAACTTTTTTGAAGTTGCAAAATTAACTGATTTTAAGTTTAACTGAAAAACGTAAATAGTGCTTAAAATTAATATAATAATTTAATATATCTCCACTCATTTGCTGAAAAAAAGCATAGTATGATGTTAAAAGGCCACAAACTTAATAAAAGCAAAGTTTTATCATCAAAACATGTTATTATTAAGAGGAAAGATCAAAGTATTTTTTAATTGTATCGAATTTTTTAATCCTTTTTAATGTGTTTGAAATTTTGTTTAAAAATATTTGTTTTCTTTTGTCAACAAGTGGCCAGATTTTTACAAGAGTTTACTACAACTAGAATAATATTACATTGTTCATTTTTTTTTACCAGTGAGAAATACGTTAATTTGGAAATTCTTGCAAAACTCAAATAATGATTGGATTTTGATGAAACTTTCAGAACTTATTCACAAATGACTAAAATTATTTTTGAAATCATTATTTTTATAAAATCTTACTAAAAATATATTTCTTTACATATGTTACCTTCCACCCCCATTAATTTCCTGAAATTTATAAAAATTGACTACTGTCATGAAACTTTGTTTCATTAGTTAAATGCAGTACTACTTGAGGAATGTAAATCCACTAGTTTTTTCTTACAGTTGCTCCTTTTTAGAAAATTTGCTCTGAATAGTGAAAACAAAAATGCAATAAAATTATGCCATTTTTTTTTTATCTAGAAAAACTTTTAATTGATTTTCTAAACAATATATATTAAGGATATAGTATGAAGAAAATAAATTTTTTCAATGAATAATGAATTTTTACAAGAATTGTTTTCATTTTTATTCTTTAATTATAATATATATATATATATATATATATATATATATATATATGAATATGTCTGTGTGTATGTGTGTGCTTGTGTGTCTCTTTCTAACGAACTCTACTCCTCAGAAAGCCTTGGTCCAATTTCAACCAAAATTGGGTCCCTTGTCGATTATGACATGAACTTTTGATGGACATGAAAAAATTTTTGAATCAATTTACAGGGTACAGCAGAAATCACTGAAATAATTAGAATTTATATTTATCTCCTCTGAGATGCCTTATGCAAATTCAATCAAAATCGGGTAACTGGTAGATCAAGATCCAAACATTCACTTACATTTCATAAATTTATGTCATTTCTGGTCCACCAAAATGTGAAGTGAATAATAACAAGTTGTCATCAATCACTTCACAGATCAGAAAGATACTGTTTATTAAGAAATACATTTCTTCTAAATTTCATACTATAAGCAAGTAATACTTGTGAAAATAGATTAATTTAATTTTAAATTTGCTAATTTTCCACAAACAGTGTGTCACAGATGTATATTTTATTTTTGTAAGATTTTTAAAACTGAGAATTATCTTTTGTTTACAAACTCATCAGAATTTGAAAAATGGATGCTAAAATGAAAACTCAAAAATTTTAGATTTCATTCAATATAATTTCTATTTGAAATAGATCAGAGTATTTTGCTAACTGTAAATAGTAAATTTAATTATTTAGCTTTTGATTAAAGCTAAAATGAAAGCTTCAAGTTTTTTCATTTATTAAAATTCACTTTAAAACGTTGGTATCAAAAATGAGTGGAGGGTATCTAATTGATATAATTTGCAATATAAATAAATAAAAGACAAAAGGAAAACTTTTTTTACCAGCACATTTCATCCTCAAAGTTGCATTGTATCTTGTTTTTATTCATTTGCTTTAAGCCTTCTGAACATCTGTTTACATTTCTGAGATGAATTATTATCACTATTTACACTAATTAGAGTGTTTGAACTGTTGTCCACATCTTTGTTATATTTATGTTTTGGACACAGAGCCCAATGGATAAAAGCATTGGTTGAAGTAATCCAATGACTTGATCCAAAGGGTTGTGAGTTCAGTATCTGGCCACAGCAGAAGCAAATAAACAACTTGAAGAGTTACAAGAAAAATAACTGAAACTGAGGTATCCAGAAAGGGAATTAGAACAATCCACCCCAGTAGACTAAATAAAGGGTTTTGTTCAAAATTCAATGTATGTCACCTGAAGAAGGCCAGAGTGTACACAATAGCCGAAACTTTGTGAATATGGCAATAAAGATGAGGACAACAGTCTGAACAATATAAATAGCATAAGCCTTTTGAAGTTTATATTCCAAATAACTTCTTTTTTTCTGTATCAATGAAATAAACAACAAAATGGTATCAAGCGAATATTTGAAAATATTAGAAATGAATATTTTGACATGTTTCTATATTTTTCACACTTTTTCTATCACTGTAGATGTAGGATGAAATTGTCTGAGAAAGCTAGTGCAATCATTACAAAGGAAAAATGATGAGAACTGGCATAAAATACTAGTAAGAATTTAAGCAGACATGTAGCCGAGTAATGGATAAAATGTTAGCATTTTGATCAAAAGACCTGCATTTGAATCTTACCATGGCTGGTTTGTCAAGGAGGTAACTTTTTTGATAATATCATCCAGAGGAGACAGTCCAAGCCTGTAATGCCATTGTGAAGTGTTTGAAAACTGTCTCATGGGTTGACCCAAGCCTTGTGAGTGAAATTAGGCAGCTGAAACTGTTTAAAGCCACAAATCATTGTGGACTTGAGTGTACTGGCCTCGTTTCAACTAGATTATGTGCTTTCTCCTGGAAACTGTAACTTTATTTTCATTTTTGCCTAAGGATGTAATTCTTTCTAAATACTGCATTAAAATTTTAAAAAGATTTTTTTTGTTTAGTTTTTTTTCTCTCTTTACATCAGGCCTTGCATTTGATGACTGGGATCTTGATTATTACACCAACCTTTTCCAAGAGAAAATAAAACGAAACCCAACAAGTGTTGAGTGCTTTGATCTGGCACAGTCCAACAGGTGAGTTTAAAGTTAGATTTGATTAAAAAATACTCTTTTATTGGTGACAGTGGTTACTTCTTTTATTTATTTGTAATTAGTAAGGGACTTGGAATTGGATTCTTTTGGTGTCAACTGTTGGCCAATCCTGTTTTTATATAATATCTTCTGTTTTATATAAAATTATGAAAAAGCATTTACAAAAAAAAAAAAAAAAAGATTTACCCAAATTTATTTGGAAGCAAATACAAGAGTTTTATTTTTGCATAAATAGTTTCCACTTAAAAATAAACTATTTGTGTGTGTGTGTGCACTTCCCTGACATTAAGGGAACTCTCAATTCTTGACCGTTGTTAACTTTGCCTCTCCCTCTTTACCCCAGGGCTTTCTCCATTTAGAACAGAACAATGTCGCTGAGGTGACGTGGAATCTCTGTTAGAGATCTCATGTCGAAATGTGCATCCGACACCCTTGAATTTTGAAAATTTTCTCTCATTTATATTGGCTCTGTAATCTACATTGAGCTCTCCTCCTGCATCATTTTTTAATATTGAAAATTTTTTAATATTAATTAGGATCAGGTTCTTGGAATTTACCTTCCCACTCTTCCACTTCGGATTAAAGAAAAATAAAATATATATATATATATATATATATATATATATATATATATATATACATATTGTAATTTTGTTATTACAATGGTTTATAAAAGCATAATATGACTACACAAAAAATTTCATGTTTCAGAACAAAACTGAAGCTCTACTTTGTATCAAGCACACTTTATAAAAGTAAATGCTTGAACAGTGGGTTTTTAATCTACGTGTTTTTTCACTTTTTTGTAATATATATATAATATATATATATATATATAAATTTACATGTCCTTCAAAGAACTGTGTTTCTGATCAATCTAAATTTGTAAATAATTACATTGAATATACTACAAAATATTTAACAAGAAAACTCATGTTACATCTTTCTGATCATAGCTCTATTAGGTCTTATTTAAATACACATGGAAACTTACCAAACTCTATCCTTACCATACTTATTGATGATACAAATATAATAGCATTATCCACATGTAAAAAAAGGTTAACATAATGGAAGCATATACACATATATATATATATATATATATATATATGAACTGGCCTTACAACATATCTAATTTTCAGAGTTTTATTTGAAAATATTAGCATGTGTTTACATTATGCATATAACATGCTAAAATCCACCTACCTCCACTGATCATCCATAGCTTCAAGGTTAGAATCACTGACTGATGTAAATTCGGTCGGGTTTCAATCCTGGCTAGAAGCAATCAGATGTCTAACTGTACTGATGAGCTGTGATACAGCAAACAGGACTGTCTGTGGATGAATATATATAGATATATATACACACACACACACACACACACACACACACTACCGACCACAAGTTTGGGACCACTTAGATTTATTCTCTAAGAGAAAAAAATAACAAATTTTATGTCTTAGAAGAATAAATGTAGAGATATCTCATTGTTGCTCACAATTGTACAATAATTAAAACCAAAATTAACATAGAGTAATTTCAAATTTAATTAAAGTTAATTCATATTTTCTTTTCATCAAAGAAACCACCACAAGCCTTTATTACTGCAGAGCAAATCCTTGGCATTCTTTCTAATAACTTATAAAAATAAGTTGGTGAAAGTGACTTCCAAGCATCCTGCAAGCATTTAAACAACGTTTGTTCAATTTTAGGAATTTCATTTTGAACTGTACGATCAATTTCATCCCTTATTTTCCTTCTTTAATAGTCGTTTCTTAACTGCTACACAGCCTTTAAGTCCAGCAGAATGAAGTCTCTTAACAGTAGTAACAGATACTGGATGTTGCCAAGTAGAATTCATTTCAATTGTTGGTGATTTTTCTTCTATTCCTCTTACTAGATATGATCAAGTGCCTATCATCTACAAAAGATGTTACTCTGGGCCTACCAGATCTTTTTCTGTCAATATTTAACTCAGTTTCACGAAGTCGTTGAAGGCAATAATGCACACCATTTTTTGATAGGCTTAACTTTTTAGTGATATCATGTTCAGAATATCCTTCTTTCGAAAGAATTTCAACCTGAGCTCTTTTTTCAGTGCTAATCTGTTTCTTCCTTGCCATTTATACCGTAGTAATATGGTTTACAAAAATAAATTATACTGTAATTATAATATCTGAATAAATCTGAATTTTCGGCAAAAACTTGATCACAATAAGAGGAGTCAAGTAGTAAATGTTTACTTTAAAGTTGAAAAGAATACTTTTTTTACTTGACATCTGCATAAGAACAACAAAAAATAAAAACTCGGCGATTTTGATTCTGCTAAAAATTTGGGTGGTCCCAAACTTATGGTCGGTAGTGTGTACAAAACATGCTCACCCACCAAAAAACTCCAACAAACAAACAAAGTAACTCTTAACGATCATAAGATGAAATATGCCTGGGACAAAGTAGGGGGACAGCAATTAAAAATGCACTGGAATTGTGTGTGTTTGTCTACAAAGACATATACACATAAAGTGTCTGCCAGAAAAATATTTTCTAATTAACAAGGAAAATCGGGCAAAAACTTTTGCAATTATCTGATACTTTGTGTTTATTATTGTGTTGATTGACACAGGCTCTTTATATTGTGAGCCTAAAATAATCCTTCCACTTAATAAGATATCAGTCAAGTCATTTTTGAGCCATTTATGATTTCAGTTATTAGCTTTTTGAAAGTTCTCTTCTACAAATGTTTAAAAATTATTTTAATCATCTTCAAGGTTTATCTGAAAATATGCATTCAATCTGAGTATATATCTGCACATTATTTCAATTTTGATTCTGCAGGAGGATTTTATTTACTAACAATCAGAAAGGCTACTTTCTATAATTTTTAAAATTTAATTATTTACCCCTTTCTACATAGTAATTTTTTCTTTGATTTTAATGTTTACCAAATAACTGATGAAAAAAAATTTCTTGTGACTCAAATTGGAATTTTTTTCCTTTGTAGTGAGCATAGCCGTCATTGGTTTTTCAAAGGCAAGATGGTTATTGATGGTCAGGTGCAAAAAGAATCTCTGTTTCAAATGATTATGGACACACAAAACTACAGCAACAATAATAATGTTATCAAATTTAATGACAACAGCAGGTAAGTTTATTATAAAAACAAAATATTATTGAAGAAATCATTTATTTCTTCAAAATGTCAAGGAATTAGAGTTAAAGTGAGAGGTTTTGTGATGTGAGGTTTTGAAGTTCCATGGAGTTTGTGATTTGAAGAACTCAATTTTTAGCCTGAATTAGAAATTCAGCCCTGATCTGTCTTTTGGCCAGAATTGGACTTATAACCTGAATCAAAGTTAAAGTGAGGTTTTGAAGTTCCATGAAGTGAAGTGATGATTTCAAAATGATTTCTTAAAAATTATTAATTGCTGTTTTTTAAGCTGAACCAAAGGTCTTTTTAGTTTTGAGCCAAAAGAGGTAGCTTATAAGTCTACACAGGGTTTGGCTTTTAAGTTAGTATGCATATAAAAGCACTGCAGGATTCAAGTGTTTATTAAATCTTCAAGACATTGGGAGTAATGAGCCTTACTCTGCTGCATTAGCCTATGATGTCTTGCCTGAATGTGGGGTTGAATTCATTATTGCTCTACTAAGGCTAAAGAGCTCATTCTACTCTATTATTTTACCCAGAGCATGATAGATTTATGTCTTTCTCAAGAGAATTAGTACAAAATGAATGCAAAGAAGTTTGACTGCAATTTGGACTTCCATATGTGTGTACACACACACACACACACACACACACACACAAAAAACCCCTGCCTTTGACAGGGTCTAATTCTTTGGATGCAGATCCATGGTCTCATGAGACCAGCAAAACCAGTAATAATAAACATACACTAATCATTAATATACATTTTTTTTCTTACCAGTGAAGAATAAAATGTAATGATAAAATATAGTTGTAAGGAATGCTACATTTAAGGGCAAAAGTGCTCAGTGTTAGAGATAGAGCTTATGTAAATATAAAAGTGGACACTGAGGTCGATGCCAAATGGTGACAGCACTTGCAGTCTCAGAACTAATTTTACCATTTTTATTATAACCATAATATGATTATTAATGTGCTGTAAAACTTTTTTATAAAAATACTTTCATGAAAAGTAAATCCTTACAGTTACTTCTATAAGTTAGTCTTAACTGGCTTTTGAACACAGGAAGTAATAAAAATATATTAATTATAGGTGCATACTAAATTTTACAGTATATCTGTTGTGGCCTTTTTAGGGGCCAGAAATAAAGACACAAAGAAGAAATAGAGTTAAACAAATATATTAACAAAGAACAGTAATACAAAACATACAAAATGAGAAGGTCACCAGTATGAATGTATTTTGTCTGGCTGTCAGAGCTATCTACTGGAATAGACTTCTCTCTTCTGCACAAAGCAGAAACTGCTGCTTATTTATAGTTTGGAAGAGTTCATGTGTGCATGGGTAAATTACCATAACAATATCAAAGTTATTGATTAATCAGATGCATATATTTGATGAAATAAATGATTTAACTCTACTATTTTTCTTTGTTATATCTTTAACATATAAATAATTGTCTGGTTGTGATGTATTTTGGCATTCCATCAGTGGAGACTATGTGTGAACAGACATTGTCTTGTGTTGTTAATTAGTTGACTATGTGCCTGTGTATGAGAATCAAATTCCTCATGACATTGCACTTGTCCGTTCTTTTTACCACTCAGATATGTTTTTGGCAAAATGTTGCATCACTCAGGTATATCAGTCCCATTAGTGTCTTTAGATTTTAGTTCTCTGTGACTTTGTTTTTCTCAAAGTTAAAACTCACCATAGAAGAGGGTGAATTTTCTTAATGTAGACAAGATTAAAGAAGACATGAGGCAACTGATAGCAATCTGGAAACAGAACTTTGCAGGTTTTTGAAATAAATGTGTGAGGCTCCCTAGAGGAATATTTTGAAGAAAACTAAAGGTGCCATTGTCCTAGGTAAGCTTATTTTTTAGTAATATTAAATGATTGAATGTTTTTGATCAGACCTGATGATTAGATAGAACAAAATTAACCAATAAAACCTGATAGCAACTTACTGATCTAACTAAATAATGTGACTAATATTTATACAAGGCTAAGAATAATCCATCTTGTTTTTGGTATATTTTGTTTACCAGTGCATTGGAAGGCTATACAGTGGACATATTGACCCCCGAAGACTCTTGCTCTGCCAGTCCTTTGAAAAGAAGAAAAGAAAGCAAACGACATATCATTTTTACTGCTGAAACTCACAATTTTCCTACAGGTAAGCATTTTCTTCATCTATAGTATTACCCATGAGATACATTGATTGTCAGAATTGTACACGTTTTGTTCATACATATGTATGTAGATATATATTGATATATGTCTTTATATGCGTGTGTGTGTCTTTGCGCGCGTCAATGGGTGTACAAATGTATATATATATATATATATATATATATATATATATATATGTCTGCGTCTGTCATGATGACAGATTTTCCCCCACTTCCACAAAAATACACGAATATACGCAACCCTACATATAACCAATTCTTCAAAAAATTAATCAGTTTGTCTGACGATCACAAGAGTGTGAAACCCAGGGTTACAAACTCACACCTATCTATATGAATATTGATATATAAATATATATCTATATACATATTGATATGTCTTTAAAAAATATCTGAAGACGCTTGTTAAAGTGAAACGTTAAATTAAAGACACTTTTTTCTTACCTGTTCTTTACTTATTCTATTCATATAAATATAGATTAAAATTGATTTAAATTGCTGTGTTGGACGGAGTGGTTAATGTATTTTGAATCCCACTTGAATTAAAATGCCATATATTATTTCTTCCTACTCAGCTCTACTTATTAATAAAAATATTTTTATTGAATTGTATCTTTTGATATTTTGTAACAATAGCGTTGTTAAATTATGGTTTGTCAGTTTTTGAACCTGATAATCTGATTTGAAATAAAAATAAACCTCCAAAAGAAAAAGCAAAATAAATTTAACAACTGAACATGTTCTTTGTTCCTGTAATTTTTAAATCAACTGCTCATCTTTTTGGCAGAAAAAAAGAAAAGAAATGGAATAACAGAAAAAGGAACAAAAAGAAATCAACATAGAAATAAACTTTTACAGTGATTTTTTTTGTTCTTTTCTGTTGTAGGATTTGGGTTGTCATCTTGATGTTGGCATAATGCACAATATCATTCTTTTATTTCCTTATTTTGTCTTCTTTTTCTCCACCTATGGGATGTATAGTTATAAGCCAACAAGAAATTCTTTCCCTTTACTCCCTTTATTCTGTCAACCATTCTCCCATAATACAACACATTGCCCCTTACACCTTTTTTTTTTTTTTTTTAATCATATCGCCCCGAGCAAGGCGGTAACGTCACTGATGTGCAGGGGTCTACATAGGAGTGAAAAGATTGGAAAAGAGAAAACCGGAAACCGCATCCTAAACAGGAAAGAAGGGATGAGCCTCTTCACCTGTTCAATAGACGTAGGTGGAGTGTGAACCGGGCGATAGTTTAGTCTATCTACTCCAATTGAAAAAAAAAAAAAAAAGTGAGAAGATTGGAAAAGAAAAGAAAAAAAACCGGAAACTTCATCCTAAACAGGAAACAAGGGATGAGCCTCTTCACCTGTTCAATAGACGTAGGTGGAGTGTGAACCGGGCGATAGTTTAGTCTATCTACTCCAATTGAAAAAAAAAAAAAAAAAGTGAGAAGATTGGAAAAGAGAAAACCGGAAACTTCATCCTAAACAGGAAACAAGGGATGAGCCTCTTCACCTGTTCAATAGACGTAGGTGAAGTGTGAACCGGGCGATAGTTTAGTCTATCTACTCCAATTGAAAAAAAAAAAAAAAAAAGTGAGAAGATTGGAAAAGAGAAAACTGGAAACTTCATCCTAAACAGGAAACAAGGGATGAGCCTCTTCACCTGTTCAATAGATGTGGGTGGAGTGTGAACCGGGCGATAGTTTAGTCTATCTACTCCAATTGAAAAAAAAAAAAAAAGTGAGAAGATTGGAAAAGAGAAAACTGGAAACTTCATCCTAAACAGGAAACAAGGGATGAGCCTCTTCACCTGTTCAATAGATGTGGGTGGAGTGTGAACCGGGTGATAGTTTAGTCTATCTACTCCAATAAATTTCTTCTACGGTGACTGGTTGGCAAGGAGGAAGATAAATTTCTAATAACTCATTTTTTCTATTTTTTTATTCCTTCTTCTAGTTTTAATAAAATGATGTTACATGCTGATAACTAATTTATTATAATTTTTGTATTAATAAGTGATGATGTGCTTGTTAGTTGAATCTTTTAATGTTGAAAATTGGAATTTAATATGGATAAAAATTATGGGCTGAACAATTTTAGTTATGAATTTTGAATAGTGCAACTTAGAAAAATAATCTCAAAGCTATAGCTAGTGTTAATTAAAAAGTACAAGTATGGATCTAAATAGTCAATGCCATTTTCTCTTGTTGAACAATGCAAGTGATTACTGAGAGGGAAAGAAACAGAGAGGACAATAAAAGAATAGGATTCAAGAAAACAGAACATGATTAACATTTCATTTAAATTTTTGAAGATTAAAGTTGATAGGAAAGCAGGAATCCAGAAAAGATTTCCACAAATGAGAAGTGCATGAGAAGAAAGAATTAGCATAGAACTTATGGTTACAATTAGCAATTTAAAGAGTGAAATTATGAGACTCACCTGCCAATCAAGTACTGAACTTAAATGTGTGAAGTTTAGGTACTGCCAGAACTACTGATATATAGAAATGGACTTTTAATCTCAACACTGAAATTGTCTATCGCTATAAGTGATGATAGCGGGTCACCCACAATTCAGCAAAATACAAAATGACAGAGTTGTTAACAGAATTTAAGCTAAAGTTTTTGCTGTATAGTATTTAATCTATGTGATTAATAGTCACTACTGAATTAAGTGCATTGACAAAGAAGGATATCTTCAAATGACCTAAGATTTACATGCATATTTTTCTGTTCTGTTGATTTTTGTGCAGAATTAACATATTTCTTGTATACTCTTGCTATTCTGATCTGAGAAAATCTAGTGCAGTTACCACTTTTCAGGCTCAAACAATTGCTCCATGATCAAACCTGTGTTCCATGGCTACACTATTTTTTTTAACTATTATGTCACATATACCATTTGTTTGAGTTCATTTTTAAAAGGGGAGAGGGGAAAAAAAAATGTACAGTGTTTTAATTTTGTGACACTTCAACATTTATAAATTTGTTCAAAGACAAATAAAAGCACTTTGTTAAAGATACTTCTGTTTATATTTTTTTCACATTTTGTGTCGCATTATTGGTTTCTGGTAAAAGATTTAATATAAATTTTCCATGTTGAATATTTTTAGTTTATTTGTTAGGACCTTGAATAAGTTTTAGCTGTTTTCCAACAGATGTTGTTCCCAGAACTTCATGTCTTTAGTTTCAGATGGTAATGCATCTATAAGGAAGTACTATAAACAAGCTTGAAATTCAGTGTATGTCATTTTGCCAAATTTTGTTTTTCATAGTGTTCAACATGTTGCATTTTGTGCCAAAAAAAGTATATTTGTGAAGAATTTGACTCCACTACTTTATTCAAAAGAAATCTGCAGCTGAAGCATACAGAATTCTTGTTGAGACTTATGGTGACCTTACTTTGTTGGAAACAACATGTAGAAATTAGTTTAGATGCTTCAAAAATAATGATTTTGACATTGAAAATAAAGAATGCTCTCGTGCACCGAAAAAGTGTGAAAATGAAGAATTGGAGGCATTACTTCATGAAGACTCATGTCAGGTGCAATCTGAACTTGCAGAATCATTAGGAGTTGATCACACAACAGTTTTGAAACATTGTGTACCCTACAAGTTGAAGCCACTATTACAACAGCAGAAAAAGAACGATTTTTTGCATTATATCATAACTAGCAATGAAAAGTGGATACATTATGACGAAAGTCTGGCCATGTATCAACATTAGTGGCAAATCTGAATATCCATGGTTTGAAGCTTCTATGTTGCATTTGGTGGGATCAGCTGGGTGTAGTTTATTATGAACTGCTCAACATCATCATGGGAGACTACTACTGATACATTTGAACTGAGCATTGTACAAAAAATGGTTGCTGTACGAGTAGAGACATGATAAAGAGATTTTGCAACATGACTAGGCCACATGTTGCAAAATGGGTGAAAACCTACTTGGAAATGCTTGAATGGGAAGTCTTAGCCCACTTGTCATATTCACCAGACATTATCCTGTCTGATTATCCCTTGTTCCGATCAATGGCACATGGTCTAGTTGAGCAGCATTTTCATTCTTATGGAGATGCCAAAAAAATGGGTCAACTCATGGTTAGCCTCAAAAGATGTGTTGTTTTTCTGATGTGGAATTCAAATGCTGCTAGAAAGATAGAAAAAGATAGGAAAAAAGTAGTGGCTAGTGATGAACAATACTTTCAGTGACATGTTTCTTTCTAAATTTTGTAAATAAAACATTATTTTTGATGAAAAATCAGTGAGACCCTATTTAAGGTCCTAATATATAAAAATTTACATAATTATATAAAAATATATTTTTAAGGTATGCAATAATTATGAGTAAATATACTTAATATCAGGGATGGAGCATGTGTAAATATCAAAGTAGACATTGAGGTCAATACTGAGTGGTGACAGTCTGTTTCATGCTTGAACACAATCTTCAAACCATATGTGTTATGTAGTCGCTTGACTATGCTGGTCAGTGGGGCATTATGTAACGAGGTTTATTTCTGGTTTATTGTATAATAATGGTTATTAGGTATGCAGTAACGGTTATAATTGGGCACATGGCCAATTGGTTAAAATGTTTGTGCGCTGACTATGAGGCCTGAATATCACCATGGTTGATTTGTATGGAAGATGACTTCTTGATATTACTGGCCTGGAGGAGGTGATCCAAGAGTGCGGCACCTTTGGAAAGTGCCTGAAAGCCACCACCATGGGTTGACCTAAGCCTTGTGAGTGAAATGGAGTAGATGGGACCTTTTGGAATTCATTGATGTTTGTGCTGGCACAAACACACAAGTCATCATGACCAAGAGTTTGAGTGGGCTGCCCTTGTTCAGGCTCATGTTCATACAAGATAATGCATTCTCTCCCAGAAACTGTAAGGTCCACTGAGCATAGTTGCAGTATAAACCACAGGTGGGCTCTGTGGGTGTTGAACAAACACAAATGTGCCTGAGCAGGTGTCTGCAACAGGGATTAGCTAGCTTCCCTAGTGGACAGGCATCCTTGAATATGAGTGGCTAACCATATAATTCCCCTCTGATTAGCATATATAAAAATTTTAACCATCACATTGCATAAAGATTGCTTTCAAGCATGAAACAGGTTGTCACAACTTGATGCTGACCTAAGTGTCTACTTATATTGTATGTAATGTCTGTTCAGTTGATTGCTTATGTTTGATTGCAATCATAGTCACTACTAGTTTTGTACTTTGGTGACATGCATCTCATATTATAGTTATTGTAGTGGAAATTAATAAAATTCTGTGATTCCACCAAACAGAGTTTTATTTTTTTCCCCTATTCAAAACTTTAATTCTATTTTTTGACGATAAAATTATTTTCACTGTAATATTCTTTGCAATTTTCTTTTATTTTATTTACCTTCCATGTTGAATGTGATTGATAAAATTAACTAACAAAGATTATTGATTATTTCAGAAAGTAATTTTGATTAAATTTTCTTAATATTTGAAATGCTTAAATTTGTTCACGGCTTATTTTGTTGTTAGGTGTTGCTCCTTTTCCTGGAGCCACAACTGGAACTGGGGGTCGGATACGAGATGTCCACTGCACTGGACGAGGGGCACATGTAATTGCTGGCACAGCTGGGTACAGTTTTGGAAATCTTCATATTCCTGGTAGAGTTCTTTTTTTCTTTTTTCCTTTGGTCTAAAAAAATAGTATCCATATGACTAAAATTGAAGTTCACTGTGAAAATAAAGTTTAAAAAGATGATGTAGCAAATAAATTCTTTTTGTAACAAACTTTGCTCAGATAACAACTGGTGAATATAACAGCAAACAGTTTTTCCTTTGTTTGGCTTTTTAATTTACTTTTATTTATCTATTACTCTTAACAGGTTATGTCCTGCCATGGGAAGAAGTTAACACGTATACTGGACCCATGAAATTTGCAGCTCCTGTTGACATTGCAATAGAGGCTAGTAATGGAGCTTCTGATTATGGTAATAAATTTGGTGAACCGGTTTTAACTGGTTTTGCCCGATCTTTTGGTCTCACTCTTCCTGGTGGGGAATGGAGAGAGTATATAAAACCCATCATGTTCAGTGCTGGAATTGGAATGTTGGAAGATATGCACATTAAAAAGAAGTCTGTAGAAAAAGGTGAGATACTTCTAGTCATATATATTATGTACATATTTCAGTTATTATGGACCATTGGGTAATTCAGGGTCATTTTCTTATTTTAACATATGTTAATATAAGTACAAGTCAAAAGAAAAACAAGAATAAAGTAACGAATATCTATTGATTATATGTTTCAGTGAAAAATGATCTTTTTTAGCCTTTTTTTCAGCATTGAATCTTCTCTTATTTAATTACTGCATATGATGACATATAAGACTCACTTTTTTCCAAAAAAATATAGCTAAAAATCTTGCAGAGTTGAAGCTGTCCATAGTCTAAGACAGTCACTTAGTCAGTTAATTGCCTTATGTGATATACACTTGGGCAATCATGTCCCGAAAGAGACATGACTGACTAAGCAGAAGATTTTCCCATAGTAGGTTGCTATTACTTTCTGCAGTAGACCGGTTGCCAACCAAGGCTATAGAACCTAATCTGTCCTGTTATTTAACCCATAGTTGGTGGGAGAAGAAATGGATTATTACCTTCCAAAGGGTATTTGTGTGTAAATGAATTAAACGAATTTGATTGGAATTAAAACTCAGCCCTCCAATTTCTCATTCCGAGCTGATATCTATTACACCACAATGCATGCGGATCACTATCTAATCCAAAATATGTTTTGGTTTTAAATATACTACAAAGAGTTAAGCTGTAAAAAAACAAATCCCTCAATCAACACTTCTACCTAGCTCAACTCCTTAATGATATTTATTCAAACAACATTATTATTATTAAGTTAAATAATTGCAACAAAATACTGGTGATGTTCATAAATACAAGCTGTTCCTTTATACCTAAATATGTCACCACACATTCTTATCAATAACCAACTGTCACTGAAAGGAAATGCAAATAATCATAAAACACTGACCTGGGAAATATAAGATTGAAAATATGTCCATCATACAAGATGGCCTTAAGGGGTGAGTGTCTTTACATTTTGATTACTTGCTTTGTCTTCATCTGTACTGCTATCTTGCTTTTTATATTCAGTGATGTTTTCTGTTACAGCTAAAGTGCTTTTGTATGTTTTTCAATGTATTAATGGCTTGCTTTAAAGTGACATACTTTCAATACACTAAAAAAGAATGTGCGTTGTAGTGCAGTGAATATTGGCTCAGGATGAGAAATCGGAGAGTCAAGCTTGAAGTCTAGTTTAATTCGTTGCATTCACTTGCGCACACATACTCTTAGGAAAGGTATAAATCTGTCTCTTTTCCCTCCAGTTATGGGTTAAATAGAACAGATTGGGTTTTATAGTCTTGGTTGGCAAACAGTAGAAAGTAATTGCAACTTTCTGTGGGAAAATCTTCTGCCCAGTCATTCATAAAAAAACTAATAAGTGAATCTGAATTGGATCGAAAGCTGCATGGTGTGGCCATATTGAATATTTATGTAAAATGTATTTGTTTGTTTGAAGGCATGGAGGTTGTGAAGATTGGTGGTCCTGTTTACCGTATTGGTGTTGGGGGAGGAGCAGCTTCATCAGTTCAGGTACAAGGAGACAATAAAGCGGAATTGGATTTTGGTGCAGTTCAGAGAGGAGATGCAGAAATGGAACAGAAGCTAAATCGTTTCATTCGTTCTTGTGTGGAACTTTATGAATCAAATCCTATCCTTAGTATCCATGACCAAGGGGCAGGTGGAAACGGTAAGTAATTCATGAAAAATCAAATCTGACCCTTACACTCTTACATTTCACTAAGAATTAATAGAAAAAAAATTTACAATACTAAAAGATTTTTTACTTAATGGAAGCTTGCAAACTCACTTATAAAATTAACACACACACACACACAATTTACTCATCATAAACTGATAGGATAAAACAATGCTTATGAGGACCAAATTCAAATTTGTAATAGCTTGCAAGACTAGCTTGCTTATCACTAATGCATGGTAAAGTGGCATATATATTTGTGCCTTGTATATCAAACACAGTTTTTTAAAAAAATTACCAAGGTAAAGTCAATAATATTTAATATTTTAATCATATTGCAAATGTTCCTCACTGTAAAGTCTTGTTGTGTTCGTCTTCCTATTAAGTCTCTCAAAAGAATTCAAAAATTGCTTGTTAAGGTTTACATGGAAGTTGCAATTTCAGATGAATTTGTTAATGTTGATGATCCTCCTGTTCCTTCATTGTTTTTCTTTTTTAGAATGATATAACGATCCGTCATCAGGGTTGTTTCTGACATCTTCAAATAGCACAAGTTTCAAGAATTACATGTACAAGTTAAAAAAAAAATAGCCTATTCTTAAATTTCACTGAAACAACAGCCAACTCACTGAAAATTCAAATGAACACATCATCTTATTAACACAGAAAGCAAGAAGTCTGATAGGAGAAACTGCTAGCACAGATCCCACAGTTACATCTTGTCACCTCAACTGTAAAATCATGAAACTCTACCACCAATCCAGCACTATGCTCAAATTCATAAATCACAGGGACCATAGAGGAAAGCTCATCAGAACAATTACAATGAAAGTATTTATAGAAAAGACAGAGGGAAGCGATGTTATGGTGGTGAGAAAATGATTGAAGCTGAGATGTAAGGTTAGGACCAATAACATTACAGATTCTCCAAATTTTATCAAGAATCTCTAAATATATACCAAGAGAACTAGACCATATTTGGCAGCAATATTCAGAGTAAATAATAATAAATGAAATTAAAAGCTACCATGAAAATTCAGTTTATGAAGCAGTAGACAGCATCAATCAAGAACAATAACTATTCGTTGAGTTATAATCGAAAAAATTAAAGATGGAAATCTTTTATAAAGTCCAGGTTGTACCCCAAGGTTTTGAAGAACATATTTGTGGGTTTCCTTAAGGATTTACCGAGATGCTCTAGGAAAGATGTTAGATTACTTTCTGTTGCATCCTCTAAACCAGAGTTTTTTAAACTGTGGGTCCCAAGATGAATAAAATGGGTTGCGACAAAAAAGAATGAAAGAAAAATAAATGTAATATCACAGTTCTCTCTCACAAAGAGACCTTGTTAACTATGAAAGTGTGCAGTGTTTGTCTTTGTGGCCGGTGAAATAAAGATTGTTGGTTAATTTAGTTGCATCTGAAGTCAGAGTTAAAAGTGAATCACACTTAATGCCTGTGGAACTCCCTTCTGTTTACTTGTTTGATAGCTACACTCTCCCAAAATTTAAATAGAATGTGAATTGTCATCTTGAATCCTGTTCATCTTTTATCTTTTCCTCAATATGCTCAGTACCCAATCTTTTTTTTCAGTGTAACCCCCCTGCTCCCTAGTGGTGGTTCTGCTTTGCTTGAGGTAAAATTATTTAATGATTTTTGTATGAAATGTCTGCCATTGTTACTCTTTTATCTTATTTTGTTTGGTAGGAAATGTCTTGAAAGAAATTGTAGAACCAGTCGGTGCTGAGATCTTTGCTGATAAGTTCCAGTTAGGAGATCCTACCATCAGCATCCTAGAACTGTGGGGTGCCGAATACCAAGAATCAAATGCCTTATTGAGTATGCCTGAGGACAGGAAAATTTTGGAATCAATTAGTCAAAGAGAGCGCTGTCCTATCAATTTTATTGGCACCGTGACTGGAGATAAAAAGGTGAGTTTGAAAAAAATGACATATTTTAAATTTTGTTTGGATGGTCAAACCACTGTGGCAAGATAGTAAGACCACTAAAGCCAGATTTTACAGGTGTTGTATTTAAGTTTAGTGAATAGTTAACATGTTGCCTGATTGGTGTCTCCTAGAATGAGGCTTATCACATGTATTGCTGTCACTCCTGCTAAAATGCATTATTCTGTTTTGTTGTTCACTGTATCCATTTTGGTATCCACAAATATAAATTTTGATATGTACAATTTTTATTACATTGAGGAATTCACTGACAAACCTCTACTTGGGACTCTTTCATGTCAGATATAATTTTACCAGATTGCTGCTCAGAAGCTTTCTGTAACAATGCAAAAAAAGTATTGGTTATAGGCAAGAAGCTTTATTGATATATGACCAACAACCCCTTATGGCATGTGCCAGTTTAATAGAATAGAATATATTCATTTTGCAGAGCTTCTTGCATGATATTAAAGGGAAATAACTTCTTTCTTTAGAGAGATTTTAACTTTAGTAATGTTTCTTTTAGGTTTTTAGTAGTTTATGAAATATATTTGAGATGTTCTTTCCAAAATTGCATGAAATTATATAGTTACCATGTTTTTTTTTATTATGACTTATCATAATTCTTTGTCAACTTCGGCAAACAAAATTTGTAAAAAATACTCTAAATTAACTATTTTCACCTGTTATGTTGATAATATTAATGAAAAATATGGACAAAGTTAAAAATCTGAGAATAATTTGGAAAAATGACTCTGTTAATCCATCTCTCAATTTCCCTGTTTTGGTTGTGGCCCTAGGAAAAATAGCAACACCCAACAACAAAATAAGTAGGAAACTTTTTCAGCATTTCATCAAACATTAAGAAGGTTTTTAGTCAAAATTGTTTTTCCAAATAATCTTTGTTAGTTAATTTTATCAACCACTTTCAAAATGGAATGTAAAATAAAAAAAAATAAAATTACCAAAAACATTAAGATTAAACATTTTAGAGAATGGGAAATAGAATTAAAGATTTAAATCAAGGATAAAATAAAAAATCCGTTTTCCATAATAATTAACATCAATAACAGTTCATTTTTTAAACATACTAGCAGTATAGCCCGGCGTTGCTCGGGTGTAATGAAAGCTTTAAAACTAATCCATGGTCCTGGAGCTCAGACTCTTTGGATGTTGGCACGAAAGTCTAAAAAGCAATAGTTGTTTCCAGTTAAAGCAAAACCGTAGACTGAAAGAAAAATGAATGGATGTAAGTCAAATTTTGATTTCCTAGTATTGATATCAAATAAGTTTTTTTCATCGTAAACTGAATTTTGAAGGCTAAATAAGTCCTCTGAGTAAATGGTATCATGGCTGAGACTAAGAACTACAATTATACCTACTTAGAGCCAAATCCGAAGCAAAAACTAAAAAAAAAGGGCTGAAAAAAATACAGACATACAGGCAGATAAACACACACACAAACATCTTGCCTTTTATATATAATTGATTTTCTGCACTATTGTAAGAACTGCAATCTTGAAACTTCTGAATATCGTTTCTTATGTCTTTGTCTATGAGTGTATCAAATTTGATTAAAATCGGACCACTCCTTCTATAACCTGATTTTTTCGGAGATACCTCAACACAAAACCTAGCTAAGAACACTCACAGACGCTTATAGTACAACTGTGTAAATTTTCAAGAAAATTGATTCAGCCGTTTCGGAGTCTATAGGTAACTGATACACACACACACACACATACAGACAAAGTTCCATTTATAAATAAGTTTAGATTTAGATTAGATCTGTCTAAAAACAAAATATAAAAATATGATGGCAGCACCAAATATTATCTACACATATAATATTCTAAAATGAATTTAAAAATAGTAAAGAAGCATTAACAATAATCTCCTTAACTGTAGTAAACAAATTTGTTTAAGGCAAAAATAAGAAATGAGGAAAAGTATATAAAAGATACTATTCTCCAGTAGCCAATTACTTAATAACCACAAACTAAAAGAAAAAATAATAACAAACTTAATACTGAGTTAACTCATCACTCAAGACAAAAATTGAAAACCTAACATGATCATCAACAAAAAATAAAAACTCCAATAAACTAATATTGTCTATGAATTTGCTTACCCACTTAGAGGATGTATCTTTAATAATAATTCAAAGAGCATTTACATTGGTTACACAATTGCTGCATTATCTCATTAATTAACTTGCCATTTATTCCATAATGCCTCTATTAAATTGTGTATAATCAATTTATACAAAAAAAGCTAACACTTATAGCTAATTATTTACTATTTAAACTAATAAATACTAAAATCTTAAAAAAGATCAGCATCTATAAAATTTGTTCAATTTAGAAACAAATATAATAAAGTAAAGAAGTAGTGTAGCTGTGGTAGCTATAGAACTTAGGTAGGATTTAACTCTGACTGAAGAATGATCTAACAGGAGCACAAATGATAAGATGAGAATAGGTTTGTGTTAATAACCTATCTTACCTATCAAATTTTTAATTTATGCTGTACTAATGAAAAATTATTATTTCTGCTTCTGTACTGTAAGTTAAAATGAATTTCTGGTTTATTGTTCTTGGAATTCAAGAAATGTAAGATTATGGCGCTTAATTCTACTTCATGAAGTATTGTGCGTGTTTTCTATAGATTAACTTAAACCTCCATATTTTAATCCTAGATAAGATTAAAGAATTACAGTTCAAGATGTGATGAATCTGCAGATTCTAAGAAGCAGAAGTTGGAATATGAATATCCAGTCAACTTGGAATTAGATCATGTGCTTGGTTCTATGCCACAGAAGGTAAGTTTTATGCTTTTGTTCTTTCATATTTTTACTGTTAGAAATCTTCTCTAGAAAAATGTATTTTTCTGTTGATATTTAAAAAAATCTCGAAAGTTAAAAAAAATTTGTTTATAATAAAAACCTATTTATTGTTGCAAAGAAAAATTGTCTGTTGTATAAATAGAAATTTCCACTTCTGACTTTTTATTTGAGTTTATATTCATAATCTTTATGACATACAAAAATCAAAGAAATCAATATCCTTGTCTTGAGATAGCTATTCACGTGCACAAGTCATGTTAATTCATATTCTACTAGAACTCTTATATACAAGACAGTGGATATTAATTGAACTGTTGCCAATTCTTATTAGCAAGCAGAATAAACAAAAACGCTTTTCTGTGAGTTTTTTGTAGTTTGGGAACATATTTTACTTGTATTATATTTTGAAAATACATTGTCATGTTTTTGCTAATAAAGATAATGTTCATTTATTCAAATCAGAAAACAGTGTTCCATATTGTGGGTGTTAAACTACAATATTATTTATGAAGATTTTATCAATTCCTGTTGTCTACATCTGCACGAGGATTTCTTTGCAATTTTTGTCAAAAGTGAAGCTTACTATTTTCTAATATTCATGTCAGAGCTTCCGGCATGAATGCCAAGCAGTACATCATGCCGTTTACAGATTTCTGGCAGAGTGAATTGGGTCTTCGTGCATTTTTTCTCACAGATGGTGTCCAACTGACCCTACTATACTGTGCAGTCAGAAAAATTAAAAATAAACTTCAAGCATGTGCAAAATTAAAAATATAAAATGGCGACAATTTACTCATCGCACTTTGTATAGTAAGATTTAAAAAAAAATGTAATTAAATCAATAGTAAATATAATCAATGTCAATGTTTATTTCACTAAGTCCTTAAATTGATCTTTTCTGCTGTGTCCTAGCCAACATTTGCATTAATCTTGAGCGGTTTTGTCTCACTTTGAGAAGACGCATTAACATACCCAATATTGTTTAGCACATTAAAATCACTTCATCTGTTTATTGTTTTATCTGATCCATTCTTCTACCCTTGAGTGAGTGGGAAAAAGATAATTTTTTCTCAATTAACGAGGACTGAAAGTATAGGAAGGTGTCTGACTGTCTGAGCAATACTGGCGAAACCATTTGTTAATGTCTCACTACCTTTTTTGTGTTATTTTTGTTGCCTGACTTTTACCTAAAGTTTGATGGCATCCTTTCTATTTTAGCAAATGTTGATTGATTAACTATTTTTCGAAAGAGATTATAAAAAGAATAGTACAGTTAATCTTTTGTATGTGCTAATGTTTCAGAACGACTATAAAATCAATTTCTCTACAATTTCACACAACCTTATTTCTGACACAAGTCAAAATAGTGAAGATTACAAACAATTTACCTGCTACATAAACGGAGGTTTCTCGTTATGTCAAAGAACGACAACTTAGTACACATACTGAGTTCTCTCCCTTTGATCTGTAGCATTCCATTACACTTAGGATTGACATTATATAATACTTGAGTAATTCAGTTAGTTAAGTGTCATACGTGATACACGCTTGGGCGATCATGTCTCGAAAGAGACATGACTGACTGGGCAGAAGAGTATCCCGCAGTAGGTTACCATTGCTTTCTGCGGCAGACTGGTTGCCATCCAAGGCTATAGAATCCAATCTGTCCTGTTATTTAACCCATAACTGGAGGGAAGTGACGGATTAATACCTTTCCTAAGGGTATTTGTGCGTAAGTGAACGCAAGGAATTCCACTGGAATTTGAACTTGGCTCCCCGATTTCTCATTCCGAGCCGATATCCACTGCACCACAACACACATCATTGAGTAATTAGGACTATTTTTCTCATTTTTGTTTTTATTACATTTTATTCTTCATTAGGTGTCTCATTTACTGATAAATAAAAGAAAGCTTTAATTTTATAGAATTGTTTTTAATAATGAAATTAGTCGTTTCTATATCAGAAACATTTAGCATTCATTGACCAAAAAGTTAGTGTTACTGTTAAATCATTTTCTTAAAGCAGTTTTCAGGTTTTTCACTTCTCAAGTTCATTGTTATAACTCTTTCTAGTACTGATGGGCATTTTACTCTAAACATTTTGTTTTTGATATTGTAGTGAGTAATATCTTATGTCCTAAATTTTAACTTGTTTGTATTCAATATCTTTTCTATAGTAAATGTGCTTGAAAAAACAGTATAATAAAAAAACAAACATATAGTATAGTAGGATCAGTTGGACATTGTGAGAAAAAAAGCCCCAATGACGCAATTCATTTCATCAGAAATTTAGAAAACGGCATGCTGTGCTGTTTGGCATTCATACTGGAAGCTTCAATACAAACGCACTTCAGTGTGTTTGGGTGTCAATCTAAAGACAGTGCGGAGGATTTTGAAAGAGTTGGATGGTGATTACGAAGGTATAGAAGCTCAGAAAACTCACTCTGATAGTTCTGATAAGAAAAGAACTCCTGAATTTGTTGGTGAGTTCCAGGCCACGATTGACAATGATACCTCCAAGTTAATCTGATCCATAGCCAGGGATATAGGAGTGTCTGAGTTTCTTATCAGGCAGGTAGTGCATGAAGACATTAGTTATTTCTCATACAAGGTGAGAAAGGGCCATTTTTTATCCCAAGCCATGAAGGACAAGAGGGAAGACCACACCGCAAAGCTTTTGAACAAACTCAAGCATCCCTGAACCTGCTTTGTTTTTCTCCGACGAAAAACATTTCTGCCAGGATAAGATGGTGAACACACAGAACAACTATTGGTTTGCTGTGACCCCAAAAGATGTATCGAGAGTGATGAAAATCAAATATTCAGTCAATATCATGGTGTTTAGAGTGATCACTAGTGATGACGATGTTATGCCTGCATTCATCTCACAGGACCTCAGATACAATACGGAAGCTTACATCAAGTGCCTTGAGGAGGTATTGCTGTCTTGGGTCAAGAGGGTGACTTCTGAAAGACTCTGTCTGGAACAGGATTCTGCAGCATGCCGCACAAGCTGGGGAATCCAGTCATGGCTATCAGACAATTTCTTTTACCACATTACCAATACATTTAAGGAGGTCTTGATCACTTATTTTGCCTTTTTCCATTTTGTCACTGTTTAAAGGACAGCTGACAGAAAAAGAATGTTGCAATACATTTAATCATTCCTAAATGTTATCATAAAATTAATCTGGAAAGTTCTAAAAAATAACCCCATTCTAGTTTGGAATATTCTAGTAAAATTTGAACACTTTTACATAAAAAGCTTTAGTAAATGAAAAAAATATGTTGTAAACTTTTGTCGTACTAAATATAGTGAATTATTTTTCTCCTTTGATCAAAGTATAAATTAATGAAATCTGATTTACAGAATGATTTCTTACAAAGGATACATATTCTATTCATATGAATCTCTTGTAAAAATTTTGTTGGCATTAAATAACCCATTGAGGTTGATATGCCATAAAATACCGAAACAAGCCAACATTAAGTTGTGTTGGAACAATTCTGTGATCTTTAGGATGGTCGATAAATTTGAGCATGATAATTCTGATAAAATCTCTGTGAAGCTTTGATGAATCTGCCACTGAGGCCTGGGGATTTTGACGAACATTTTTAAGATGAACACAAACTTTTGAATGGCATATACATTTCAAGTTTGATTGAATGTTGGTTTGAAATGTGCATTGAGAATGATCAACCAGTAACAAATAAAACAATCTGCCATGATTGGAATCAGGTATGGAGTAGTCAAATGATCCTAATGTCAGAACTTTTCTTCAATATCACTTTGTATGTTGTAGCAAGAAAGGTTTGAAGTTTAAGTAGAAAAATGCTGGACATTCTTAAATATCTCAATTTCTAGCAGGTTAATTATTTTTACTCTCATGACTGAACAAAAAGTCTTGACAGTTGAAATTACTTCTTAGGTAATTATGATTTGTGATCATGATGTGACCTTTCTAGCCGAGGAAAAAACATTGCTGATTTTTATGATGTAAATTTTGTCAAATAAATTTTATTAATCTAAAAAAATAATGAAAAATATTCCTTTGTATTTTTTTCCCTTAGGAGTTCAAACTTGAGCATATCAAGTCTGAATTGAAACCATTATCACTTCCTGCTGACCTGACTGTAATGCAAGCAATTGATAGAGTATTGAGACTACCTTCAGTTGCTAGCAAAAGATACTTAACAAATAAGGTATGTGATGCATGTTTCATAAAGAGATACTGAACAAATAAGGTATGTGATGCATGTTTCATAAAGAGGTACTTAACAAATAAGGTATGTGATGTATGTTTCATAAAGAAATACTGAACAAATAAGGTATGTGATGCATGTTTCATAAAGAGATATTTAAAAATGAGGTATGTGATACATGTCTGATAAAGAGATACTTAAATAAAGTATGTAATGTATGTTTCATAAAGAGGTACTTCACAAATAAGGTATGTGATGCATGTTTCGTAATAAGGTATGTGATGCATGCTTCATAAACAGGTACTGAACAAATAAGGTATGTGATGCATGTTTCATAAAGAGATACTTCACAAATAAGGTATGTGATGCATGTTTCATAAAGAGGTACTTCACAAATAAGGTATGTGATGCATGTTTCATAACGAGTTACTTAACAAATAAGGTATGTGATGTATGTTTCATAAAGAGGTACTGAACAAATGAGGTATGTGATGCATGTTTCATAAAGAGGTACTTAACAAATAAGGTATGTGATGCATGTTTCGTAATAAGGTATGTGATGCATGCTTCATAAACAGGTACTGAACAAATAAGGTATGTGATGCATGTTTCATAAAGAGATACTGAACAAATAAGGTATGTGATGCATGTTTCATAAAGAGGTACTTCACAAATAAGGTATGTGATGCATGTTTCATAACGGGTTACTTAACAAATAAGGTATGTGGTGTATGTTTCATAAAGAGGTACTGAACAAATGAGGTATGTGATGCATGTTTCATAAAGAGGTACTTAACAAATAAGGTATGTGATGCATGTTTCGTAATAAGGTATGTGATGCATGTTTCATAAACAGGTACTGAACAAATAAGGTATGTGATGCATGTTTCATAAAGAGATACTGAACAAATAAGGTATGTGATGCATGTTTATTAAAGAGGTACTTCACAAATAAGGTATGTGATGCATGTTTCATAACGAGTTACTTAACAAATAAGGTATGTGATGTATGTTTCATAAAGAGGTACTGAACAAATAAGGTATATGATGTGTGTTTCACAAATAGATACTTAACAAATATGGTATGTGATGCATGTTTCATGAAGAAATACTTAACAAATGAGATATATAATGCATGTTTCATAAAGAGATACTTAAAAATGAGGTATGTGATGCATGTTTCATAAAGAGATACTTAAAGAATAAAGTATGTGATGCATATTTCATAAAGAAATATTTAACAAATAAGGTATGTGATGCATGTTTCCTAAAGAGATATTTAAAAATGAGGTATGTGATACATGTCTGATAAAGAGATACTTAAATAAAGTATGTAATGTATGTTTCATAAAGAGGTACTTCACAAATAAGGTATGTGATGCATGTTTCGTAATAAGGTATGTGATGCATGCTTCATAAACAGGTACTGAACAAATAAGGTATGTGATGCATGTTTCATAAAGAGATACTTCACAAATAAGGTATGTGATGCATGTTTCATAAAGAGGTACTTCACAAATAAGGTATGTGATGCATGTTTCATAACGAGTTACTTAACAAATAAGGTATGTGATGTATGTTTCATAAAGAGGTACTGAACAAATGAGGTATGTGATGCATGTTTCATAAAGAGGTACTTAACAAATAAGGTATGTGATGCATGTTTCGTAATAAGGTATGTGATGCATGCTTCATAAACAGGTACTGAACAAATAAGGTATGTGATGCATGTTTCATAAAGAGATACTGAACAAATAAGGTATGTGATGCATGTTTCATAAAGAGGTACTTCACAAATAAGGTATGTGATGCATGTTTCATAAAGAGGTACTTAACAAATAAGGTATGTGATGCATGTTTTGTAATAAGGTATGTGATGCATGCTTCATAAACAGGTACTGAACAATAAGGTATGTGATGTATGTTTCATAAAGAGGTACTGAACAAATAAGGTATATGATGTGTGTTTCACAAATAGATACTTAACAAATATGGTATGTGATGCATGTTTCATGAAGAAATACTTAACAAATGAGATATATAATGCATGTTTCATAAAGAGATACTTAAAAATGAGGTATGTGATGCATGTTTCATAAAGAGATACTTAAAGAATAAAGTATGTGATGCATATTTCATAAAGAAATATTTAACAAATAAGGTATGTGATGCATGTTTCCTAAAGAGATATTTAAAAATGAGGTATGTGATACATGTCTGATAAAGAGATACTTAACAAATAAGGTATGTGATGCATGTTTCATAAAGAGACTTAACAGATAACAAGCGTGGATCCCATGTTATGGCATTGTGGAATAGTTTTCAATAGCCATAAGTACCACTTTTAGAGTACATATAAAGCAGTGGTAAGATTTTTGGCATTGGAAGGTTATGCGGGATCAAAATTCTCAGACCTTTCATCATTTGGATTCTAACTGAAAGGTGATCTATGGAATGTTCTCACCTAAGTTCTCTGAGAATCAGGAAATTTGAAGCAATTCTTTCACTTCATAAAATTTGACCAAACATCAGAATTTTTTTGGTATTCCTACTTGATTTAATTTGGTTAATGCCATTTTGTGTCATAAATTTTATGAGAAGATTTAATATACATGCCTATTGATATTGTTTTATCACTTTGAAAAAATTATGATTTAAGAGAATTACCTTCATCTTCTATGTGCCCTGTCCCTTCAGGACGTACGCAATCATGGCTTTCCACGTCTCCCTATCCCTGGTGGCTTAGCACGCCTTCTCCTGTTACACCATGCACCCTCGTTCCATCATCCACCTGATTAGGTCCTTCAAATATGTTATCTGCTGATTTCCCCTGTCTCTTTTTTCCTCTATCTGGGCTGTTAGCATCAGGTTCTCCAAGCCCTCTTTCCTCATTGAAACTTCAGCTGTCTGTTCCTGATGCTCAGTATTAATTTCTTTTTTGTTTCCATCATTTCCAAAACCTCATCATTTCTCACATGCTTGATCCATGATATTAGCAGCCTCCTTCTGTAGAACCATATTTCAGTTGCTTCAATTTTTTCCTTCATCTTTGATGATATTGTCCAGCATTCACTGCCATATTGAAGAACTGACAACACATAGCAATCCAGTACTCTCTTCTTTGTTTCTAGCGAAATTGTTCTATTTCTTTTGCCAAAAACACAACATAACATTCCACAGATGATAATACTATCGTGTTTATTTTCACATGCATCCAGCCATTGCCCAAGTCTTGCTAAGTTATACAAAATCATTTATACAAAATCAAATGATAAAAATACACAAAAAACATAGTATAAAACCTAATCATATGTGGAGATTTTTTCTTGTTTCTCATCCAATTCTAATCTAACTGATTCATGGAATTCATTTATTCGATCCTACTTAAATGATTTGAGATGTTTTCAATCAATATATTGAAATTTGCTGCGAATTTTCAGATTATTATCATTGATTAATGGTTTTAGCGGAACTCTCTGGTTTCCTTCATTGAAATCTCTATTGTAAATTGGTGAATAAGCTATATTAAATGTTTCTTTGCTAACAGAATACAAACATATTTAAAAAAAAATATGTACTGAACAATTTTCAATATTTGCCTAAAAATCTAAAAATTAATAGAATGAAAAATAAAGTTTCACTGACTAATCAAATAATTTATCAATTAAATATTTTTATTTACATTATTTTTTATTTTATTTTATTTTTTTTAATCATATCACTCCAAGCAAGGCGATAACGCCACTGATGCGCAGGGGGCTACGTAAGGGTAAAAAGAATGGAAAAGAGAAAGCCGGAAACCACATCCTAAACAGGGAACAAGGGATGAGCCTCTTCACCTGTTCAATAGATGTGGGTGGAGTGTGAACCGGGTGATAGTTTAGTCTATCTACTCCAATTGAAAAAAAAATAAAAGGGAGTGAAAAGATTGGAAAAGAGAAAACCGGAAACCGCATCCTAAACAGGAAACAAGGGATGAGCCTCTTCACCTGTTCAATAGATGTGGGTGGAGTGTGAACCGGGCGATAATTTACATTGTTTGGACTGTTGGACAGCATAAAAGGTTGATTAATAGGGTCTTCTATCATGTGGCATTTCTGTCATTTGGCATTGCTAATAGTGGAGATTGAAACATATCTGAACATGTATTTGATAGTTTATAAAATCTTTAGACCTTAATGCTGGTTTACTGTGTAATGACATTGAGGAATTGTGTTCATTAGTCATAAGTACCACATATGTAGTGGTAAGATTTTTGGCATTGGGAGATTATGCACCGAGTAAAATTCTTGAACCTTTCATCATTCAGATTCTGGGACTGAAAGGCAATCTATGAATTGTTCTAGGGTTCTCTGGAAATTAGAAAATTGGAAGCAGATCCTTTAGAGAAACACTTCACAAAATCTGACCAAACATCACAAGTTCTTTTGTATAATTCAAGAGCTTTTCGGTAATTCTTTGTATAATATTCTGTACTGTTTTAATTTTCTTTTATTTGAAGTGTCTCCAGAATATCTATAATTCTTTGGTTTTATAAGAAAGTTAATGGAGCCAAAGTCCAAAGTTGAAGGAATAAAATGTAGGAAAAATGCTTTTTGCTAAATTATTTTGTGAGTAATGTTCTTTAAATTTCTATATTATATAATATATTTATACACATTTCAGTTTCTTTAAAAGCTTTTCAGTCCTCAACATTTTGAATTGTATCAGTTCTATTTTTTGTTTTGTTGACTTCAGGTTGATCGTTCTGTGACTGGACTTGTTGCTCAGCAACAGTGTGTGGGTTACCTTCATACTCCCCTAGCAGATGTTGCTGTTACTGCACTTTCTTACTTTGATACTGTAAGTATGATAAACCCTTGGATGATAACTATTTTATTTTTTATTGCTTATCTTCTCATCAATTTTGTCTATTATAAATTCCACATATGCTTAGCCAACAGATTTTTATTACTTAAATACTTTTTTTAGTGGATACTTATTTAAGTAATAAAAATCTGTTGTATTAATAAATAAAAGAAAATCCATCCACAGATTGCTTTGTTTATGTTAGAATATTTAACTGAGCAGATATGAATCAGAGAAAAATATGTTTAAAGGCAATATTCAGCTTTGCTTGGTTGCTAATGCACTCTATAGCCAAGAGGTTGAAGCGCATCATGTGTGTGTGTGTGTATATATATATATATATATATATATCCAACCTGGATTTCATACATGAAAGTGTAATCCTCAGGCTGCTGGAATACAAAGCTAAATTATCTCAGTATTTATACCTCAGATGAGTGCAAGGTGTTAAAAACACAGTAGTATTGGAATCAACCAATCTGTTGGAGTGTGATTACCAACCTAACTATGTTGTTTTAATAGCCAAAAATGCTCTGAGAGAAAGGTGGGGAAACCTTCAACGGGAAAGAAATATTCATCTAGGTGTAAGAAAAGTGCTCAATGTAAAATGCTTTTTTTTAGCAACTGAGTTTAAAATATAAAAAGTATGAGGGTGGGAGAAGAAAAATTTTTTCCTCCACTAAGTAATGGCTTCACTAAAGAGGGCCAATTTATATTTCAATTCTTGTTGTATGCACAGGGCAGGTCTTCTCATATTATTAATAACAGACTCAAGAATATCCAAATGGAGTCTGTTCCATGCCCTGTGAAATACAAAGAAAAAAGTCAGGAGAGTAATTTGTCCTGCAAGCAGCAGAATTTAATAAATGCTCACCAACTGCAGAGGCATGAATCTTTGAACACCCAGATCTCATCTGCTCATGTCTACCTACCTGACCCAGGACATGTTGGGTGATTCTAACTTCCAACCTCTGGATGTTTTTGCCCATATAGTCAACCTCACATCGACACTTAAATTGGTAAATAATTAAATTACTGTGATGAGCAGGCAAAGCATCCTTACGGCAAGGAAGGAAAGCCCTTCTAGCTGTAAAAATATTCTGGACCATAATGGCATTATATCACTGCTTAATAGTTACAGAAATTTTGTCTGTGTATGTCTGACTAACGGGACTGACCCACGGTAGTCTGACATATACAGGACATTTAAATGGCCCATAAATCTTAGTCTCATTGAACTTAGAAATTTTTTGTTGAATGGCAGATGTAATCACACATTCATGATAGCCATTCATTAGGAACAGTTTAATTTTCTTTAGCTTAGCATTGAGTTTTCACTCAGAACATTTCATTAAAGCCCGATAAGTAAGACTGCTAATAAGATTAACTTTCCTGGTTCTGGACGCAAAAGAATTAAGAAGGCAAGTTTACAGTAAACACTAATAAGAAAACATGAGACTATTCTTTCCACTAGGACACCCAGGAAAGATAACTGATTGTTTTCTTCTACCGCCATAGTATATTTAAATGCTGGATGGAAATTATTCAAATGTGAAAAGAACTCTTCTGTCTTACTACTGCTGGGAAATGACTTAGATGTATCATTAACTTAGCAGAAGTTACAATAGGGTTTATCAATCTTATTGAAAAGCTGTTTCTCATGAAAGCCAACAAAAATGTTGGCCATCAGAAGACCCAGTGTATTACCCATAATTACTCCATCCATTTGTTGATACATGCAATTGTTGAAGTTGAAGCAGACAGACTTAACTGCCATCTCCATCAATTCAACAAAGACACTCTCGGGAAAAGATAGAGACTTCATGGAGCCATGATACAAGAAGTTGACACAAATGTCAATTGTTTCATCAATTGGAACATTTGTGAACAGACTCGTTATATTGAGCAACACAAAATACTCAGTGTCAAAGTTGGGTTTCACTTTTTGCATATATTCAGCGAACTGAAAGGAGTCAGGCACAGAATACTCTGAATAGAATACTAACACCAGATCAAGAACCTCAACCAACGACTTAGCAAGGCTGTGTTAGGTTTAGCCTGACATAGACAATATGGGTCTAAGCAGAACATCCTCTTTATGAATTTTTGGTAATCCATATACCCGAGAACATTGGGAACCTATGGGACAAATATTATTATAAATTTCTTTAGTCAGAAATTTCCTTGTATGAAATTCTAGCAGTTTTTTCTGTAATCGAATTTCAGTTCTTGAAGTATCATCATAATTGGCATCTTCTAATTTCTGGAATTTACTGTTATCATTTAAAATATATAACATTTTACTGACATAATCGGAGTAATTTAATATTACTATTCTTGTACCTTTGTCAAGTCTGATAATATAAATATCTGTGTTGGTTTTTAACAGCTTAGCTGTTTGAAAGTGATTCTTCTGCCAAATAAACCCAAGAGAATCAATAGTAGAATCAACAAAACAATGTGCTAAGTCTTTTAACCAGGCTTTTAGACGAAGCAATTGTTCTTCAGAATTAGGCAGATGTTTTGATAACTGAGAAAGAAGAATTTCAAAGTTGTAAAATACCTTAACTTTCTCAATTTTCCTAGAGCGAATACAAAAGTCTAAACCCCCAGACAAAGCAACTTTATCAGAATCTGACAACACATAATCAGATAAATTAATAATATGCCTATTTGTGGCAACATCTGAACCAAATTTTTGATCAAGAAATTTAAATAAGCCAAATTTCCAGTTTTGGTTCTGTTACCAACAAACCTATCTCCATCTGAAATATATTTAGAAAACCAAATTCTATTGAAAAAAAGATGAAGTGTGCCAGACGTTACCCCAAACTACTTGATATTGGGCTCTAGTAGAACTGAGTGCCTCAGAAAAATAAATAATTTTGTCCCTAAGAAAAGCTAGTTCAACATTAAAAGTGTTACGACATGTTAGATACACATCAAGCAATGTTCCTAGGAATAACATAGTTTTGGGAAAAAGGCTTCAGCAATTTAATCTCAAATGGATAGAATTATTGAGGGTTTTAACAAAATTATGGCCATATTGATACTGGAAATATTTAAACAAATTACTATTGCCACACCATGATATACATTTCAAGAAAAAAAAATGGATCATACTTAATTAATAAAACGAGATACAAAAGTATCAACGCTTGAAATATATTAGGCACCTTGTGACTGATACGTCTTCAGAACAACAATCATTGATAAATAATAAAACTGAGTAGTTAACAAGAAAAATTTCTATTATCAACCGAGTTTAAAATGTAAAAAATATAATGGGTGGGGAAGAAAAAATTAAATAATGTTATATATATATATATATATATATATATATATATATATATATATATGTAGTCAGAATTAGCATTAAAAATGGCTTCTCTTAGTGAATTGTTTGGCAGTGTTATTGTTGAAGAAAAACTAACCAACAGAGACTCGGAATAGGGTGTGATTAGAGTGGGGGAGTGAATGTTTTTTCTTTTTCTTTATTAGCTCCCCTTAGCCTGAGTGGAGCTTACCACCATATGGTTTGTGTCCTTTTGATAAAATGGTTGTTTGGAGAAACTGACCGATTAGCACAGGTGGTATTACTGATGCATTTAAATGGTAGTGGTTTTACTGACTAATTTGCATGCCTAAGATATGTGGACAAAACAATTATAAGAATTGTACTGCAACTGTGGGCTGTTGTGTTTTTTTTTTCAGCTTTGCTGATAGAGTGCTGAAAAGTGAATAATTGCAACAGTGACATTAGTATTTAGCATAGAGAGTTTATATTTACTTTCCAGAATTTTGTTATATCATTTAGTTTCTGTCATAGTTTTCTTATGTTGTTTTGCTTTGTTTTTTCATTTAGTTTTTGTTATATCATTTTACTATCCTAATTCGTTGATAAGAGTACCGTTTTTGTATCATCTGTAGGCACCTGCTGATTGTCATGTGTTACTCATATTTGGCCAGAATTAATATATTCATAATATATCTTAACATTGCAAAAGAAAAACCAAATTGACAGTGTACTATCTGTGTGACTCCTAAAAAATTATTACATTGTTAAATAGTGTTAAATTCTGCCTACATCCCATGACTGCCACAGCTACATTACTTCTTTATCTATTTGACATAGTCATCTGCTTGAGTTCATTTCTATAAGTGAAAGGAGATAAAACCACCCAGTTTATGCTGCCTGTAATATTTTCTGTTTAAATTTAAAAAAAAGTTTGTATAAAATTAAACATTTCTTCTCTTTTTGTGATTCAATTATTTAGGTTGGTTCTGCTACCTCCATTGGTGAACAGCCTATCAAAGGTTTAGTTGATCCTGCATGTGGAGCCCGTATGACTGTGGGTGAGTGCCTCACAAACTTGGTCTTTGCCAGAATTACAAATCTTAAGGTGAGTTAGAGGTTTATTAGATAGCTTGGTGGTTTCTGGTTTTCAAATATATTACTACCTCATGTACCATAACAGTTATTACATTTTCATATATATTTCAAACATTAAATGTAACAACTATTATGGGACAAAGGTATTATAATGTCAGACTGCAAAAATACAGCATGCAAGTACCAGTATAACAAAAAAAAAAATTAACATATATTGAATATTAGATGAATTTTATTTAATTCATTTTTTGGAAGTGATTATAAAAATAAGATCTTAAAAAAATTGTGTTTTTTATGCTTTTCAAATACATTCAAGTTTGTTTTTTTTTTTTTTTTTAAATATATGAGAAGATAAAAAATCTTGAATGTATAATTTCTTAAGTCATTATCAGGATTGGCAGAGATGATGACTTAAGAAGGTCAAATTCTTAGACCATATTCATTTATTCATTCTAAAATTAACTTTGGACAGTGTCTGATGGAATTTCTGCCTTGTCTGAGAAGGATTAAACATAATTTTGAAAAATTAATGAGTAAATTGAATCCGCACAAAATGTCTTTTTAATATTTGTCCAAAAGAACATCTACTACCTAAATATATATATATATATATATATATATATATATATATATATATATATATATTATTGGTTGTACAAAATCATATTATGCCAAGAAATAAATTAAGTTTAATACTTACAGGGATTTTGTAAGATGAAAAATAAAAAATTTAAAAACACAGAAAGAACGACTGATTAGTCTCTATCCCAACCTCTTCAGGGTCATTTGGGATAGAAACCGGGCGGTCGTTCTTCTTATATTTTTTATTTTTCATCTTACAAAATGCCTGTAAGTATTAAATTTATTTCTTGCTATATATATATATATATATATATATATAGTGACATAAATTAATAAGTATACACATGAGAAGGGTGTACATATGTACAGTATTATTATTCAGGTTTTAATAAAACGGTGCTCAATGTATGAACAGAGCTGTATTAAATATATATAATCCTACGTCTATGGCATGACTTGGAGTTTCATGCGTTATGCAATCATCAGGTGTATATTTCAAACTGACAGTTTAATAGATTTGAATTGAAGTTCACTCAATGTTCATGGGAATTTAATTTTATAAAGTTAAGTTACTGCTTTTTTAATAACAAGATTAAAAATTTAAATATTCTATGGTTACATGAAAAGCATTAATGTGTTCTAAAGCATTAATATATATATATATATATATATATATATATATATATATATATAATTCATACAAAATGGTTTGTCACTATACTGATTGCTGTTACCTATCATCATCCCAACTCCAAAGTTTTGTAGATGTACCCCTCTGTCCACTCAGCAGGGGGTTATTAGCAATTAATTGCTTATATTTCTTGATTTTTCTTTTTTTATATACACTTATCATTGGTGAAAGTGTTGTTTTTTTTTCATAGGGTATGTTTGTGCATATATGCATACGTGTAGGTTGTTGTGATTATTTGTCTATTACATAATTTTTTTCTCCACTTTACACTAACTCCTTAGACTTTTGTTCCCTCTCTATTTTTTTGTTTTCATTTTTTTTCCAATTGTTACCATTTGGCTTCCAGTTTTTAAGGGTGCATCAATAAGTTTTATGAGTTTCTATAAATTCACAATAGTTATCAGAGGTCAACTTAAGAATTTCTTTGCTCTTCAAGACCCTGATAAGAATGATTGTATTAATCTTTACAGAATTTATATTTTATGAATGATTATTACATATGTTAATTATTACATATGTTAATTATTACATATGTTAAATTACATATTATTATTATTATTATTACATATGTTAATTATTACATATGTTAAATTTTAAAATTATTACATATGTTAAATTTTAAAATTATTACATATGTTAAATTTTAAAATTATTACATATGTTAAATTTTAAAATTATTACATATGTTAAATATTAAAATTATTACATATGTTAAATTTTAAAATTATTACATATGTTAAATTTTAAAATTATTATATATGTTAAATTTTAAAATTATTACATATGTTAAATATTAAAATTATTACATATGTTAAATATTAAAATTATTATATATGTTAAATTTTAAAATTATTATATATGTTAAATTTTAAAATTTCCTACACTTGCAACTGCCAATCTTGTGAGTTTCTCTCCAACAAATGAAAATCCAAATTAATAGTAATAAATAAAATTAAATGTTCTCTTCTTGTTTTTACTCTGAGTTACATAGACTGCTAAACTCAGTGTAGGGACATGATAAACAAACTTAATCTTGTCTACTACTATTAATGCTTTGTCTCTTGATTGAAAAATTGAATTACAAAATCTGCTTTTTATAAAATACACTCTCTTCTAAAATTATATGCTGCTTGACTTTTGTGTTTTGTTTTTTATAGGGAAACAGCAATCTCACTATTACTATATGAAAACTGATTCAATAATTAAAGTTTATTTCTGAGAAAAGATTTATTTGGGATAAATGTTAATATCTTGAATTTGTTGTATGTATTGTAATTACTTTAGCATAATACTTAATTTTGTTTCTTGCAGGATGTAAAATGCAGTGGAAACTGGATGTGGCCTGCAAAACTTCCTGGGGAAGGTGCTGCTTTGTATGATGCTTGCAAAGCCATGTGCAATGTAATGAAGGAACTAGGAATTGCCATTGATGGTGGCAAAGATTCTTTAAGTATGGCAGCACGTGTTGGGACACAAACAGTAAGAGCCCCTGGTAAGTATTTGATAATATATATCTAAGACACTGGCAGGGAATATTAAGAAAAGATGTTTTGAAGCATTTGAAGTTAATTGAAATGCATAGATATGGTTTAGCAGAAAAAAAAGTCTGAGATAAAACATGTAATTATGATAACAGGAAAATCTTGTAATGATAATACTGTTCTAGTAGTAGTAGTAACAATAATATTATGCGTTTTCAGTAGATAATAATAGATGGTAGTAATGAATCATGCAGCACTGTTGTCATGACACATCATCATCCTGAGTTAGTTTAAAAAAGCTGTTAGTGATTTTTATACATAAAGATGAGATGTATATATATATTTGGGCAGCAATCTTTTATGCAGGTTTCATTAAAAATGACAGACAGGTATTATGGTTAAGTCTATACAATTTTTCATGTGATTTTATGATTTTTTTTCATTTGAGGACAAAAATTAAATAAAAATTGTTCATATGTTTTGTTTATCCAAGCAGTTTCGGCTGTACTTTTAGTCATTATTTAGCATGGATTTTATGCGTAACAGAATATGTAGTGTTATGTATGTTTGTAGAGTAGTGTGTATGTTTTATGTACCAAACAGGGTAAGCATGTTGTTAGTGTGTTCGTAGCTGATATTATTGAGTGTTGGGTTTTTCATTTTTATTAATAATGCATCCATTATTTTTAGCCTTTTACTACTAAATGATACTGACATGTGAAAAAATAAATGAACAGAAAATAATTACTAAAACACAAAAATTTAACAAGGCAATAAGGAAACTAGTTAAAAATTAAGACAAATCATGGTATAGGCTAATAGAATACCCAAACTTTACAGTCTCATTAAACCCCACAAAACAGTCAACTTCATTATCTCAGGAATAGATAAAAATTTTAACCCTCTCTTTGGAACAATCAATCTATCACATATAAAAAAATCAGGCAACCTAGTTGAAAAACTAAAGAAAACATATATGGCTGACAAACTCATGATCAGTCTATATATAAAATCACTTTACATTAATGTCCCAGTTGGAAGTCTTTAAAAAAAAACCCATCTAATACGATCAAAGATAAACCTGTCTCTACCAATAGGTAAACTAATACAAATCTGCCATCTTATGATCAATCAGTGCTATTTCACATTTAATAATTTTTATAAACAAAAATTTGTATTTCCAATGGGATCACTACTAAGTGGAGTGATGCCATGTTTTTTGAGAGTTTCTTGAATCTGGTCCTTGCCAAAATATTTTACATAAACATTCAACATCCTTCTGATTTTTTGATAATTCTCTCTTAATATATCCCTGAAAGAAAAGTTGAATGTGCAATAGAATTTACATATAGGTCCATTCCGTATAAACTCATGGAAGAAGCTTTAGTTAGACATTACCTCCCATGTAGTATCCGCGTGCTTATCCTGGATTATTACAGTCAATTCCATCTAAGAGTTTCATCCAGGCTTTGTTGTTTCAGACTGGCATAGACTCGAAAAAGGAATTATTACAGGCTGTACATTATCAGTCACACTATTTGCTCTCGCAGTGAATATGCTCGTGAAGTCCGCTGAGGTGGAATGCCGTGGTCCTGTTTCCAATATCGGAGTTAGGCAACCACCTATTAGGGCTTACATGGATGATCTTACAGTCATCACACATTCTGTTACAGGCTGTAGATGGCTATTACACAGTTTAGAGAGACTGACTGAGTGGGCAAGAATGAATTTCAAGCCAGACAAATGTAGATCAGTGGTATTAAAAAAGGGCTGGTTTGTGAAACATTATTTCACAATAGAGGGAAGAGCCATACCAACATTGGCCAATAAACCTGTTAAAAGTCTAGGGAAATCTTTTTGCAATGCTCTGAAGGACACATCAGCTATCAAAGCTATACTCTTTTACTCATGGCTGATGAAAATAGATAAGTCTTGATTACCAGGGTGTTTCAAAGCCTGGCTATACCATCACTGTGTGCTCCTGTGAGCATTATGGCCACTCCAGACATATAGCGTTGTCATCTTGACTGTGGAGACATTGGAGAAGAAAGCTAGCAGTTTCCTCCGTAGATGGTTAGGATTACCTCGGAGCTTATGCAGCGCTGCTTTATATGGATCATCCAATGCCATCCAGCTGCCATTCAGAGGTCTGGTCAAGGAGTTCATGGTTTCATGGACAAAGGAAACCTACCAGTATAGATACTCCAGAGATCCCAAAGTATCAGGTGCAGGAATTGATGTCAATACAGGCAGAAGATGGAGTGCAACTAAGGAACTAGCTATTGCAGAAGGAAACCTGAGGATAAAAGCAATAGTGGGTTCAGCCGCACAGAGAAGAGCAGGCCTGGGACTGATTTCTTCCTACAGATTCAGAAATATCACCGTGAAGGAGCGTCAACACCTGATACAAGATGAAGTAAGAGAAAGAATGGAGGAAAAGCAGATGACAAAAATTGCAGGTTATAGCCAGCAGGGAGTGTGGACCAGGTGGGATTGTGTAGTTCGGCAAAAAGTGTCATGGTCAGATCTTTGGAATACTGACTTCAGCCGATCTAGATTTCTGGTTCAGATGGTGTACAATGTATTACCAAGTGCATCCAACCTTCACTTATGGAGGAAACATAAATTCACCAAAGTGCCCCTTGTGCTTGGAACGGAGATCACTGCAACACATATTAAGTGGGTACAGAACTGCTCTGACGGACGGGCGCTATCGGTGGTGTCATGACAAGGTGTTAGAGGCAACAGTGCTCATTATTGCTGAAGCTCTGCAGAGCAATAAACTCATCCCAGAAAGAAGAGCTATCTGCTTCGTTAAAGCAGGTGCAAAGCTGAGTAAGAAGGTTGCAGGATCTCATTTACTGTTATTGTCTGCATCAGACTGGCAGATGCGAGTCAATTCAGGGAAACAATTGAAATTCCCTACACATTTAAAAACCTCCAAACTCGGTCCAGACATAATCGTTTATTTGGACACCACAAAATAAATTATTTTGCTAGAGTTAACTGGGAGGAGCATATGCAAGGGGCATTTAAGAGAAAGTACTCTAAATATTAAGGATTATTAGATGATTGCAGAACTAAAGAATGGCGTACTCATTGTTTCCCCATCAAGATTGGCTGTAGAGGGTTTGCCGGACAGTCAATGATGCGACCTCTTACTATCTTAGGGGTAACTGGACAAAAACGAAGGTGGGCAATTCAAATGATTCTGGAGTTCGTCGAAAAGGCTACCAGGTGGTTGTGGATAAATAGAGCTAATGAATGGCCCAAAACTAAAATATGAATGTTCGCAGTGTACATGAAGATTAGTTGTAAATACCACCATTAAATACTTTAAAACTTAAAGGTGTATATAGATTTGTATGTGTATGTAAGTGTAAGTGCTTATGTATGTATATGTATATATGCGTATGTATGTGTATATGTATATATATTAAGTTTTGTATATATAGATGACGGGAAGCTTCGGAGGAATTTTTTTTTTTGAGTTGCATTCAGCTGTATATTTAACGACATATATATATATATATATATATATATATATATATATATATATATTTTGCGTTTTACTGGTCTTTTGAGCAGATTTATTATAACATTATTCTTATTCGAAATTTTTCCTTTTCTTTATTTGCAATGTTTTTTTTTTTCGTATTTACTCGCTTTTTTCAAACAGTTTCTTAATTTTTTTTTGAGGAGTAACTTATTTTAACCAAGTATTTTAATACCCAAATTAATCAAAATAATTATTTTGATTAATTTACTATAGGCAATTTTAATTATTTATTTCTCTTTCTTTTTAAACAAATTTCTTCTCTTGAGGATTTTTTTTGTGGGGGAGAGTAATTTATTTTAACTAAAGTTTTCACGTTATTATGTTTTTTTTTAATGTGTATTTAACATGTAAATATTTTGATAAATTTTATTTTTGTTTAAGTAATTTTTATCAAATGTTATTTTCTTTAGTTTTGAATTTTTTTAGAGTATCAATCAATACTCCGAATAATTCTTACCGCATTTTAGAAATTTTTTTTTTTTTTTGTAAATAGTCTAAGTCGTTTTAATCATTCTATTGTAAATATTTCGTTAAGTGTAGTTAAGGAAAATAAGAATAAAGATATAAAAGAAAGACCAAATAAATAGGATATGATAAAAAAGTTAAAAGGGGAAGAAGGGAAAGAAAAGTCGTAAGACAAGCCAATATGATAAAACGTTTTATTAAAGTACTAGCAGTATAGCCCAGCGTTGCCCGGGTGTAATGAAAGCTTTAAAACTAATCCATGGTCCTGGAGCTCAGACTCTTTGGACGTTGGCACGAAAGACTAAAAAGCAATAGTTGTTTTGTGAAACTGAAAGAAAAATGAATAGATGTAAGTCAAATTTTGATTTCCTGGAATCGATATCAAATAAATTTTTTTCGTCGTAAACTGAATTTTGAAGTCTAAATAAGTCCTCTGAGTAAATGGTATCATGGCTGAGACTAAGAACTACAATTATACCTACTTAGAGCCAAACCTGAAGTAAAAACTAAAATAAAAGGGCTGAAAAAATACAGACACACAGACAGATAAACAGACATACACACACACAAACATCTTGCCTTTTATATATATATATAATCAATTTTCTGCACTATTGTTAAAACTGCAACCTTGAAACTTCTGAATATTGTTTCTTATGTCTTTGTCTATGGGTGTATCAAATTTTATTAAAATCGAACCACTCCTTCTATAACCCGATTATTTTGATTATAGATCTTCGATATTTATCGGGGGTACCTCGACACAAAACCTAGCTAAGAACACTCGCAGAGGCTTATAGTACAACTGTATAAATTTTCAAGAAAATCGGTTCAGTCGTTTCGGAGTCTATAGGTAACGGACACACACACACACACACACACAGTGACAAAGTTCCATTTATAAATAAGTTTAGATATATATATTTATTGGTTTGTTTTCTTCTCTTCCTCCAAAAAATACCCTGTCTTGAATATAGGAAGTTCAGTACAACCGAGCATACCCGACCTATAACATTGAATAGCCCAAGTGAAGTCTTGATTGGTTGCTTTTTTCAAAGGGAATTTATATCATGCACGTCCTAAAGTTTGTAGCAAATTTTTTAGCCTGGGTGCGGGCCGAATACTGATCATATTTGGTCGGGTCGCCTATTGAAGAAGTCTGTTGTTTATTTAGACCCGAAACTTCTATTGACATAGAAGCAACAACACTGATGACGCACCTAGAATCGGCACTTAAAGGTGTATTAATAATAATAACATATGAAACAGAAGAAAAAATACTTTACCTTTCCTAGATATTATGCTACACTGTGTTGAAAGCAGATTAAAACTTAGTGCCCACTGAAAATCAACTAATACAAATAATCTAATAAATTTTTATTCCCATCATAATGACAAAATCCTGAATAATCATTGGATTCTACTTGAAATCACTCAGATCTTGCAGTCCTCAATAATTACATGAAGAGGAGAAATATATTGAAAATAATTTCATGACACACCAATACCCTAACTATTTCATAATCAATGTGATAAAGGCTGATAAAACATTCCAAAATAGAAAAGCAGTCTCTCTTGATAAACCAAACAAATCAAAAATAACATATTACTCTACCCACTAACTCTGTTACAACTTCAATTGAAAGAATTTATTTAAGCTCAACATAAAATATGTCAACTACAATTGAAACAATAAAAGATTTAATCAATACCAAACTGAACAAGCTAAAACTTGAAGGAATTTATCCTGTAACGATTACTAGAAATAATATATTGGAGAAGTTTAAATAGAAGCTTATATGAACAAAAAGAAAAATTTTAAAAATAACATGCATTAGTTGCTCAGTGTAATGAAACTGACCACAATTTTGAAATTAAAAAATGCTACTCTGATTAAAAGAGAAAACAGAAATATTTAGAAAGTGCTTGTTCGTTCACAGTAAATTTATATTCCAGGTAATTATGTTTCACTATTCTTGGCAAATTTTCGGTTATGTGAGGTATTTAATAACAAAGATGATGGAAACAAAAACAAAAAGAATCTAAATGAAATTGGTTAGATTATATACCCCCTGTCTTGGCCAAAAAAAAAAAAAAGAAATTGAATTTCAGATTCCCAGCATTGCTCATTCATGCTCTTGTGTAGTCACATCAATGTAAAACTGAGTCTAAAGGTTGAATCACGTCACACAAAAACTTTTTACAAGTTGTCATACATCTTTTCTCCAAAATATATTAATACAAAACAAAATCGAATTCCAAAAAACAGAAGAAACAGAATTAAAAGCAAATGAACAGGAAGACAATCCACATAAAGATAATAAATATAAAAAACAAAGTGAAAAGAACCCAAATAATCAAGAACATACAATTACTTGACAAAGAACAAGTTCACAAACAAGGAAAACAAATGGTATAGAAAGCATGGAATATATGGAAATAGATAACCAAAAACTCAAAACATAGTCATCTTTAAGATCCACTCACTAAAATAAAATAATTACCACTGAAATGGACAAATGGAATATAAGCATCATGGAACTGTAGAGGTGTTAAACCAAGCTAGGAGGAAATCAAAGAAATCCATACAGATTACAATCCAAATATTGTATGATTGCAGGAGACCTTTCTAAAAAAAGAAAAAACTGACATCTTTAAAGGATATGAAAGTTATCACAAAATATACACATCAGCAACAGAGAATAGTCTAAGAGGGTGTACTTCAATATTGGTTAAAAAATCAATACCTGATGAAAAACTACAATTCAACAAAAATCTACAGACCATTCAATTCATTGAACAATAAACATATGTTCAATTTATATTCCTCCAAAACACAGACTGAATAAGACTGAAATAGAAAGGCTATTTGGCTAACTTCCCTCACTCATTCTACTAATGGGAGATTTTAAAGCAGCAAAATGTGTGACTGTAGAAACCCCAATCATACTGGTAAAATAATAGAATCTCTGCTAGAATCATTCAGTCTATGTATTCTTAATAATCATACCTACACTCCGGTACTGGATCAGCACCAGCTATCAATCTAGCCATATTGTCCCTGTCAATGTTTATGGACTTTTAATGGAAAGTCATACTGACCAATGTGGTAGTGACCATTCATCTATTTTCTTAAATATGAGCAAGCATATGCCAGAAGAAAGGGATCCAAAATGGCAACTACACAAAATTAACTGGCTAAAATTCAATGAGCTCTGCTAATCCCAAGTCAACATGGAAATTTTCAATGAACCACTACCAATAGTCTCCTTTACAAATATACTAACACAAACAGCAAGACAATACCCAAATTTTCCTTTAAACAACATACCAAATTAAAACCCTAACTTACAACAGAATGTTGAGAAGCAGTTAAAACCAGAAAAAATGCTAAAGATATTTTTACACAACCCAACCACAATCAGCCTACATAAGTACAAGCCACCTCACTTAAAAGCATGCTGTATAATTAAAAAATCCAAAAGAGAATCTTGGCAAAATTACATCTCCAGATTAAGCAACAAAAGCTTAATAAATAAAAATAATAATAAGAAAAATTAATGGAAAAACATCACAAACTGTAATACTCAACTTAACCAAAACAAATAGTGATAAATGTACTGGAAAACTGAAATAGCTAACCTAATAGTAACAGAATTAAAAAAAAAATCCTCAACAAATCACTACACTCTTAAATTTTAAAAATATAAAAAATTTATGGAACAAATAAAACTTACATTCAATTCAAACAATAAAGAATACAATATTTTCTTTACTATGACAGAACTAAAAGACTCCATAAACAAAAGTTAAAATCTCTACAACTGGTCCAGATGAAATTTATTATCAATTTTTAAAACAACTTTTAATATTTCTTTAGATCTTCAATGATACTTGGTTTCCAAACAAATTTCCAAAATAGTGGCTTGAGTCTGTCATTGTTCCAATTTGTAAACCATGGTGTCCAAACAAATTTCCAAAATAGTGGCTTGAGTCTGTCATTGTTCCAATTTGTAAACCATGGTGTCCAAACAAATTTCCAAAATAGTGGCTTGAGTCTGTCATTGTTCCAATTTGTAAACCATGGTGTCCAAACAAATTTCCAAAATAGTGGCTTGAGTCTGTCATTGTTCCAATTTGTAAACCATGGTGTCCAAACAAATTTCCAAAATAGTGGCTTGAGTCTGTCATTGTTCCAATTTGTAAACCTGGCAAAGACCATTCCAACTCAACAAACCACTGACCCATTTCACTAACAAGTTGCTTTTGCAAGACCATAGAAATAATAGTAAATGCTTGACTAATGTGGTACCTGGAGAGAAACAATCTGTTACCTAGCTATTAAAGTGGATTTTGGAAAAACCAAGGAACAACTTGTATGGCTAGAATCCTTTATTCATGATGGCTTTGTTCAAGGTCATTATGTGATGTCAACATTCTTCGACCTTGAAAAAGCCTGTGATATCACATGAAAGCATAGTATCTTAAAGACATGAACAAGATGGAAATAAAAGTCTACATTCACCCAAAACTTCATATCAAATTAAACATTCAAAGTACAAAATGGAAACAGCATCAGACACACAAAAGCAAGAGGCTGAAGTACATTAAGGTAGCATTTTATCAGTTACATTATTTATTCTAAGAATAAATAGTATTATTAACAGCATTCATTCAGGAAGTGAAAAATCCCTATATGTAGATGATCTCTCAATATCATACTCGTCACCAAGCATGCTTTCCATTGAAAGATATGTACAAACATATTTAAACTAAGAAGAAAAATGGACAAATGAAAATGGATTCTGTTTCTCTAAAAAAACAACTACATGCATTTTTGCAAAAAATGAACTTACCACCTCGATCCAGAATTCAAATTAAATGAACACTTAATTCCCATAGTCCAACAAATAAAATATCTAGAACTCATACTAGATAGTAAAATTAACTTCAAGGTACACATTGAATACCTTAAACAAAAATGCTAAAAGTCTTTGAAGCTTCTAAAATAATATCAAAACTGAATTAAAGTGTTGACCAAAAAGTAATACTCAGAACATATAGGTCAGATCAAAATTAGACTGGATGCATCATTTACAATGTCATACAAAATCAAGAACTGAGATGGAAAAAATTATCCTTCTAATATGCACTAAAAACATCTGAACCTTAATATATCCATTTCTATAAAAATAATCTAACAGCCATCCCTTCACTTGGACTTCAAATTAACAAAGTACTACAACAAATAAGCAAAGATCCTGGTAATGTAATGCCTATCACAATAAATAAAGTAGCTCTATGGACAATCTCCAAACCTGTAAAAGACGTATCATTGATACAAAAAAGCAAAGAAACAATCAACAAAAGTATATACAGAGAATTAAGAGACAAATATTGTGCCCATAAACCATTCTACACAGATGGATAAAATTTCCTAGACAGAATAGGTGCAGCAACCACAAACAGACAAATTCATAAACAAATCAGACTACCAAATAATGCATTCATCCCTTTTGCAAATTAATTGAAACAACTGCTTTAGCTTCCTTTCTTTTACTGTACAATTTTAGATCCACCAGATTGACAGTTTAATTGATTTCTATTTTTTCATCAAATTAGGTAATTTGCTGTGATGTGCAGTAATATGAATCTGTTTTCAGGGTGTGTGATGAAATTTGTTTGGCCTTGAAAAATATTGTGACATCCGTGATTGCATCAGATTTTTATCAAGCCAAGACACTATTGTTTCGACTGTCAATTCTATGGCTATTGTCTGTCATGGACATTACTCCAAAGAAGCGTATGCAAATTGTAATGTTGCACAAACATACTAGCAAGCCTTACAGAAAGATTGTGAATATTGTTGATGTCTGTCTTTCAACTGTCACTTGTCATCAAGGTAAAAAAACAAACTGAATCCATCAGTCCAAAACAAAGGAAAATATGGTTGGAAGAGAAAAGAAAAACACCAAGAGATGATGTAAACAGGATCAGAGAAAGTGTGAAAGATTCTAGGATGACTTTGTTTTGTTTCAATTAATTTACACAGGTGTGTATACAGTTGAACTACAAGACATTACAATGTCACTTAAAATGATAAAAAATTCAAAAGATAGTAAGTTTATAATATTCTCAAACTCCCTATCTAGTTTAACAGCAATTAAGGAAAAGAACACAAATCATCCCTATATTAAAAAAATCCTAGAAACTAGTCATCAGTTAATAAAGTATGAAACAATAAAATTGGCTTGGATTCCTAATCATATAGGAATCAAGGGAAATCATGAAGTTGACACACTGGCAAAAGAGGCAATGAACGTGAAAATAAACAGCATCAAACTCCCATTAACAGATTACAAAAACAAAATTACAGAATACATTTAAAGAAAATGGCGAGCAATTTAGAACATGTTCCCAAACAATACACTATATGAACAGCAACTGACAATAAGAAAGGAGAATATAGGGCCATTGGCTGATTGTAGACAAGAAATAGTGCTCAGCAGAATAAGAATTGGACAAACTTACCTGATACACCCACACATGCTCAAGGCAGAAACTACACCTTGGTGTACCCACTGCAACCCAATTTCTCACCGTCAATCGTATCTTGATAGAATTCAAGAAGCACAAAAAAATATGCAGCAATTATTCAGTCAGTTAAGTGCCATACGTGATACATGCTTGGGCGATCATGTCTCGAAAGAGACATGACTGACTGGGCAGAAGATTATCCCGCAGTAGGTTGCCATTGCTTTCTGCGGTAGACTGGTTGCCGACCAAGGCTATAGAACCCAATCTGTCCTGCTATTTAACCCATAACTGGAAGGAAGAGACAGATTAATACCTTTCCCAAGGGTATTTGCACATAGGTGAATACAATGGATTCAACTGGAATTCGAACTTGGCTCCCCGGTTTATTGTTCCGAGCCGATATCCACTGTACCACAACACAAAATCTTGACATGTTCTTCAAAAATGTGCCTAAAGAAAATAAAATAATTCCAGCTTCTATAGAAAATAGAGCTTGAACTTTGAACCATACAACTTATGTTTTGAAATATTCCAGAACTATAAAATTTGTGATATTTTGAAAACAATTTTACAAAAAACCTCACAGTCACTTGAAATGTTTTGAAACATTGCTGAATAAAAAATCCAATTTTAACATTAAATGACCTACAGGGGTTGATATGTTGGGAAAACAAATAATCAAATCTAATGATCAAGTTGAAGTAATAATCAATGAAGATTATTAACAAAATTCTAGTTGTAAAATACAATAATTGTACTATTACTTATATATTATATAATTATGAAAAATATTATCATTATAATTCTTCTGATGAGCTTTCATTGTTGGTAGGTAGACTTTATGAATTTAAATACAATGCAATATTGGCAGCAAGGTCTCATCATGAAATGGATAGATGTAACTGTAGGTTCTGTGCAAACAGTTTCTTCTGTTGCATTTCTTGCTTGTTTCTCTCTTCCCAGTCAATTTTGATCTTCAAAAGTTTAAGCATAATGTCAGTTGTTACTTTCTGTCTTCTTAATTCTTGTTCTATAATTGTTCTCTCACTTTAATAATGTTTTCTTTTTCTCATATTCTTTCACACTCAGTAACCTTTTGCATCTTAGTGGCTTTATTGCCAATACTGTCTTACTTAATTTTCTGTCCTTTATATTTTATGTAGATAATAAATGAAAATTTTATATGAAGCATTTATTAAATCATTTTTGTATTAGTTGTTATGCCCCCTGGTAAATTATGACAAAAATGGGAAAACCTTTCTATATTTATTCAAAAGTAGATAAGATGAATCTAGGTGAGCCTGAGTTTAAACCACTCTTACCTGTGATAAGATAATTGGATAAACAGGTAATCAATTTTCTTTTTCTTATCAGAAATCTCAGTGCTCTTTAATTTTGCTATTCATTGTTTCTAAAACTTGTTGCTTCTCTTACATTGTTCCAAAAAATAATAGTTAATCAATTTCTCACCAGATAGACTGTCTCTTTTTATTTCCAGGTACTCTTGTGGTTTCTGCCTATGTTGGTTGTCCAGATATAAAAGCTACCGTCACTCCTGATTTGAAATGTCCACAGGGTAAAGGTATGGATTGGTTCTAAATTTCTTAATTACTCAATAGATTTTGCTGAAAACACAGATTGATTATTTTTTGGCTCAAATTAATTTTTGTTTCTGAACATAAATAATTTTTTTTTTCATTTTAAGCTTTTTGATAGGGTAAATATTTCAAAATGTAAGTATTGTTTACTGAATGAACCCACAGTATCTTGCCAAAATTTCTCTTTTGCTTTCTGTTCTCAGCATGTTGTTATATTCCATATACCGTATATACTTGCGGATAGGTCGCATCATTAGTTTGTGAATTTCAAAGTGGGTATTTGTAATTGACTTGCAGATAGGTCGCACTATAATCTGGATTTACATGGCCCTTTTTTAACGTAAATATCACTAACATTTGTTAAATATTTTCAAATATTTACCGCTATTTTAAAACTTTGCAGGTATTAAAGCACAAGAACAGAGTTACTTCATCAGGACTATAACCCCAAAATTCTTCTTTGTCATCATCACTGTCAAATATTCTTTGCATTTGTTCCTTCAGTTTATTTTATTTCTCACTTATACTCAAGCCCAGGCTACTCGCTTGAGCTACTGATACACCACAGTCTACTTCAGATTCTCAAAATACAACTCTGTTACTCTAATACAAAATATTGGAATTACAAGCCTACATGGAGTGTAAAACAGCAGCTGCACTACGTGTGAAAATATACCCAAATACACATGCTTGATACATGATATATGGCAAGTTCATAATTCCAGCTATAAACAGTGTCAAATGTATGAGGACTGGAAATAGGAATACTCTGCAATTTTACTGTAATATATATATATATATATATATATATATATATATTTCTAACAGCATCAGATTAGTATATAGCTGCAAATCAGTAGTATTGTTTTATACTTGATTAGTAGAGGACAGCTTTCCAATGCTTTATGTACGCATTCTGGTACTTGTATCTAGATCTATGTGTTACTGTAATGATAGTTACTAAAAAGTTAATACCAATTTTACAGATATGTCGAGTATATAGGTTGCACCCCTATTTTTTTGAAGAAAATTTTGGTAAAAAAGGTGCGATTTAAACTGAGTATGTAAAGTAAACTTTCTCAATTTGGTTGCTCATCTGCAAAAACAAATCTTTGTGATTCAGCAGTTAAAATAAAATATATATCTTTAGAAAAGGGCTTCTCAATAATTTTTCTGTGCATTAATGTTGTTCTATCAGCTTCATTATAATTAGTTTCTTCATGGCTCCAATGATAAGGGGGACCTAAGTGCAGAAAAAACATTCTTCAGGAGGATCTACTGTTGATGGCTCTCAAGTTCTGGCATTGTCATGTTCGTTCACTCTTTGATGTTGCTTGACCAGCCTTTGCATTAGTGTTCCTTCTTGTATCTGCCATCAACAGTGCATTGTATGATAGTCTTTTAGAGTCTGTTATGCCATCTGACCTGGCCGAAACAATGATGTTTAACAGTACGAGAAGAGATTCCTGTCAGACAATGAGACTTTAGACCTCGCTCTGTACATGGTCATTGGTTTTGTGCCCTCGGTAGGAGATGCAGAGGAACTTTCTCAAGTATTTGTTCTTAAAAGCTGGTATCCTTTCTCCAGCATCAACCAGGGTTGTCCAAGTTTCATGTCTGTAGAGAAGGATGGATACGACTATCAATTTGTAGAGCTTGAACTTGGCATGGAAGCTGATGTTGTTCTTCCATATCCTTTTCAGTCTGGTCATTACTGTTTTGGCTGTGGTGATCTGTTGTATGGATTTCTGCATTGCAGGTGCCATCTTTTGACAGGGTTGTTCCCAGGTATTTATATTGCTATAAGAGTTGGCTAATATAAAACAGTTTAAATAATTCTAATTCTAAATTTTGATTTTATGACTTTTCTGATGAGGAATGCTTGAATATTCAGTTCAGAATATTCTTTTTGAAGGTAATTTTAATGTAACCTGGTGTATGTAGTCTCCACTGGTTCAACATTATATTTTTATATTGCTGAATAACCAGAACATTTTAAACTACAAACATTTTTTTTTGTAAAAAACTTTTTTCATAGTCTCTCTTATTCTCTTGGGTACTGTAGTCTAAAACTGTGCAAAAGGGGAAACTATAGTCTTCCCTAGATAGGAACAACGATATAGTCTGTTTTCAGTTTATCTGGTTGCTTTAGTAATGAGCGGTCTATGGCTATATTGTGTTGAATACACTGGTTCCCATCCGATCACCGAAGTTAAGCAACATCGAGCCTGGTCAGTACTTAAATGGGTGACCATTTGGGAATACCATGTGCTGTAAACTTAAGGACCAAGAATGGTCCACCAGTCCTCCAGGTTTGGGGGATGGGTGCAGGACAACCCTGTTCCGTAAAAAACAGTTTGTTACAGAAACAGCAACAAAAAGTTGCTGCCCTATGCACCATCTGGGTGTGATGGATAAATGATGATGATGATTTAGTAATGCGCACTATGATCATCTGATGTTGAAAATCTGAAACTTTTAATGAATCCAGGAAGACATCAGTGACGATAGTTCATTAGAGAGCATTCAACAACTGCATGTTGTGATCAACAAGTATCTTTATTTAATCTGTGAATTCAATCCTTGTATATCTTCTAAAGGTATTCTTTGTCTTGCATGATATTTAAGAGTCTTTCTTCTCGAGTAAAGATATTAGTATCAACCAAGCCTTAATATTTATTGTTGTATACTTATCTATATAGAGGAATGGGATGTTCCTATTCTCTTAAATATGTGGACACTATTGGAGTAGACGAGAGTAATTATACTAACTAGCAGTGTATCTACTTCACACAGCATGTGAGTCTTGTACTTGTTGATATACTATTATTCCCAACTTCCATTTTGGTGATTACTCATGCAGTAAACTTTTAGAGTTACAACATTTATTAAACCTTGGAGGAAAAAAAAATAATGAAATATAAAATTTGATGTCAGGATTTTAAATCTTGGAAAATTTCAGTTGTGTTTTGACCAAAATAATTTTTATTAGAAGAAGAATAATATTGTTGTACAAATTACATCACTGTAAAGGATATATTAATATGTTATGTCAGTGTAAGAATATATTGATGATTTAAGAATTTCTTTTAAAACTGTTTTTCCAGGTATTCTTCTGCATGTTGATCTGAGTTGTGGTAAACATCGTCTTGGAGGATCAGCTTTGGCTCAGTGCTTCAAACAGATTGGAAATGAGGCTCCTGACTTAGATAGGCCAGACTTGTTTATAAATATGTTTAATGTCACTCAACAATGTATTGCAGGTAAGTCTTCAGTTTTTAAGAGATTCTTCTTCTATGTGCCATGCCTCTTTAGGCTGTTATTAATCATGATTCTCAACAATATTTTGTCCTTTGTAGCTATTAGTAAATTTTTTCTTTTTGTTGTTGCTCTTAAACCCTGTTTTGCCAGCCATTTACAAAAGCTCATTAAGTAGGTTGCCTTCAGTATGCCCTGTGAGTATCAAATTTTGTAAGCCCTCTTTTCTCATTATGTACATTAGAAGTATAGGTGTTCTTTTTTCTTTCCATTCTCTCTAAAACTTAATTGTTGCTCACATGTTCAGTTCATGGTATTCTCAGCATCCCTCTCTCGAACCACATTTCTGTTGTTTCAAGTCTCTTCATCTGTGAGGATATTGTCCAGCACTTCTATATAGGAGGACCCATATTACATAACAGTTCTGTCTTCTTTTCTTTGTTTCCAATGAAGTTTTCCTGTTTCTTAATACTTCACTTAATTTTTGGAAGGCATATTTGCTATCCAAATGTACCTTTTGATTTTGGTGTCACACTTTCCATCTTCCTTTAAAATGCTGCCCAGATATTTAAATTGTACTTGCTTGATTTTTAGTATTTCCAATTTGCATGTTGGATTGTTCCTTTAGCTGACAACCATGCATTATGTTTTGCAGTTGATACTTAGTCCTTTCTTCTTGCTTTCCTTTAGAACTTTTTGTAAAACTTCCTGTAGTTTCATTTCTGTATCTGCTATCAACACTGTCACCTACATATTTAATGTTAAGATTGTGGTCGTCAATAATGAATCCTGGTAGGACCTTTAGAATCATTTCATTGTATTGGTTGAATGTCCACTGAGAAGACATTTTTTTGTCTTAAACCTCTTTCTGTTTTTTGTATATTTACTGAATTCATTTTCTGCAGATGTTTTTCTCCCAGTCTAAATTTTTGATTATATAAGCAACATATTTTATTGAATGCTTTTACATCTATCTATATATAAAATTTGTGACTTTCGTTTGTTCATCATACCCTATACAATAGCCATACATTGACTGATAGAAAGCCAATTTTGGAAAGAAGTAAAAACAGGTAAGAGGGTACAAAGTACAGTTGGTTTCACTAGGGTGTGTAACAGTACATAATTTTTTATTAATTTTTTTAGAAAAATTAAATTTGATTATTTACAAAATACTCTCACTACTTTCAAAACAATTTAATGATTAAAATAGCAAATACTTAGCTTCTTGAGAAAAAAATGTTAGTAATAATTGCAAGAATATTGTGAGGATTTCAACACATATTGCAAAAAGATTCTTATAATTTATAAAATGCAGGTATTACATCCTTTTATGTAGTTATTTTATATAATTAAAATGAAGTAAATAAATGAAGTAATAAGCAGATAGGAATTCAACCATAGGTCTACTCACCCATGTTGTGATGGTTGATCTCAGTGGTCTTTCATTTTAGTCAAATTATCTACTTGCCTCATCTGTTCACGTTAATAAAATGCCCAGCGACTTTTTTCCTTGTCTTTGCCAGAGTTTGTTGAAGCAAATCAAGTCCGTTCGGGTGGTCAACTGTTTGTTTATCAAACAATAACCATGTCTTGATCTTTAAACTCTGTTAAGCCTTACATTTATGATCTGAAAAAAGACTTTTAACAGGAAATTAACAAGTACTTTGCATTTTATAAAAAGAATCCTTTATTAGACAATTGTCAGTCATGGGAGACTGGAACTTTGTTCTGAATGAGTTTTCAGGCACAGCACCTATAATGTCTTGATAGGCCTATTTGTGAATGGCAGTCTTTCAGAAAAGTTTAATGGTTGTCTTTCTGTCAGACTTTGAGCATTCTTTTTTTGTCTTTTCACCTCTTATTTAGGCAAAAGTCACTTTGAACTTGAAAAAACTTTCTACCACCAGCATGATCGTTTGATGGCTACAACTTCTGTGTGTCTGGACTGACATCATATATTATCAAATCACTTTTACAGACATTTTTGTTATATTTTCATGTTTTATATGTGTGTTGTGATGCAGTGGATATCGGCTCGGAATAAGAAATCAGAGAGCTGAGTTCGAATTCTAGTTGAATTTTTTGCATTCTCTTACGTGCAAATACCCTTGGGAAATGTATTTATCTGTATCTTCCCTCCAATTATGGGTTAAATGCCAGGACAGATTGGGTTTTAAAGCCTTGGTTGGCAATCAGTCTACTGCAGAAAGTAATGGCAACCTACTACAGAAAAATCTTCTGCCCAGCCAGTCATGTCTCTTTGGAGACATGGTTGCCCAAACATGTATCATTTATGGCACTTAACTGACTGATATGTTATCCAGTAAAGAAAATTATCCAATAAAATTTATATTTTTATATCTCTAATTATACCACTAAAATTACTATAATTACAGTTGCTATGCCAACATTTGTCACTTTCAGAAGATATAATACTATTTACCAGTTCTTTCTACTTTATTTTTTTATGATGTAACCAAGAAAGTCCTGCTTTCTGCTTTCATTATTCTTTTTACTACTTTCACTTTAGATGAATTCAATGATGGGGTGATATAAAAAAATTTATATACTTGGAGAGTTGTAGGTATTTGTTCAGACACTGAATTAAGACTGGGCATTGGCTTATTGTTACTCCCTGAAGCTGGCAGTCTGACTGGTCAGGTCAGAATCCCATAAACTTCAAGGTGGCTTTTATAAATTCTATTTTATTGAAGTAAAAGCAAAACTTTAAAAATTTTGCCCTTTCCATTATTTGATGGCAGTTGTCTTATAACTGCATAACATGTTTGAATCATTATAAGTATCTTTGCTTTAAGGCATACTTAGCAGTTTATCAGGGTAGTCCTTGCCACCTATTATAATAATATCATTGGGTACAACTGACTTTTATGTAGAAATGTAATGTAAAAGTTGAGTGGATGGCTGATTGGAAACAACAGTCCAGTTGGTGGACCCTGCTATCATTGTGTAATAGAAATAGAAAAAAAATCCTGTGCCAACACTAAGTTCAATTGCAGATCTAGTGTAAACAGTCCAGCAGGCAACATAGTAGCAAAAATGGGGTCAGAAATCTAACCTTCCCTCTTCAACAGCAAAAACATACTTTCGCTCACCAAACTCAAAAATTGTGCTTTCTCTCTTAAAACTCAAAAATTCTTTTCACTGTAAGCAGAAAGCAATAGTCTTTATTCACCAAACAATTTTTTGAGGATTAGCATTAAAACATAACAACAAAAACAACAAAACAACAATTTAAAACATTTAAAACTTTTAATTTTAATTTAAAACATTTAAAACAATTTAAAACAACAAAATTTCTTTACTGAATTTTGTTTAATATTTTTTCCTTGCAGGACCAATTGATTTTGTCCAACTCTCATTTTCACATCGACAAGTGGGGGTTAGGTTTGGTGTGCTCCTTGTTTTACTTAGTCTTAATAACTGGGTTTTAACTACTTCATGTTAAATCATGGGTTCAATCTTGGACTGCTTCAGCTGCTAATTCAATTTATTGTAATTAAATACTTTTTCTAATTCTTCTAACTTTATTTTTATTATATCAATAGGGTTAACTCATACTCATTCCCTTTGTATTTCATTGGTAAAGAAAAGTTCCATCCAGGCATCTTCTGTTGGATAGTAGCTCCTGAGAGAATGTTTCCCTGATCACTATGATCTTAGCCTCTTCAATCTTCCTACATATCCTCATAATATGCACTTCTTACAACAACTTAATTTAGTAACCCTCTTGGGCCTTGTATCGGCAAAACAATAGTAAAATTTTCATAATTTACACTAGTTTTCTTTATAATTTGACTGGTGCCATTCTTAGGTATTTCTAATGGAAAACCTCTTGTCAACCTCCCTTGAAGATTTAATATCTTATTTCATATTATGACATATAAAGTAATCTTAAAGTTCTAATGGATGTTAGTAGAGAAATTCAATAAGGAATTTATCATTTATTTTGGCACCATTTACTTACTATTTATGGTTTTTAATGCAAAAATTTCTAGGGACTTTTATGTGTCACACCCCTTTAGGACATAGATGATCATAAATATCCACAGCTTCCTATGTAGCAATTAACAGTTCTCTCTTTGCTAAAGCCTCTGAGTACTGTTCTGCCATTCATTCATACAAGCTCATCAGGTAAACCTTCCCCTATTTTGTCCTCTATATATGCCCTTCAAGGGTTAAGTTTTCTAAGCTTTCCTTCCTCATTATGTATCCAAATTGTTTTTCCTGATTTCCTGAGCGTAAGTTCTACATGATTAAAAATGGTTCTTTTCACAATAATAAAAATGTTCTTTGTGTTTCTTAAAAGTCAAAGTGAGTATACTATTTGCTTGTTATTTGAGTTGTTTTTCTGTATTTTTCATATCTATGAAAACTGATTTGCAAAATTTATTTTCAATTTTACAGATAAATTAATATCTGCTGGCCATGATGTAAGTGATGGTGGCTTGTTAACTTGTGTATTGGAAATGGCCTTTGCAGGAAATGTTAACATTAATCTCAATTTTGAAGGATCAGCTGATGGTGAGTGATCAATTATTTTTCTTTCTTGTTTTTTCTTTTCCAATTTTATTGTTAAAAAAAGAAAGGTCATTGCTTTTATGTCTTCTACTGTACAATATTAACCTTGTCAGTACCAAATGACATTGTCTTTGTTTTATCCCCCATCCACTGCTGTGACTAATACTGGATTTTCAGGGATGCTATGTTAATCTCTGGTAAAATCTCACTGCTTTATACTTGTCCAAAACCTGTCAGACAAAAAATAAAACAAAAAGAACTTACTCTAAAATAAAAACAAGTTCTAAAGGTGCTAATAGATGTTAAGTAAAAATTAATGATTCTTTTGCGTGCAAGATTTATTGATATTTTGGATTGTGTTATCGTTTAGCAGGTAAAAACCATGTTATTTTGTGATTTCTTCTCTTTCAGCATCTGTTTCTGAGTTGTTTTCTGAGGAACTTGGTTTAGTACTGGAAGTTAGCACTGATAACATGGAGAAGGTGATGAAGATGTATAAAGAAGCTGGTGTCCATTGCATTCAAATTGGCTCTTGTTCTGAGATTGAGGAAAAGTCTCCACAGGTATATGATTTCTGATGCAATATATCCTTATTTTATGCATGATTTTTTGCTTGTCATTTGAATACATCATCAGTATTTATAATATTTGCATTTTCATGTTAATCTATATGTATTTAAAATTTAAAACTATCATTTACAATTTTTTAAACTAAATCAAAATTCTTTTTGTTACTCTTAATACTTACAATTTGAAAAAATTCTTTGTGGTTCCACAATGTACACCATGTTTTTATTAAATATGGAATATATCACCCATATGAATATATCACCCATATGAATATATCACCCATATGAATATGTCACCCATATGAATATATCACCCATATGAATATATCACCCATATGAATATATCACCCATATGAATATGTCACCCATATGAATATATCACCCATATGAATATATCACCCATATGAATATTTTGTCTTGACACGGACAACAGTTACTTTTATTATAGTTACTGTATTGTGTTTGGTGTTTAAAAATAAAGCATTTCTTTTAATTACCTTCTCCTTGACACAGACTGCTTAGAATATGCCGACTGCACCTCTGCAGAGGAGTACCCTCCTCTACTAATGGGGCCATTAGTGACCCATAATGTCTGGGGATGAGATTCCGGTGATTGATGGTTTCAGGAGTCAGGATTAGATAGATCCTTCTGATTCCCAACACACCACTTTGGCCCTTGCTTGGACGAGACGGACGGTTTGAGAGGCAATCAATTGGCTGGTCATGCCAAGCCCTAGTACCTATAACTATATTAATTTGTGGAGTACTTTATATCAAAATACAATACCCCAAATATATACTGGGATACAATACCATCTCTATCCAATTTATAGGCATCAGAAGGCAATGGCTGAGTTCAATCGGTTTGAAGAGATCTAGACTTAGACATGGTTGTAAATATACCAGTTTGTACACTTAAGATTTGGGAAGTGCAACAAGTGGTTAAATGTGTACACAGAGTCTTTGTTGAATACGAATATGTTAGTTTGTGTAGCCCTGACCTGGTTTTCCCCCTTGATATGTTTCAATGTCAGGCTCTGAGGTGGGTGGGGAGCACAGGCAGTAAATTTTACTAACTCAAAATTATGAATAACCAAAACAAAAAACCAAGATATTTTTTAGATTCCGATTTTCAAAAAAAAATGAGTTGACTTTCCAAAATTTCTTGTGCTCATGTCCTTTGATGAAACTCCTCTAGCAAAATTTACCCCTTTCCTAATTGAAAAAATGCTATCCAGTAGAATTAATACCAAAACAGTAAAGAAATTGCTAATAGAAAATAGGAAACATATTGAAAGTATAATTAAGATATTTTCATAAACTCAAAATAAAAACCTTCACTTATGAAAGACTGAACATTTCTAAGGGCATCATTAGAAGTAGAAAGTTGTCTCTGGTTACACCTGAGGAAATCACATCTGTTTTAGGAAGCCAGGGGTCAGTGGTTACTGAAGAATTGCAATAAAAACAAAAGGAGAAACCATAGCAACAGACGCGTATATCCTTTCTTTTGTCACATCTCAAAATTCCTAGAAAAATAAAAGTTGGGTACAATATTGAGCCAGTGGAACAATGTATTCCTGCTTTATTAAGATGCTTTAAGTGCCAAAAATTTGAATGTCATAGATATAGCTGCAGGAGTCACCCAACATGTAGGATAATTGGAGTAGATAGACTAAACCAATTGGAGTAGATAGACTAAACCAATTGGAGTAGATAGACTAAACTATCGCCTGGTTCACACTCCACCCTTGTCTTTTGAACAGGTGAAGAGGCTCATCCCTTGTTCCCTGTTTAGGATGTGGTTTCTGGCTTTCTCTTTTCCAATCTTTTTACTCTTAAGTAGCCCCCTGCGCATCAGTGGTGTTACTGCCTTGCTTGGGGTGATATGATTAAAAAAAAAAATGTTGGCAAAGAGATTTAGACCACATGGCAGAAGAATGTCACTGAAGTACGATGTGCTAACTGCCAAGAAAACCATCCAACATGTTCACGGTCATGTGACTTCTGGAAAATGGAAACAGAGGTAATCAATGTGAAACAAACAAAATTTCTCATTCATAGAAGCAAGGCAAATAGTAGAAAGTTACATGAATGGTCCTTTCTATGCAAAATAATGCAAAAAAATGACCACAACAAATACCAGTCAATCTGACAAATACAGAGCCTTCCTTGAGAAGTTGTATTCTTAAGACCAAATGATTAGCCCAAATTTCAAAACTACCTAAAAGACATATACTCAAAGGAAATAGTACAAACTGAACCACAAAACAAATTCAATGAAATGATTGAAATAATAAGCAAAGAAAAAATAAATACAAAATCTAACACCCAAACACAAACCATTCCTACAAAAAATACAAAATCTCCTACAAAGCAAAGGTTATAGTGATCTTTTATTTGCCCACCAAAAGCTATTAAAGACAAATTTAAGAACTTATCTCCAAAAGAACAGAACCAACCAAACCAAGACCAGAAACTCATAGTGACCAAATATCTATACAAAATCTAACTAGAAGAAATGGAAGTGGAAAGCCAGAACCCACAAACAGCCAAAGCCTTCAAACATTAAATCACAACGTCCCACATCACATATTAATTTAAAGCCCCAAATCATTTGGCAACCATGTATCAAATGATTCAGTGGAACTGCATGGAATAAAGGCAAGTATAAATGAACTGCTTCTGCTAATAACAGACCTGTTACCAGCAGTTGTTTGCCATTTGGAAACATTCCTTAAGCTAAATGACAAACTGAATATAATAGAATACCATCAATACAACTACACACGTGACACTGGGCTTTGAGTGTCAGGTAGTACATCTATTCTAGTTAGAAAAAATGTGCCACAAAGTAAAATACATTTAACAACTTTACAGGTGATCTTACACTGGCCAATAAACATCTGCTTAGTATATATCTCACTGAAAGAACCCATAAATGAAGTTGAAATTCATGAAATCATGAGGCAACTCCTTGCACCTTTTAAAATACATTTAACAACTTTACAGGTGATCTTACACAGGCCAATAAACATCTGCTTAGTATATATCCCACTGAAAGAACCCATAAATGAAGTTGAAATTCATGAAATCATGAGGCAGCTCCTTCCCCTTTTATGATACTGACACAGCACCATATGGGGCTCTAGGAACACAAAATCTTTTGGTAAGGACCTTAGAAGCAATAAGTAATAACGATTTCTGCATTTATAATGATAAAATGCCAACTTATATAAATCCATCGCTGGCAACTACTCGGCAATAGACTTATCACCATGTGAGCCATCAATTTGCATGGATTTCTCTTGAAAGGAACTGGCAGACCCATACAGTAGTGATCATTTGTCAATCATCTTGCAAAACTCAGAACATGACAATAAAAATCCTTTCTGTTAGAAATTAGGCAGAGTGAACTGGGATTAATTTAAAATCCAAAAAGGCCCACATGATATCCACTATGAATTCATAAAACAGTTACTCAAAAAATCATTAACTGTTATTAAAAATATATAACATATGGACAAATGACAACTTTCCAAAAATGGGGAGAGAGTTATCATTCCTATCTCAAAACTTGGGAAGGATGACACAGACCCTGAAAACTACACACTGATAGCATTAACCAGTTGCTCTGTAAAACTTTGGAGAGAATAGTCAACAACAAGTTGACTTAGTACCTGAGAACTAAAGGCTTAATCAGTGACTTCCAATATGCTATTAGGAAAAAAAAAAGAAATGCTAGGGACTATTTACTGCACCTAGAAATCTTTGTAAGGGAATCCTTCATTAAGAACAAACATCTCACAGCAGATTTTTTTGAGTTAGAAAAGGCCTATGACACAACATGGAAATTTGGTATCTTCAAAGATGTCCATGAATGGATTCAAAAGAATGGCTGACTCAATTCATAGAGAATTTCCTGGAAGACTGAAGATTTCAAGTTTGTATAGGAAATAAGCTGTAAAAGCAAGAAGAAAGGGTTCCACAAGGAAGCTTTCTTTTGGTGACCCTGTTCTGCATAAGAATTAACTTCATAGTTAAATCCTTAAGCCCAGATGCTTCCTATGTGTCAACAGCTTTCTAATAATGTACAGTTCTCGACATATGTATACCATAGAGAGACAAATCCAACAATGCCTCAATAAAATACACAGATGGTCTACTGAAAATTTTTTTCCAAAATGAAAACCAAATGATTACATTTCTGCAAATTAAAAATCTAGGTGAATGGAAGTCAGCTTCCAGAAAATCTTGAGTGGAAGAAGTAATATTAACCTCCTTACACATTGGCCATACATGAATAAGCCACTTATGCTTACTAAAGAATGAAGATCACCCAGTATACCAAGCAATAGAAATGGCATCTGCTATTAAACATATATTTACCAAGTGTTCTGATCTCTTTCTCTCAAAAAAAAGAAAAATGCTATTATATAAAACAACATGTTTAAGAAAGCAAAAGTGGACAATGTAATATTATTACTTAAAACAGTGGGCCTCTAACTAAAAATATAAACTAAATAAGAATGTCAATAAAATCAATTTCTCTACAAAGTGTATATCTGAAAAGAATACTTTATTGAAAAAACAAATCGAACCAGACCAAACCCTTACATAGAAAATAAATAGACAAATGTAATCATCCTGATGAACCATGTAATCCTTAAGATTCTAATGAATTAAAAGCAGAACTAGACTGGCAAAAGAACAAGAACAGACACTGGAACAAGAAACGTGATTTTCATGATCAAAATGCTTTCAGAGTGAACAATGCAAATAAAGAAAGATCTGTGAGTAAACTGCAGCTTGCAGGCCACATGCAGCCTGATTGGCTTTCTGACTGGTGTGCATAATTTCGTGAAGAAAATAATGTTTATTAAAATTTTGTTTTTATTTCATTCTCACTTGTTCACTCACACATTCTCTCATACATAACCATGTAACATAAACAATGATTAAATACAATGTTTCCTGAATTTTTGTAACCTTTTGTTGATGATGATGACAGTTTTCATTATTTTCAACCATTAGTGATTTTCATTGAGGATTGTACGGGTAAACTTCATTTGTTGTAGAAACAGCATATATTTTTCTCTAGAGAAGACATATACTTATATATATATATATATATAAATAAATAAATTTAAAAAAAAATTGTATATTAATTACTTTTGATATCACTGATAATATTATACCAAGACTTCAGTTGTTTTTAATTATAAAATAATCTTTCCTACAAAAAAAAAAAAAATTACATTTTTCACATTTATAAGGCAGATATCGATGCATACAATTTTGTGTGTTAAAAATGGCTGTGGTACCATCAATAAAAAATCAGCTTTAGTTTTTTAGTATTGAGACCTGCCTTATGATGAACTATATCTCATGCAGCCCAGTGCCCAAAAATGATTATCTATTTCTGATTCATGTCTATGGTCTTCAGTTCAGTTTCAGTCTTCTCCCCTCAGCTATGGGTTAATTACCAAGACTCATATCACTAAATCATTATTATCTAAAAAAAGATTCTTATAATCTAATATTTTCTGGCTTTAAATAACCTGCAAAAAACGTCAATCGATCAAACTGATTTTGCTTGAACATTTGTTTTATTAATAATTATGGTTTTTAGGTTTTGCCTGGCTTTGGAATAATCATGTTGATTCAAGATTTGGTATTATTAAACCTTTTTCTTAATGTTTTACTTTTTCAGGTGATAGTCAGAGTTTCTGACAAACTGATTTTGGACTATTCTCTGTCCGATCTACGTAACATTTGGGAAGAGACCAGTTATCATTTAGAGAAGCGACAAGCTAATCCACATTGTGTTGAAGAAGAAAGAAATTCATTGATGAAAAGAACCCAACCGCAATATAATTTGGTTTTTGACCCAAATGCTGTTTATGATGTCAGTTCTTTGAGTAAGATTTAATTTTGATTTTAGATCCAGATTTTTGTTTACCTGTGATTCTAAATTTGCAATTGTTTAAGATGCAATTTAAGAAGAAAATTTTTTGAGTAATATTTTTTATTGTTAGCTTAATCTGGCACAATGTCTACTATTGTAGAACAACTTGTGAGAATCATATTCATTATACAAGATGCAGCAGAAATACCTCCTACACAATGGTAAGACATTAGCTAGATGAAGACACTGTTGCCACTAATGTCTTACCATCATGTGGGAGGTGTTTCTGCTGTACCCTGGACAATCAATGGCCTGGGAAAACTAGCTTAATAATTTCTGCATTGTTGGTTTTAATTTAATTTAGGACATTTATAGAATTAGATTCAACAAAGGGACAAAGTGTACATAGGTTTTACTTTAATTGGAAGAAAGACAGAGTAAGAGGAGAAAAAAATGATTATTTCTACATTATTACATGTGCATGTACATATTCATTCATACTCAGTAACCCTTTTGTGACTTAGCCACCATATTGTCTTGCTTGGGACAAAATTATAAAAATAAATATAAATATCTATATTTATATAGATCTACACATATATATGTATATATATATAATACACGTAAAAGGTTTGTCACTTGGGTGATTAATGCTACTTTCAGTATCCCGACTTCAGAATTTTGTAGTTTTCCAGGAATCACTCTGTCTACTCATCAAGGGATATTATCAGTTGACTGTTCATCCTGTTGATTTTTCTTTTTTATATTCACTTTTCAGTGGTGCAAATTTTTTTTTCATAGGGTATGTATGTGTGTGTCTGTGTATGTATGTATGTATGTATGTATGTGTGCGTCCGTGTGTTGAATGTTATTTGTCTTTTTTTTTTGTTATTTTTTTCACTTTATATTCACTCCTTATTGTTTTTTTTTTTACCTTTTCTTTCTTATTCTCTTATAAACTGCTGACCAAAATTTTAAGGCCAATGAAAATAAAGAAAAAAATATACATTTTGTGCTGTTTGGCTCAACCACTTGAGTAGTGGTTCAAAAAGTGAAAATAGGAAAAAAGAAAATAAAAAATTAAATTGGTGATTGAGTCTAACAATGCAAAAGGTATATTTTTTTTATTTTCATTTACCTTAAGATTTTGGTCAGCAGTATATTATATATATAAACCTTTTGATATTTTGCGATGGGTGCCTCTACCTGTTGAAATAAATCAGGATTTATAATCATTTTATATATGTGTGAACGTTTTTTTTCTGTATATCATATTGCTCTGGATAATATCCATTGAGTTCTTTATTTTATTTATTCAATATTTTATATTATTTAGATATATTTTTTGGATAATACTGTCTGTTTTATGATTTGACAATTTTATATATATATATATATATATATATATATCAGTTAAAATACCCACTTGCTCTTGCATTGTACAATCTTGTATCACAAATGAAATTTACATTCAAGTATTAGTTACACACATTTATATACCACAAACAAATCTCTTAAGTCATTTTAAAACTTTCCTTTTGACACAGGTTTAGTCCTAACATTTACTATTATACCTACTGTAGAGCAATAAACAATGGTTATTTTAGCATCATTGAGTGTTGTTTGGATAAAACAATTGATGTCAACTTGTTTCCATCTTTAATGAGACACTCAGTTTGAAAAAAGCAATTTTCTCCATGGTTATCATGAAATATTTTGACTACTCACTGTCCATTGAGTTTAAAGTATTTTCCAATGTTTCACAACTTTCATTTTTGATAATGGTCAGAAATATGATGAAAGTGCTACATTCATAACATTTGAGCAATATTTACATTCTTTCAATTCAGGCAGGTTTTCTTTTATGTAAACAAGAGCCAATCTCCTGCAAATAACAAGGGACCGACTCTTTAGCCTTCTTGCTCTCCAATCAACTTTTATCTTCAAAAGTATAAATACATATAAGTTGTCGTCTTTTGTCTTTTATTTATGTTTTTTATTGTCCTTTCTCTTTAATTTTTTTTTTCCAGATTCTTTCACACTTAGTAGCCTCATGTATCTTAGTGGCTTTATTGCCTTACTTGGAGTGAAATGATTAACAAAAACAAAAAGCAAAATAGTTATCTTATTAATGCTCATTGTATTATAAAATTTAAATTAAAAATCTTGGTATTAATTATAGGTTAAAAAAAATACCCAAACATCATCCTGTATCAATTATAGGTTAAAAAAAAATCCTCTATTAATTATAGGTTTTGAAAAAAAAAATCCTGTGTTAATTATAGGTTTAAAAAGAAAAAGAGCCTGTGTTAAGTATAGGTTTAAAAAGAAAAAAGATCTTGTGTTAATTATAGGTTTAAAAAGAAAATAGATCTTGTGTTAATTATAGGTTTAAAAAGAAAAAGATTCTGTGTTAATTATAGGTTAAAAAAACAGAATGTTATTGATTACTGATTTAGAAAAAATAAAACTATTAATTATAGGTATCTATTTACAACTGATCAGTATTCACTGTTCCCAAAATAGAACAGTAGACATTGATGACTTAAAAAATGCTAATAAAGCACTTTGCTTATAATCTTTAACAAAACTTGAATTAATGGAGGATTGCTTTTTCAATATACATCCATATATGTATTTTTGTTGATATAAATTTAACTTTTAAATATCTATACTTTTGTTAAGGTTTGTCATCACGAGGGCCTAACATTGCTATATTGCGAGAAGAAGGCAGCAATGGTGATCGTGAGATGGCTGCAGCCTTCCATTATGCTGGATTCCAGACTTGGGATGTGAATATGGAGGATCTCTGCAGTGGTAGCATCACTTTGGATCATTTCAGAGGAATTGCCTTTGTTGGTGGATTCAGCTATGCTGATGTCCTCGGATCAGCTAAAGGTTAGGGAACTTAAATCTTTGCTTTAAATTTGCTTGCTAATCAATGATAACTGCTGGAATAATAGTATGTTTCATTCTGGGAGCAGAACTTGTTGTTTGAACTCAGGTCTCTCTGTTTTTATTATAACAAAGTTTTTTTGTTTTTGTGATTTGTTATAACTTTGTTTAATTTGTATAATGATTATTAAAGGTTGAGATGTGTGTGTGTGTGTGTGTGTGTGTGTAAATATATATATATTCATCTTGAGGTTCTTGACAAAATCCAAAGAAGGATCTGCAATGTAATTGGTCCTGACTTGGCATCTCTACTTCAGTCACTTTCTCACTGATGTGACTTGGCTTTTCTCTGTCTTTTTTACAAATAATTTTATGGCAACTGCTCTGATGAGCTTTTTCCCTGATGCCTCATTCATGTGAATTTAAGCATGCGACTAGATTGGCATCTAGGTCCCACCCTTTTACTGTTGAAATAGTTAAATGCAACTTCCACTTCTACTCCTTTTTTTCTCTCACTGTAACCCCCTGTATACTAGTGGCAGCCCTGTCTTGCTTGGGATGAAATGATTAAATATTATTGAACTGGAAGAATGGTAGACTTTGAAAAAAACAGTAGCTACTCTAGCATCTATGCATCGTTCATTCAGTAATGAATTAGAACACTTTCACTACTGGCGTATGAATACATGATATATCACATGCTAAAAGTCTGCCTCCTTCTACCAAGCGCCCATAGCTCAGAGGTAGAATCGCCGACTGATGCCAATTCAGTCGAGTTTTAATCCTGGGTAAAAAGCAATCAGATGTCTAACTGTACTGATGAGCTGTGATACAGTTAAACAGATCTGCCTGAAAATGACATATATATGACATATATATATATATATATTTAGAATTTATAACATGAATATGTTATAATATTACAACAAAGTAGCCATTTTGTTTTGACACTGTGTCTTATCAAATGATGTTGATTTCAAGTTGAAGAGTTTTAAAAGGTTCAAAACTAACAAAACCCCTTAATCAGGGAGTCATTGTTACATATTCAGTGGTGACCAATCAAAATACAAGTAAATTCTAATTTGAAGAATATAAGAACAGATTCTAAAACAATTTACTGGGGCATTAATGTTAATATCTGATTAAAAAAGAGATCAGCATAATTGATCGACTATTAGCTTCACTTTACAATAAAAATTTAAATTTATTCAAAATATATATATATATATATATATCTATAATGACAAACTAATAACTATACTTGGGTTGAAAAACCCTCCGGATTTACGTGGAAGGAAAAAAGGTTATAAAAAGAGAAAGAGCTAAGCACATGATCACTAGTCAAAAGGGTTCGGACCGAGCCAAGCACGTAGCCCAAAGAAAAAACCTGAGATGAGTAATCAACTAACAATAAAGCGCTCAATACTTAGGTAGGGCAAAATAAATAAAGTATACCTAGTGAGCCAACAAACTTACCAAGGTTTCACCTAAGCAGATCGTCAGGGAAAGCTGGCTCTCCTCGACGATCCACTGGCCAGCTTTCCCTGATGAGCCACTTAGGTGAAACCTTGGTAGGTTTGTTGGCTCACTAGGTGTACTTATATATATATATATATATATATATATATATATATATAATTTTAGAAACTACAACAAATTTTAAATTCTAAATTTAACAAAGCATTAGATTTAGATTATTGTAAAGTTATACAAATATGAAGTGAGGAAAGGAGATATACACATATACAAATATATGGAGTTATCCACATATGGACAAATAGACAAATATATACACATACAAACATATACTAGTATTCATACACAAGCACAGATACATATACACACATATATATACCTACAGAAATTTTACCTACAGAAACACAGAGGTCGTCCCTGCTGACTGGAGAGAGGCAGTGCTTCTCCCCTTCTTCAAAAAAGGCGACAAACGAGTATGTAGCAACTACCACGGAATCAGCCTGATCGATATTTCGGCCAAACTGTTCACAGTCCTGCTACTGAAGCGCTTCCAACTCGCTCGCGACCACCGTACCCGCCCAAGCCAGGCTGGTTTCCGTCCGGGTAGAGGGTGCTCTGACCAGATCTTTTGTCTACGCCGGATACTGGAGACGTGCTGGTCTTACCAACAACCGACGGTGCTCTGTTTCATTGATTTTGCAGCGGCCTTCGACTCGGTGGACCGCAGCGCTCTGTGGACTATCATGCGGGACGATGGCATTCCGCCAAAGCTGCTGCGTCTGATTCAGGCCTACTACCGGGAGACGAGGACACGTGTTCGTGCTTACGGTGCTGAGACCGGGGCGTTTGAGGTCCGCACTGGTGTGCGACAGGGATGCGCGCTCTCCCCGACGCTCTTCAACTATGCTATCGACTGGATTCTGATGAGCGCCCTTCAAGGCTTCACTGGGGTTCGGGTGGGCCGCGACTTGGCTGTGACCGACCTGGCGTACGCTGACGACATTGTCCTTCTTGGTGACAGCATCGAGGAGGTGCAGGCGGCCGTCAGCCGAGTGCATACCAGCGCGTGCGCGGTCGGCATGCGCATCAATGCTGCAAAGACAAAGGTGATGACGGCGCTGTTGCCTCCAGAGGCCCAACAACCCATCCTGCTCGACGGAACACCCCTGGAGATGGTGGACCACTTCATCTATCTGGGCTCGTTTTTTGTCCCGAACGGCCAGGGTGGCGATGAGATCGGACGTCGCATCAACCTTGCGAGGGCCGCCTTCAACCGCCTCCAGAAGTGTCTCTGGTCAAGGCGGGAGATCGCCCTGCGTACAAAGAGCCGCGTCTACCAAGCTGTTGTGCGATCCATCTTGCTGTATGGCTGCGAGACGTGGCCGGTGCGCGTAGCGGACCTCAAGAGGGTGGAGGTCTTCGACAATGACTGTCTCCGGTGCATCCTGCGTTTCCGGCGGATTGATCGGGTGCGGACATCGACCCTTCGTCAAACATGCCGTCTTCAACCGATACCGGCTGCTCTCCGACTCCGTCGACTGCGTTGGTTCGGCCATGCTGCGCGCTGTCCTCCGGGTGAGCTGATTCGCGACTGCCTCTTCCCGAGGCCCCTACCGGGCTGGCGCAAGCGTGCGGGGGGTCAGCTGAGGACGTGGGCAGCCACGCTGAAGGGGGACATGGAGCCGATCTCGGGCCCAAATGTTGTGGGATTTCGGAGGTGGAACCGGGACTGGGCAGAGATCGGAGTGGAGCTGGCTCAAGATCGCCGATCGTGGGCCGCCGCTGGGAGAGACGCTTCAAATGTTCTTGCGGATGCCGGCTCAACCCGTCCTGGGTGAATGCCGCTACAATACAAAATAAAAAAATACACAAGCACAGATACATATACACACATATATATACCTACAGAAATTTTTAAACTTTTGTTTTTACTGACGTGTCAATTTATCCCTTAAATTTTAAAGCCAGGTGTTGAAAACATCTATTGGATACAAGAATGAATTCATAAGATGGCATGGGCCTGACATTAAGAAGATCAAAACAGACACAGTCATATTTCAGTGCATGAACAAATAAACATAATTAAATATATACACAAGCAAAAAACAATACATACACAACTAAAAGTCGACAAAGCATCATATACATAATAAAAATGTACACATGGATCTAATTACATAAAACTTTTGGCATAAATACACACAAATAAGCAGAAGAACACTCACGCAAACAAACACACACACATATGTGTATAGACAAGAAAATATATATATAATATATGGATATACACACACACACATACATGAACATGCAAACAGACATACAACCAAATACACATACACATAGAAATATGAACATATATTTAGTGTATCGAGGCAGCAAATAAATATATACTGTTAAATATAAGAGACAATGAATGTCTATTATGTTTAATCATGAGCCGTTCTAAACATCGTATTTTGGCTTTAATTTCAGTTGAAAATAAAGACAAAAATTCTCCAACATTTGGATAATTTTTTATTAATTTGGTTCTAAGCTTTCGGCTCACATGAGCCAATTTCAGAGAGGTTATTAAGACGGTAACACAATAACATCCACCATCAGCAACGATTTTATTTTGTGTTGACATAAAATTCCACTAGGCAATGGCAATAGTTACCAAAAATAACAAATGCAGTTTGCAAATTTGCAATGCAGTTCTATGATATATATATATATATATATATCATAGAACCACATTATATCATGAGTTTATATATGAGTGTTTTTATATATATATATATATATAAACACTCATTACTATGTGAAACAAAATATCCATATGCCTACTAGTACATAAACCCACATGCACACCTACATACATACATTAATGTATGTGTGTATATATATATATATATATATATATATATATAATTAGATTTGCTTTTTTTAAAATTAATTTAATTTACATTGCGAATGGAAATTTCTATATTTTGAGATTTATTCATTATCAGGCAATGTTCAATAACTATAGTGTAAATGATTTACATTTGAAGTTAGAAAACAATACGTTTGCTATTCAAAGGGTTAATATGGCAAAGGAAGACAGAAAAATTTAGATTTTATGAGCATATTTAATTTAACTAATAAAAATGAAAGTCAATTTTGAAATTTGAAAATATAGTTTATGTATTGGGGGATGCAGGGTGTTTTTTTCAATGTTTACGGGAAAATATCATTTTATTTGGCTAGTGTCTAGATTGCTTACATTCGGAAAGATGTATACATTATTGTCTACAAAGCTAATACTCTAAGATTTCTATGCATTTCAGCTATTTTAATAACAAAAAAGAAAGAAAGAAAACACTCTTTATTTTTGACCTGACTTAAAGGGACTTTTGGTATGATTAAACTATTATTATTTGGTTCAGAGTGCATTTTTTCATCAATTCTTCATATATTCTTAAGTTGCATAAATTTTTAATATTTATTAAATTAATATTATATCATAATACAAAACAAAGTACCGGATATATGTAAGTTAATCAATATTCTTTTATGAAGAATTATTAACCATATTCTAAGATGAACCTTTTGCAATGTTTACATATGACATTAATTTCATTACGTTTATTTAATAGATCTTTATTTTTAAGGATATAATTAATTTGCTTAGTATTTCTATTAAAGATTCTGCATAGGGGGTTATTGGTATGAAAATGTTTACTTACTAATTTCAGAAAATATTTACCTTTGTTAATATTAGATAGTCTACTGAACAGGGGGGTTATACCATATACCTTTCCCTTTTCTACCTCTACTCCTCGTTTCAGATGACTCAGATTTAACAACGGGTTTTAAATATTACAATCTGTTCTTAAAGCTGCTTTCCTGGAAGGCTTTGTTGTATAGATTTTTGTTTTCATTGAAGATCTTAAGGTAGGAAGACAACCAATTAATTCTGGTATTAACAGTGTTAATTATTTGTTTCATAATGGTATTAGGGTGGTTGAAATTGACGTTAATGTAGCTGGGGATATTATTTTCTTTAAGGTAAGGTATGTAAGAATTATCATTTAGATCAAGGGTGATGTCCAAATAATTCACAATTTTTAGATTAGAGGAAACTTCAGTTTTAAATCCTTAAAGGTCCTAATAATTTTCTTATGGATTATAGTAATCAAAGATCTATTGCTACTAGGGATGAACATAAGTCCTTAATTATGATATAAGCCAATTTGTTTGGGCTCTACAATTCTACTTAAGGCATCTAAGATATAAATTCCTACTTGATCAGCAACTTGGGCTGAATGATATGCTCCCATAGGGTCATCAAATTTATTATAGTGAAATGGTCAAAGGTTAGAATTGACTTTCTAGCTGCTAGAATAATCTTAATTTCCCTATCGGTGATCTCTACATGGTTTTCAGTGAAGTGAATACAACAACCTATAGGTTTTTAGAGACAAGAGAATAAAAATCTGCAATGTCAAATTTAAGAAAAGTTGTTTTAGTTTTTTTGTTAATATTGGTAAACCAAGAATCTTTAATAGAAATACTATTAAAATTAGTTATCATTGCACACATAGGAAATATCATTAATTCCCACAATAGACAGATTTTAAAGAATTTAGATTGAGCTGATGTTAAAGCTGGTATAATACCCTCATACAATTGCAGGTCCATCAACATTTTTCCCGTTGAAGGCAAATGTAAGTCTACCCAAGTGATCTACCAAGCCAACATCTCCCTGCAATGTGACAAAAACAATTATCAAGTTTACATTGGAATTTTGGCAGGGGAATTAAAACATTACTACTCCCATAAACACTCCTTTTCCAACCCCTATCTGAAATTTCAAACTTCTCTTACCCGAAGATTTTGGGAAAATGAAAGAGGAGGGACTTAACCCAATAGTGAGTTGGAGATTAATAGTTTCTGACTGCATTCCAATAACCTTTACAATAGATGCAATCTATACTTAATTGAAAAAATTAAAATATCCTAGGCAAAATTTACTTTTAAATTTAAGAAAAGAATTTATAAGCAATTGCCAACATACAATTAAATTAAAATTCAAAGTTCCTAATAATTTAAAATCAAAATTCCTTAAAATAGTGGTTTCATTTCTTCTTATTAGCCATATAATTAAATAATATAACTTCTCTTTCTTAAATCTATATTCCTTCTAGTTCTATCAATTTAATTTAACTTAAGTTATACTTAACCAGTTTCTTTTAGTATTAACATTATTCATGGCCCTTTAATAGTGACATTAAAAAGCTGAAATTTTGTCTGATTTATTTCTTCTTTATTTTTATTTTACATTATTGTATCTCTTTTCATTACTGTCATTCATGGGCTGGGTCTAATGTTCCGTTAGTAATGATCTATCTCTTCTTCCCTACCCTTACTTCTGTTTTTTATGCATGCACAAACAAATTTATTTTCCGATAATGTTTTGGTCTCACTGACAAGAGGGATGATGAAATTTACCTGTTGAAATGGCCATCTGATATAAGAAAATTTGAACTTTTATATGTAATAAATATTGGCTCTGCAAATAAATAAATTTAATTACATTGAGCCCTCTGGCTGGATCAGTGTTAATATCTAATATTAATAGGATTCTTTATGATTTACTACCAAACCATTATTTTTGGATTTATGACCAATATATATTTATAGTCATCCACATACAAGCTTGTTTTGTTGTATCACAGCTTCATCAGTGTGGCTAGACATGAGATTTTTTCCAGCTGGGATTGAAATGCTGCTGATTTGGCATCAGTCAGAGATTCTGCCCCTAAGCTATTGCTATATGGCTGAGAGTGGGGGAGATTTTAACGTCTTATATATGCAGTGTATACTCATGCCAGCAGAGACAATGTGGATATAGGAATGAGCACTACAAAAGTATTTACTATGGCCACACTGTCTATACCTATAAATGCTCAATCTTCAATATTGAGCACTATTTCTTCATACATAGTACAAGTTTTAATATTTATAAAGTTAAAAATAAACTGATGTTTAAAATCACCACTAAAACCTTCATAAATATTCAGTATCTGACAATAGATTTTTACAGTGCGAAACTGTCAGTAATGCCAAATTGTTTGTGAAGACAGATTTTAAATCTTTTTAGAGTCGATTTTAAACATGGGGTTTACTTTTGACTTCATTAGTTGTGCTCGCACAGTGTCATTGTGACCAAGGGTTTAAGCATACAGGTGTTGTTCAACCTGCTGATCATGGCAGATTATGTGCTCTCTACCAGAAACTAACTATGGTCTGCACAATAGGAACTGGCTAGATGCCCTAGAAAACAACAGGTATGCTTGGCAAATGAGGCTGAAAACAGCCACTCCTAAAAGGTATAGACAATGAAAATGTGCTCAATATAAAATTCAAAATTGGATATGTAGAGCAAAGATATTTTAAAAAAGCAAATCCAGGTTTTGAACATGAAAAGAAGTTTATATGCAGGTTCATACCAACTTTGAAGTTATGTTTAATGTCACTTGTCAGAGTTAATTTATTCTCCAGATCAAAAACTTATCTCGACTGAACCAATAAAAAAAAGACCATTGAGTTAATATTAACAATACAAAGAATGAGTTGAATTGTTTGTTTAAAGTCAGGAACCTTAATGACTCTCTTCGCAGTGTTATTGACATTAATAAATTTTTATGCTCATTTTATTAAATACATTTTACATATGTATATTATTTTCATTTGTTTTGTTTTAGGATGGGCTGCAACTGCTCTTTTCAATAAAAATGTGAAACAACAATTTGAAGAGTTCTTTAAACGTCCTGATACATTCAGTTTGGGAGTTTGCAATGGTTGCCAACTGATGGCTCTTCTTGGTTGGGTTGTTCCTGATGATAATAATGGTAAATGATAATTGATTTCGTATTATGTTTATCGACAAGATGAATTACTTTGACTTTCTCAATATTTGTATTGTACTGATTTTCTTAAAGAAAGGTTGAGAGAAAAAAGAATAACAAAAGGATTATTTTTCAATTGCTGCTTAAAAAAGATGAATACAGTTGACTCTTCGCATTTAGAAGGGATTGCTTGTTCAGACCTTCTGTGGATACCAAACCCCTTTATATAAAATGGTGTGTCATTTGCATATAACCGATAAACATCCTAGTGTATACTTTGCATCATGTGATTGTTTGCAATACCTTATACAACATAAATACTATACTTGCTGGAAATTAACACTTGAATTTAAATAAATTTCATCATCAAAATCTTGAAGCCATTAGTATAGAAAAAATGAAAATTACAATAAAAAATTGTGTACACTTTATAGCACTGGAGATATTTGTGAAAAGTGATAGTGTGAGAAATTAAAAGAAAAATTGTAATAATTTGCATTAAAAAAAATTCAGGCTAAAAAGACCTAAACTTGAAAAATCTCACAAAAATCAACTAAATATTTTATTTTAATAAAATTTTGGTTCTTATTTATTAAAAGATGAAAATTTTTTAAGAAGTTCCTTCCCACCAAAGAAAATGGGGCATACAACACAAGGAGCTAATAATGATGATATACGGTGAACAAAATAACAAATAACAAAAACTGAAGAAAGACTGAGGATTTGTGAAATTTGGGGGAGGCTTCATTAAGGTTATGTCTACATATCATTTCATTTGGGTGAATTCAAAATCAAGCTTGACATATTGCAAATTGAAGTTTTGCCTTTTAGAACACTTCTGCAATTTTCTTTTAGATATTTTAAATCTGCAGTTGGTTGAATTCATGGTAAAAGTCATGAATATGAAAGCTGATATAAATGTTTAAAATTTTTGTATTCATTACATAAAAAATGTCTAACATTTCTAATATCAGTTTGTATTGATAAAATGTAAAACAGAAACTAAAAACACAATATTTTCTTTGTTTATTTTTCTTTAATTTATTTTTTAATCTAAAATTTAAAAATGGTGTCTCTAGAACAAATTATATAAGAATAATTAAGAAGAGATCTCTCTCTACCACAAATGATGAAATAAGAGCAATTAATCTTTATAGAGTGAATAAAGTGTTTTGGTTTGAAATTCTTCAAAGGTTACCACAGATGATACCTAAAGAAAGCCTTATTTCAATAACAATGAAGATGAACACATTAGTCGAAGGAGATTAATCTAGACTAATGACAATTCTATGTCAGAAAATTAGACGTAATTTCAAAATGTTGGAACCATTATTTTTTACTTTGTGTGGAATTATTGAGATTCTATTGAATTTATTCCTCTTGAGTTCTTTGAAAAAAGAGTTGTTGATGATACTACACTTGTAAGCCAAAAGGCTTGGAAGATGACTTTTGCTAAATGGCGAGAATAATATTTAAACTTGAAGTTCAGAATGGTTTCTACAGAAAATAAAGATTGAAAACACAATTTAAATGTTTTGGTATTACTATATAAATTTAGGGATAAAGTATAAAGGTATTAGCCTTGAATTTATCCTTAAATACAAGTGTACTAGCAATATATGTTTAAATAATGTTCTTTATGTAGGGGAGGCTACTCATAAACGGAACTTGAAATATATTTTCAATTCATAAATTATCAAAAAATACTTTTACCCCCTTAATTTCATTGTCTACTGTTTCTGTCTTTCACTTATTGAATTACTGTGATAAGTGAGAATTAAATAATATTAATTATAATTAGTGATGATCTTGAAAGTCTTTCTTACTCTGATAATCACATAAAAAATAAAACTACTATAATTGATGGTTTATAAGATTCCTCAATATTTGCATTTAAAATTATTCTATTATTAATTTAGGCTAGTTTCAGTTCTGGTAGGCTACAGCATGTTGATACAGATTGGTTTACCAGATACATGAACTATACAGAACAAACATTGAAGAAATTTTTTAAGCAATTATTTTTTGTAAAAATTAGGTGTGTGTCTTGTATGATGTTAAATATGGTATTTTTTTATTTAAAGATGGAAGGAAAAATGTGAAAATTAATGTATCTTTATTTTTGATTTTGGTTTTTTTCTTTATTAGATCCTGATTCTCACTCACAAGGTTTATTGCTGGCTGAAAACACCTCTGAAAGGTTTGAGTCTCGTTTTGTTACTGTAAAGATCAATAAAAGTCCGTCCATAATGCTAGAAGGAATGGAAGGAACTGTCTTTGGAGTATGGATGGCACATGGTGAAGGTAAGTCTATCTCTCCTCTTTTTTTTTCCCCCTATTTCTTGTTTGTATCTCCATGTTTCTTTTAAAAATTTCTCTTTTTTTATTTTATCATTTGTTTTACGTTCTTGCTTTTTGTTTATCTTTAGCCTCAAATTCCAATTTTCTCTTTCTTTTATTTTCTCTCTAATTTCTCTCTTTTTCTCTCTTGTTTCTTTCCTTTTAGTTTATTTTTCATCTTTTGCTTTCCTCTTCTCTCTCTCAGTTTGTCTCTGTTCAGCAGATCTTCTTCCATTATTTCATTTAAGAAATCATTCTTTTCTTTCTTGTTAATTGAACTCTAGAATTTGATACTCCATACTGTCTGTATAAGTAAGTATTTCAGTAGAAATGATGCATTGATACTTTTTCAAAGGCCATTGTGTAAAAGTTAATGTCACTTGTAATCTTATAGTGTTTTGTATAAAATAATATGAATGTTATTAAAGATTTAGAAAAATTCTACTTTTTTTGACAAAGTCTGATTGCACTAAGTAGGTGGGAAATTAAAACTTTAGAATCTGTGAAGAAAGTTCATTAAGTGTCTGGATTGACGGCAATGTTTTGTTCTTTTCCTTATTTAAGGGAGATGTAGCGATGTTTTGCAATATGTATTAAAATTTTGAATATGTGTCAGTGTTTTCTTTATCAAAATATGTAAAACTTTATTCAATATGTTATTTGCATGAGTATCCTCTTATTTTCTGTTTGAATTTCTGGGATAAGGAGTTATCATTATTTATGCTATTTATATGCAGACTATTATCCTTATCTCCTCCAGTGTGTATTTTTGGAAAAATGAGTTATTATTTACACTATTTATGTGCAGCCTATTGATCTTGTGTAAATAAGAATATGAGAACAATAATAACTGGCTGCTCATATCCAAGTATGCCTGTCTTCTAGGATTGTAATCCCTGTTGCAGACACTTGCTCAGGCAAATTTGCATTTGTTCAGCACCTATACAGCTCACCTGTGGTTTATTATACAATTATGCTGAGTTAATTTTAGTTACATTTTCTGGGAGAGAGCACATTATTTGGCACGACTTGAGCCCAGGTCCCATGGTTGTAAAGTGGATGTTCTAACCAATTGGCCAATAATCTGCAAGGAAATAATGTAAATAATCCACATATCTGCTGTTTGGAATACACAATTTTTGGCAGTTATTCTTCAGGTAATCTTATATCCACAATATTTAAAAAAAAATCTTTGATGTTGTACTCTGTGAACTGTTCCCTTTTCAGTGATGACAAAATAACTAGAGAAAGAAAAATATAAGTAAATTGTGGACATGATCTGGATATTATTAAATGTGAGATTCACATGAAGGAATCAGAAAAAAACATCTCAGCTAGAAATGTTGGCTTTAAAACAACAAAGATAAGGATAGTAATCTGAATTATTCAGGGAATAATTCCTGATAATATTTCAGGGCAGGACTTCAGAAAATATTTAAAACCATGAAATAATTTCATTTTTCTTAAAAATTTAATTTCGCAGAATCTTAACATATTCAAAAAATTTTTTATTTCAATTGTTTGCATGAATGATTCATAAATTTAGACTTCAGATTTGACTGATATGAAGTTTTTATCTTAGAATTTATTTTGACTTTGTCAAATTCGTAAAAGATACAAACTTAATTTCAAAGACTGACACATTAATAACCGAATTTTGATCTGAAATGTTTAACTATGATATTCATTTAATGATATTCATATTCACATATAAATTAAGGGCAATGACAACAAATTAATATTTGCTATTTTAAATAAATGGTTTTTTTTCTTCATTAAAAGCTACAGATTTATTGATTTAAACAAGATGAAAGATTTTTTCCTTAATCTCAAGAACCCATTCCTTTCTTTTACAGGAAAAATGATCTTCAAATCAGAAAGTTTACATAAAAAAACCAGATTAAATGATCTGATTCCAGTTCATTTTGTTGATGACAGTGGAGAACCAACTTCCTGTTATCCATTTAACCCCAATGGCTCTCCTGATGGCATTGCAGCTGTCTGTTCTGAAGATGGACGTCATCTTGCCATCATGCCCCATCCTGAGAGATCATTTTTAGCTTGGCAGTGTCCCTGGATGCCATTAGATATGAGGAACAAGCTGAAAGCCACCCCATGGTTGAAGATGTTTACAAATGCCCATGATTGGTGCCTTAAAGAACATTGAAATTTTCATTTGATAAATTGGAGTCTTTTTCTGAAATGATTTTGACTAATATGCTCATCCATGTCGGATGCTTTACTAATAGCTAGAATAAATAAAATATTTTGCTGTACTTTTTACTGACCTACATTCCAGTGATTTTGACTTTTGTCTTTCATTGATATATTCTACTAGTTTTGACAATATCCTGGAAATGAATAGAATTCTGTGAATTTCTTAGATATTATTTAAAAAAAATATAACTCACAATATTTGGAATGATAATATTTTTATGCTTCTTGTATCAATCCCAAGATGGTGTATAAATGATAGCTGTTGTAAAAATACTCATTCTTATTTGACTGGCAACAAGTGAATATATCCTGCCTAGAAAGAACGTACCAGTTTTTGAACAAGGATTATCTCTTTTGTATAATCATCATTTTATAAAATTTACCTCTCCCCATACACTATTCCAAAAGATGCAAAAAGACAAATAATATATATTGTTTTTTTTAATGTAATCTTTTCAATTAGTATGTCAATTTTAATTAATTTTTTAAAGATAACACTGGTCAACAAAAAATATTTTTGAAATGGTGTCGAAACACCAACATCATTTTTAGCTAATTTGAGAGTGCTGAATCTGAAAGTGACCTTACTTTCTCTTGGTTATCTGCTGTTTTTGCTGTACAGAAATGCATCGTTTTTTTTAAAAAAAAAGAAGTTTTTTCTTTTATTTTCTGTATATATGATATTGATTGATGACAATATTTCTTAAAGTAAAATCATAGAAACATCTCAATTGTATTTAAACCAACAAATATTGGTCTGCTTATTGAGAAATATTATTTTTTCAATAACAATTAGACTTAAGGCTTGAAAAATAACACGTTTGAATATACCAAGACCAACAAGTATTTTCATCAAATTATTTAATAGCAGAAAAAAAACCTTTGTGAACCTAAGAACTATGGTAAAAATTTTCACTTTCTTGATTGTCTGTCATGTTCAATGTTATTTAAGTCCCTTTTGATACTCCAGCAGTAGTCAGTCAGTCATTTGTTGGTTCCATTGCCCCTGGTAGCGCTCTTTCATTGTTTTGATATCCTGATGGAATTGTTCTCCTTGCTCATCACTCACATTGTGACAAATATCCGAAAATTTATCTAGATAGCTATGTAAAAAATGAACCTTAATACTCATATTAGCCTATTACTGACAAAGTTTATCACTTAATTTGAATTTTGGTGATAAATTGGAAAAATTCGGTACTTCTATTTTAAGATTTTTGACTCAAAAATTTTTTTCTTATAAAAATAGTTTATTTCAGGTGGCTGATATAAATTGCTTGGCCTACCTGAAAATTGATGGGTTTCTATATATAACCTTTATTAACTCTTGCAATCAGCCAAGATTGTAAAGTAATGAGTATTTCAGTACAGCAAAAATGGTAGCTAACCATGAAAGACTAAGGTAATTTTCAGAATCCGCCTCCATCAAATTAGCTAAAAAACATGTTTAGTTTCTTGACACCAAAAATCGTGTTGACCAGTGGAATTGTTAAGGCAATAAATCCGTTTAAATAATAAAGACTAAATCTAAGATTTTCTTTCAATTTTTATAAAATTTAAAGAAAACAGCTGTTGCTTTAATGTTTAAATCTTTCGCCTCTTTGATAAGTAGTTTTTTTTTTGTTTTTTGTTTTTAAGGATCAATGTTAAAGTTTTTCTTGAGGTAAATGTAAAATTTAAAATTGTTTATTAAATTTTAACTGGACAGCTGAGCACTTGAATTTGTTATTTGTATTTTAAATTGTTTTTGATGCATTAAATTGCTTAAAACTTATATATTCATATATTTGATATATGTGTATATTATATCACATATACAGGAATTCCTCGGTTAGTGCATATCAGTAACTATAAAAAATAAATTTTCAATTACTTTGGTTAAACTGAAGAATGTTTTACTGCACTAATTGAGTATTAAGTGCACATTAATTGAAAATGCATTAATTGAATGCGCATTAATCAAGGGATACCTGTATTTGATATATATGTATATTATTATTATTATATATATATATATATATATATATACACACACACACACACACACACACACACAATATATTCAACAGAGGAATGTCAATGAGACATATATATAATCTCATTATATTTATGTGTGTACACCAATGATAAATATCAAAGGCATTTACACACAAGTACAAGACTGATTTTTTTTGCAGTTGTGATATTGTATGTGGGATGTCTGGAAAGTAAGGTACAGGTAAGCATAAAACGAGTGGAATTAAAACCTCATGATGAAAGCTGTAAACATAAAACAAGTGTGGGTATGTTACATTTCTTGCAACAACCAAAACAACCTTAATACTCAGCATACACATATGTCATGACAAAGTTGACTTCCACCATAAAACAGTGGAGAACCATACTGGTGTGATGACATTTTTCCATGCCAAGAGCAAAAGTTCAACTCTAGATCTTAAAGAAATTAATTGAAAAACACAAATTCCTGAACTTAGGCATCGTTTGGGTGGGGGAGAGAGCTGAGGATGACATTTTGGAACACAACCATTGCAGGATGATTCCTGAGCACATCATAAAAGTAAACGTTCATTTTTTGACCTGGAAGTATCCATTGTTAATATTACTTTCTACCTCTAAAAAAAAAAATAATTTCAGCAAAGAATTGATGAGAATTGTAATTATGTTCTGTGACAAAATGCATTCTGCTTTTTGACTTCATACCACATTGTCAAACTTAGTACAGTTGCATATTGTTTGGGCCCCGCAAATAACATCTGGGGAAACAGTTTCAAACAGGCGATACTTTTGTTGCACTTCATGTGAAGTTTGTTTATATTGCACAGTTTCAGACAAAGAACAAATTGAAAATCTCATTTTGATGACAGTTTCATTTTTTTATTTCTAGTTCAATAAAAGATTCATGTGGGCTTAAAATCTAATAGAAAACAAATCATTGGTTTTAACAAGCAAAGAATAACATTAAGAAAAACTCTTTTCACTATGCAGTGTCTACTAATTTCAGTTACAGTCCTTTGTCAAATTGTTTAAGCAGATGCATTTATTACTCAACTAATAAGTCTTGATTAATCTTTGTCTTTTTCACTACTTCAGATGTCAAAATGTTTGGACGTAAGAATTTTCTTTGCCCAGCAACCTTTCTACCTGACGTGTATGTATATATATATATATATATATATATATATATATATATTCACCATTTCTTATTGCTATAAACATTTTTAGTGGGTATGTGTGTTTAAGTTATAGCTGTTTGATATTTTATTAAACCTCCATGGCTGAACTATTTGGGCACCCTTTGGCTTAAGAATTAATTTCCATGAGGTAAAAAAGGATGCAGGCTTGATTCCTGTCAAGATATAGAATTTTTCTTTACAAAGATTTCTCAGTTTAGACTGGTTGTTACTAATTTCACTGTTTGATAAAATAAAAAATTAAACGGGTAACAACTCAAACATGTACTCATTAAAAATAAGGGGTGCAGGTCTAATTTCAACTCAGAACCAATTTCAACTCTTCTGAGATGAAATTCTGTGTTGAACCCAATTCTGAGCTAAAACCAGCTCTGAGCCAAAACCAATTCCAAGTTGAAATTAGTTCTGTAACTCGAAAATAACATAATAAATAATATTGGATAAGAAATCTTTTTTAAAAAATTACGATAGTTTATTCATGTAAATCTCTTGTCAAGATAGTTTGTGAATGACACCATTTTGTGTTAATTTTCAACTGATCCCTCTCACCATTTTGTTTCATCCCCAAAATCTATCATCATTAAAATGATTATTAATCATTTTGTTTACTAAGAAACTTTGTGCTCAACTGCAGTTGGTGTCTCCATCTCTTGTCACTCTTTGAATATTTGATATCATACAAGACCTCTCTCCATGATTTCAGTTGCAAACATTAATAGGTAATTATATATTGTATAATGCTATTACTTCAATCATGTTTCTTATTTAGGTCAAATATATTAAAACCATTTAATAGCAATCATTTTATTCTTTTGCTTTGCTTGTCCTGGCTTTTCCACCCTCTTTGTTTAGATATATTTTTGTATATATTTATATATACAAAAATATATATTTATTTTTGTATATATTTATATATACATTAAAAACGTCTGTTTTTAAAGCCTAAGTAAAATTTTCTACCACCTGCTGATTATTTATTTTAATTCAAAGCAAATTTATTTTGTGCATTTATTGCCTTCTTTCCTAAAATGCCATGTGTAATATTTTTTATTCCTGTTTTCAGTGTTATATATGCCATCATCAAGATATGATTCATAGCAAAAAATAGCCGTCAGATATTTATCTAAAGTTTGGATAGAGTTAGTGGCTGAAAAAACTCCTCAGCTAAATGTTGAACAACATCCTTTGCACAACCCCAAAAGGTTGATAGGCCACATCCACCATGTCCATAATTGTTGATAACCTGAAACCAACAAAGGCGAAATAAACAAAATTTGTGATATCCAGTCAATGTGTGTGCATGTAAGACAAAAACTCAGAAATTACTTTTTCCAAATTATTGTACTGTAAATTACATTTAAATAGTTTTGAAAATTATTAATTCAAATAATCGTGCTGAAAATTACATTTTATAAATTATTTGTGCTAAAAATTACATTTAATTGAACTAAAAAAGTTCCAGTGATATTTATCTCTAAATGAAAGAATAAAAATCTCCACGATTTGTTTTGATCTTGCCTTTCTTTAAGAGGATTGTTAATTCCAATATTGAAGTGTCATAATTGTATTTTGTATACCAAATCAAATTCTGATTTCAAATGAGCTGTTTAACATTTCGATGATTTATTTATTTTTGTAATCTTCAGAGTTTTGGCACAATTTATGGTTATTCATACAAAATGAAATGCTGCTTTTGGTGGTCTCTGCTCAATTTTCTAGAAAATTTCTAATTATGTTACAACTGTAAATGCTAATTGTTACTAAGCTTCAAGAATTTCCCCTTGCTTATTAAAATTTTAAGACAAAGAGAAATAACTTTGTTAATAGATCTAAATTTTTTTTACTTGGATTTAAGTGAAATGACAATATATATGTCGATGTACCTACTATTGAGTATCTTACATTAAAGTAAGACCTCCCCCCCGAGCGTGACAAGAAGGATATATATATATATATATATATATATATATATATATATATATATATAGGTGTGAGTTTGTAACCCTGGGTTTCACACTCTTGCGATCGTCAGACAAACGACTGACGATCGCAAGAGCGTGAAACCCAGGGTTACAAACTCACACCTATCTATATGAATATGTCAGCTCTATCATTGATATTGAGCGCTTTCAAATAAGTACCACGCATATATAATATATAAATGAAAAATATAATATATATAACAAATTACATATATATATAAAACCTCTCTGAAGATGGCTCATGTGAGCCGAAAGCTTAGAACCAAATTAATAAAAAAATTATCCAAATGTTGGAGAATTTTTGTCTTTATTTTCAACTGAAATTAAAGCCAAAATACGACGTTTAGAACGGCTCATGATTAAACATAATAGACATTCATTGTCTCTTATATTTAACAGTATATGTTTAGAGAATATATATTTATATAGATGTGTGTGCGTATTATAATAGAGAGAATATATATTTTCTTCGCTACTCGGCGAAATAATTATTGCATAAAATAAAATAATAACCCACTGTTAAAGAGCAAACATGCGACAAGAGCTTTCATAACTGGTAGTAAAGTTTAGTAACTGGTAGTAAAGAGAATGAACAGAGGCGACTCTGCCTCGCTATTGTCTCTCTCTCTCCTTAAGCGTGACAGGAGAGTATATACACAACGGTCTTTATTATAGTGGAGAGGATTATCATACTTAACTAAAGGTTACTCAGATATTGGTGGCCAAATTAAATTGAAAGCTATTGTTGTTGCAAAATTTCACTGTTTTGTCTTACGTTTAAGAAATTGGATTATTGGTATTATAATAATAATAATGATTTTGAAAGAAAATAATGGGGGATTACAAACTCTATGGCAATAGATGCAAAAAGATGATAATGACAGCGAAATCACAATATTAAAATTTAACACATATTTTCTTTTTTTTGTTTTTTTTTACACAACACATTGAAATTACTCACCACAACGCGCCTGTCTTTTTCCATGTGAACCTCTTTATCTACACGTGTCACATCTCTGTAGGGACGAAGCCCAACGTATTCACTTAGTATAGCTGGGTCCTACAGTTAAAAACCAATAAATAAATCTTCCCAATTATGGGCAAATACAGAAATGGATGAATGAAATCCCTCTCTAATGATTTTAATCCTTATAGGATAATCCTAGACAAGACTGAAAAGCTTAAGATAAACAAACATTTTAGTCAATATTTGGTGAAAAGTCTAATTACGCATTATAAGTAAATGTCTTCTGTTGACATAAAGGAATATCTCAAGACTAAAGGGGTGGTAAGGCTGCTAATACATTGCTTTTTATTTAATTTGTTACATTTCTAGGGTTATTTAAAAAGCAAAATTCTTAACAACAAATAGAATTGCGTAGATAAAATCCTAGAGATACAATCAATGCAATTGTAAAATGAAATAGTTCCATACTTATTTTACAGTAGGAGTATTTGAGTTTCCTATCCAAGTGTGTGTTGGGACGCTTGCTTAACTGTTGGGATACAAAAGATGCTTATCTCTCATTAGTCGAGGTAAGTTACGTGATCATATGACAACCGCTTCGTGAGTCACTCCAGATAGTGACCCAAGCGCTAGTCACACATTCAGCTAACTGCAACCGAAGGAAGAAGGTTGCTCCCTTCTGCCTAGGCAGAATCAGACTACACTAAAAGATTGCAGGAAAATAGTTAAATCCTGCACAACAGTGGCTGTAAAATGCCTTGCTTGGGGCGACACGATTAAAAAGTCTTCTTTCTTTACTTGCCTTTAAGCTGGGCACAAGCCGTGCACAGTCATCTAATATTCGTTTTTTGTCATGTTCAGCCGTATTAAGGTTCCAGTTTCCCAACTGAGATGTACCACCCATGACAACGTTATTGAATCTGGAACGAAAAAAATAAATAAATGAAAAAAAAAATGGACAAAATTGAAGGACGAAGAAGGCATAGAAAAAGTATAAAAAGAGGAAGAGAAAAAAGAAAGCAAAATAAAAAACAAACTGCATTAACCCTCAAGAAAGAGAACAAACTACCCTGCATATTAAATAAAGTCTTCAGTTAAAAATTCTCCGAAGGTTACCCGGATCAACCTGAAGAAGGCTGGAGGGCACGACGATCGAAGCACTGTGATAGCTACAAACATGAGGATAATATTCCAACTGTAAAAATACATTAACTCAATTTTTTCTGCGATAAAAAAGAAAACAAAGCCCAACTACTGGTTTGGTACGGCAGCGGTTTTTAATTTATTTCTTTTTTAATTTCATGATGTGAATTGACAACTAGATAATGTACAGAAAGAAAACGAGAAGAAACGACTGTTAAATCTAAGACGACATAATATATCAGCAAAAGAGACAGTTCAATATTTGAGAGTGTCAAAAGTTGGTAGGCATAGAAATTTGCTTTCCAGAAACTAAGAGGCTTACAGACATATTACGTTGAAACACTGATTTCCGTACGATCAGCGAAGATAAGCAACATCGAAATTGGTCAGTACCTAGACGGGTGACCGCTTGGGAATAGAAAATAGCAGCTTGAATGTGTAAGTAGTGTAATGGATAACGACTTGCAATTTTAAATCGGAGAGCCGAGTTTCACAACAGAGTACGTCGTATTCTAGAAGGTGGGTTCGGGTAGGAATTTATTCAACATAGCGGTGTGTGTGTGTGTGTGTGTGTGTGTGTGTGCGTGTGTGTGCGTGCGTGCGTACGTGAGCGCGTTACTCAACGGCGCAATCCTATCGCTAAATCCATGTCAAATGTTCAGAGATTTTTAAGGTCACCAGTTCAAATCTTTACAGCCAAGGCAAATAACAGCTTCGATGTGAGGGTGGTGTAATGGATAACTGCTCGGAATTGGAAATCGGAGAGCCGAGTCCCAATTCTAGTCGGGTTGGCTATATTTGCTTACATTTGGAAAGGTACGAATTCACATCTCCCCCAGCTATGGATTAATTAGTAGAACTTGTATCATCGTCTTTGTTATAGTTATTATTATCTCCAAATTTTCTTACAATCTAAAATATATTCTGGCTTCAAATAACCTGCAAAATGTTAAACAGTAAAAATAAAATCAATCTATTAAATCTTGAAACTAAGCAAATATTAGGAGATGGGAAAATTCTTTCGAAACAAATAAAACACTCTTGAACTGTAATATAATATCTAATTTCCCATGTTGCTGGGAATCCTGGACAATGCACAAAAGAAGAAACTTAAAGTAACAAAGATGTGGTTTTACTGATTAATACTAAAAATACTATGATAAGAGCATTTTAAGGACGTTTTAAGATAAAATAGAAATTACAAGGAAACATATATTTACAGTCAGAACGAGACAACCCAAATTCCTTGAACACAATAAAAGTCGAGAGAATTTTGCCAAATATAATTTTCGTTATTGAAATATATTTTTTTAACACATGCACTCAGTGTTTCAACATGAGAGTCTATGGAACAGTTCTTGGTTCAACCAACATCTGATAATCAGTATTTAATGACCATACAACAGAACACGTATTTTAAAAGATGGGTTCGAATGAGAGCTTTTCAACATAGCAGTGTATGTGTGTGTCACTGCGTCTGAGCGCATTATGCAGCCACGCAATCCTATCGCTAAATCCAAGTCTAATGTTCAGATGAGCTACGTGGTTTAGTGTTATCAGTTCAAACCTTTACAGCCAAGGCTATCTTGCAATCTCAACAAGATTAAATCAGCCTCATTCCTTACGTATTCCATTGGTAAGAAGGATATTCCTCTTCTTCACACTACTTTTTGGAACAAAGTCCCGATTGGATTCTTCCCGGAATACTGCAATCTTAACCTCTTCAAGTCTTGGGACAATCATTATCTATCTCTTAAAACTTCTTCCAGAGAAGCACTACTTTCTAGAGCTACTATTGGGGAAAACACACACACACACACACACACACACACACACACACACACACACACATATATATTTCATAGATTAGCTAAGTGACAAATTTCATATTTGTATTAATTTGTATTAATATATATATATATATATATATATATATATATATATATACACCCCACCAAGATTCGCTAAAAATGTGCATGCATAATAAGAAAATACCTCAAACTTAATAAAAAAAAAGGTTTAGCGTCAAAATTTTTATTAAAAGGAAAAACTCTGTGTTTTACATAGATATGTGTTTTATATATGTATAAAATTATATTTAAAATCTTTTTTAGACGCTTCAAAATTTTGGTCAATTTTTTTCTTGCTTCATCTGGTGACCATAAATTAATATGGGATCTTTTAGCGTTTTTCTTTCCCAATGAAAAACACTTTGATTTTGAAAATCAAATAATTGTTGGATTTTAATGAAAATTTCAAGACATTTTTATGGCATTTGTTATCTCCCACTTATTTAATCTTTATAAAAATTTGATATTCATTTTCTGTTGGGCTTAATGTTTTATATTAGTTATAAGCAGAAGTTTTTGGAGAATTTAAATCACTTATTTTTCTTTTAAACAAGATCTCCAGTTAAAACAGCCAATCTTTCGCAAATAAAATTTCAGAAAAGTATATTTTATTTTTGAAAGATTTTTTTTTAATAAAAAGAATTACGTTGCACTGAGAAATTTGTAGGTTTGACTAAAGTCAGACATTTTTAGCGATTTTAAAAGCAAAACTCTTTTCAATTAATTGAAATTCACTTTGAAGTATAGCATTGTGTTTTGCTTATTAAAAATAAAGTCTATTAGCTTGAAATAAAACTAAAATAAATGTTTTTTACAGTGGTATTTATCCTGTACAAGACTCGAGGGCCACTTGAGGTAGAAAAGAGTAAGAGGAACAGATTATGCGGATAAGAGTGGAAGGTAACCGTTAATCCTAGATTAAGAGTGTAGTGATCAGGTAAGCAACCTCTTGGGAGTCGGTTCCACAAGGCGTAGTTTGTGACAAGAAGCTACTTGAGTGGAACTTACATCTCACCAGGGAAATACGGAAGGAATGAGGGTGGTTCGCTACAATATGCGGGGTATGGCGAGAATTAGATATATAGGTTAGGACTGGTGGAACTAAAGAGTGTAGTTCATCTGAACATTTTCTATGGAAACAGAACAACGAGAGGCTTGGCGGCATTTCGTTTGTAAGAAAGGGGTTGTAGAGTGGAAAATAATTCATTACCGACAAAGGCGCGGATACGCTTTTGGTCTCTATCGAAAATGAAGACTGAGCATATGGCTGCAATGGGAATGGGACGTTTCGGCGTAGCTGATTCGGCGTTGCCAATTCAGCGTAGCCATTTCAGCGGGATTTTTTTTTCGGCGAAGGGACGTTTTGGCGTTGGATTAGTAACTAAGAAGTCACTTTGTTTGGCTTGTAGTCGTTAATTCTTTCTCCTACTCTTAATTGTCAAATTAGATATTATATTCGTAATAGTTTTAATTGTCAGATATTCCAATTAGTCCAAAGTTAGAAATTTGCACATAATTTAAAGCATGGTTAAACTGAAAATTTAGTTTTGAGACCCCATGATTCGAAATGGCAGCAAATATTTTATCAAAGTGTGGAAAAACAAAATGATACATGATGGATACCTTTTAATTTCCGATTACAACGAATAAAAGTTATCCTGAATTAAAGTTCTGGAGATGTGAACAGAAAGAGCGATGTAAAGTGAGATTGCATATGAAGAATGGAAAAATTATTCGTCAGTTGAATACACACAGCCATGACGCTTCTGTTGATTAAAAGTTTAAAGTTTTCATTTTCCTTGCAAAAAATATTAATACATTTTTAAAGACAATGACGTTGAAATGTTCTGACGCCGAATCGGCAACTCCGAATCAGCAACGCTGAATGGACTCCGTCGAAACGTAGCAAACCCGGCCGCAGTATGCCATTTTCGACCTGTTCTGGCTTTTATAAAGATAAACTAATAGCAGGAAGTGTGAGGTAATTGCTGGAGCAGTACAGGGAAATGACCATTTTCCCAGTATCTTCAGCGATGGATCAATCGTGTGTACGAGTTCCACCTGAGGTTTCAAGTCTCAATAGGTACTCAAAGCACGGGGCCTTCTTGAGAGAACACTCGTTCATCGGGATGATGGAAAATCACTAATTTGATTTTTGAGGCATTGGATGTGACGAATCATTTTCCCCCATAGTTGCTAGAACTAGGTCAGAGAAGAGATCAGCTGTCAAGCTCTGGTCTTTGAAGTTTTTGGGGGTGCACCCCGTATACCGTTGTGCAATCAGTATATATATCCACAAATGATCGGAGTATAATCTTAGGTAGATCATTTATGTAGATGAGGAAGAGGGTTAGATCGAGAAGCACACTTTGGGGGACGCCCACTTTGATCGCCTGGGATTCGGTGGTTTGGCCATTAACTACTATTCGTTAAGAACAACTTTATAACTGAGAAGACTTCCAGTGACTCCATAAATATAGGGCATGAGTAGTAACCTCTTATGTCACATCTTGTTAAAGGCCTTTGAAATATACAATGCGACCGTCATTGAGATGTACTGATTATCAAGTGCCTCACTGATTCTGTGAATAACCGCAGAATATCAGCAGTGGACCGGGCAGATCGAAATCCGTACTGTTGTCCCTTTTGAGATGATCAACAGCCTTTAAAGTTTCAATGTTTGAGAACTGTCTTAAGACTGAGATCACTATTTTTCTATCACAGCGCTCAAAGTCGACATACTATTCGATTGTTAAAATAAATAATCTGAAATCCGAATAAAGACAATTAACAATTTGATGCAAATGGATTTGTGCCAGGCAAGGGAAGTAATCGAGTAAAAACAGATGACTTCTTGAATGTAACGGGAAAGTGGAGAGGTGAGGGAAAGAAAAATAGAAGCTACTCACGTGGGAAAGATATAAACTGGCGTGCTAGGCCTGTCCATGATCACAAAATGTTTCAACCACGGAGCATTCACCTGTCGAAAGACATAAAACAGGATTAGTTCCGCGAAGGATTTTCCAATGAGGCTATTAAAACAAAGTCATTGCAAATTTCAGTTAAGAATCGTCTCGCGTTTCTGCTTCTTGCTCCAACGTTAGGATAAAGGGTAACGCAGATATAAGATTGGGATGGGAGGCTAAGATGTATCAACCGATCTATGAAACTATTATCCCAATCTCCATTGTTTGTAGCAATAACAGGAGGCCATAGAAATAATATTAAGTTGTTACTGACTGAAGTTTCCTTAACCCACTTAATACCCGATCTTTCTTTACAATAATGTCACCTGTACGAGGTTCAAGAGTCAATCGAAGCAGTGAATTACAAATTAAGAGAGACATGCGAGACCCATGCGAGGTAATAATGCTACCGAGATGCATTAGAAGGAACTGGAAACCCAATCCTAAACAGGAATCAATGGATAAACTCCTATTCCTGTTCAATAGACCAGGAAGGAGTGCGGACCGAACGATGGGTGGGCTTAGTATTTTTAGACTAATATGCAAAGTTTCTCATTATTTATCTGTTATTGAGTAAATACCCCCCCAACTCCGGTGACACAAATGAAATACTGTATGCTTAAATGAAGAACTGCAGTTGGTCTAAAATCTCACTGGAGTCAGTCTTCAGAGTATTTCTGACAGGTGAGTGTCGAAGCAAGATTAATATTATAACTGCTAGAAAACGAGTTATAACAGCAGTGATGAGGAATCGAAACTTATAGTTATAACTCGAGTTACGAGGATATCGAAACTTATACTGAGTTAATCAAGTAAGAAAAGTACTTGTTGCTTCGGTGCACAGGATACCACTGACGACGGGGATTTCAAACACGTTGGTTTAAATAGTTCCCTTTGTGAGTCGAGAAAAAATAAGACAGGAAAAAAAAAGATTTTCTTCAGAGCTCGATGAAATATTGCCTTCTGTGGTACAAATTCAACAACAACAACAACAACAACAACAGCAGCAGCAGTAGTAGTAGTTGTTGAAACACTAGAAACAACAACAAAAGTTAACTGAAATAATACGGAGGGAAATAGAAAATATCTTAACTTCTTTTACTTCCAACGCGGTAAAATGGTCAAAACTTTGACCTTCTTTAAATGTCTACAGGCAATACTGAGTAACCTCCACGTAATTTTAAGTTTTTAACCCTTTATTCAATTCGCGTTTGTGGATTATTCTCGTTTTGCTTTCTGATCAATTAATACAGACAGTTTTGTCCACCTTTGTGTCGCTTGTCGAGTTCTTCCACAGAATAAGATTATGTGACATTTCGGCACCACCCGATCTAGGAATTGGGCTCCTATCTGCCAGGAAGCCAGACATGTTATTTTTAATCAAATTATTTAAACCAATAAGATTAATGAGTATTAACTGATGCAGAATATCTCCAAAACGTGAAAAGCGGAATCAGAACAATTTATCTCCGAGGACTGAACGAAGTGTTTGGTTCAAAACTCCGATAAAGTTGCTGACAGAGACCTGAAGTAGGCCGAAAGGTACAACGGCCGAAAAGTTGTGAATATAATAGCTAAAATGGAAATAGTTGTTCTAAAAATAATGAACGAATAATTTGGCCTGTGCTCCGCCAGTTATTATTGCCAGATGGTCTTTTTTTTTCTTAGTCGTTTCACCCAAAGTAAGGCGATAAAGCCACTAGGTAGCAGGGGCTTACAAGAAGTGAAAGAGAATGAGAAGAATTTAGTGAAGATAAGTGGGGAAAGGACAATAAAGGACAATAAAGTTCATGAAGCTTGAAACTGGCGATTGAAGTTGCATTTAAAATTTTGAAGATTGTAGTCGGGAGAGTAGTAATATATCGGAAAGGAGTTCCACAGGTGAGAAGTGCGAGAAAAGGAACTGTTAGTATAAAAGTGATGGCGGCACTAGCTAGTTCAACAGTAATACAGTGAGACCTAGCTGCTAATCCAGTAACACGCTTTAATTCATGTAATCGAGGTACTAAGGAAAAGGTTTACCAGAATAGCTATCACAAAGATAGTCGTAGAAAAGACAGAGAGAAGCTACTTCACAATGGTTAGAAAGTAAGTGAAGTTGAGATGCAAGATCAGGATCGATTACATTACACATACTTCTTAGGATTTTGCCAAGAATGTCGAGCTCTTCAGCAGGAGCACTGGATCAAATATGGCAGCAGTATTCAATGCACAGACAAATGGTAGATTTATAAATGTGCAACATTTTCTGGTATAACTATGAGCCAAATTTCCTAACAGCAGACCTAGCAATTGATTCATTATAGAGTCGAAGAGTGTTGCTCTTCGGGAGGTTAGCATCAGCCATGCTGATGGCAGGCAGAAAAAAGTTTTCTATGGTGATTAAATGAATACATTTTACTTTTGAAGGTGTTAAAATTTAGGTAATGCCTGAACTTGAATGAAATTAAAACGCCAAATAAGAATGTGTACTTTTAAAATTTCTTTTAGAAAATGTATCTTTTCAATTTTTTCTCATTCATGTCCACCAAATACCTTAATTTAAAAACACGGTTGATTTAAAGAAGTATCTTTTTTTTCCTTTTCGTTATTAAAAAAATACTCACCCGCATAACTTGGCCTCGAATAGGTTTCATCCTGTGATCATTTAAGAGTTCATAGTTACCTAAACCACAGCAGTTAATTATGGCATCATATTTTGGTGTCAACTGAAAAATAATTTTTATTTTAATTAAAAGCAATTTTTTTAAAATTGAAAAGTTAATTTATTTTAATTAAAAGCAAATTTATTTTATTTGAAAAGCAAATTTTATTTTGCTTAAAAAGTTTATTTTAATTAAAGCACATTTATTTTAATTGAAAAGCAAATTTTATTTTAATTTAAAAAATGAATTGTGATATCTTGCATTTGTTTTATTATATTCTTACTGGACATTTATTCATTAAATTTTGGAAGAGTATAATAAAAAGAGAACAACGAAAAAGAATTATAGTTTTGTTGTTTGTCATATAAAATAAATAGAAAAAGGATTTGGCGAACAGTGAATGTGCAGTGAATACGAAATAAAAATGACTTTCTTTTCTTTAGTGTTTTCAAATTCGCGAGTTAACGTGAAATCTATTTTGACCAACAGAAAAAGGGATTGACTTCATGCTGAAGAAAACCAAGGCAAAGTTTCGCGAGCCCGTGTGAAATATATTCTAACCATTAAAAGGGGAGTGATTTACAAACTGAGAAAAGTAACAAGCCTATGTTAAATCGCTTTTTGATATAAGAAAGCTGAATTAAAGCGGCAAGGGAGAAGAGAACAGAGAGGACACCTGTCACGATGTAGCAAGAGAATTATAAATCATCGATCAGACACAACTGCTGCTTTCTTTATCTCCCCTTCTTTCTCTTCACCTACTCATCGTTCACAAAAAGAAAAAAGAACAAATACATTACTACTATTTGTTGAAATACACAGCAAAACATAGACTTATCTTTTTCTACACAAATCACATTTCGCTAAAAAAAACGAACTCTGAACTCTTTACCATTTTAACTTTCTCTTAGAAGATTTTCACAGTTTAATAATTTCATGCATATAAATTTGATGTTATTCTGATCGATAAATACATGTTCATTTATCTATACTAACTAGGCAGTTTTATCTTTTCAACTTTCTGATAATTCTAAATTGTGGGGAGCGAGGTTATGTTTAACGCAAGCCCAGTTTGATAAACAGAACCGAGGTCTTTACAAATGTTAAATTATTACTTTTGCACAAGTTGTTCTATAAGTTTGGCCTTGAAAGTAGATTTGACTCAACAGATATTTGAACAGATTGAAATAGATATCACCAAACAATGACAGATAGATACAGACATAGATATAAATAGAATTTGATAGATGTGTTGAAACAGGCTGAAATAGATATTAAGTGATTAGTAAACGAGACGAATAGCAAAATAATAAATGCAATAAAACTATGACATTATTTAATTAGATAAGCCTTTAATTGCTTTAATAAATAATATAAATTAAGGACATTATAGTGTGAAGAAAATGATTTCGATTAATAATGAAATTTTAAAAAATTGTTTTCATTTTTATTAATTATAATAATTTATAAAGTTTCAAAAATATTTTAAAAATATTTCAAAGACTTGTAAACGTTAGGTTGGTCATTCATTAAGTGAAGACTATATTTACTAGTCGAAAATTGAAAAGTTTAATATAAATTATCTAGCCATCGTATTTTAAAAAAAATAATTATTTTTTGTGTATTTGAAGTTTTTTTGTATAGTAATTTCTATGTGTACATTAAAAGGTCATGCGTTTCACAGTTTTTTTCTCTTGCAGGAAAAAATTGTGCAATTATGTCACTTGTGATCGCCATACACTTATCTCGCATTTGTCGAGCTGTCATCACATTCTAAACACGGGTGGAAAACTTAGAAAGTTCAACTTCGTGCTTAAGAAATTGTTTTATTCTAAATTTCATGCTATAAATAAGTAATACTTGTGTAAATCAGATTAGTTGAACATTAGATTTGCTAATTTTCCAAAAATATTGTCTCACAGATATATATTTTATTTGTATAAGATTTTTAAAGCCGAGAATTAACTTTTGTTTACAAATGTGTCGATCACTGAAAAATGGCCGAAAAATTTAAAAATAAAAAAGATTTAAAAATTATAGATTCCAATCTATATGATTTTTGTTTAAAATACACCAGAGTATTTTGCTTACTGGAAATAGTAAATTTAATCATTTAGCTTTCAATTAAAACTAAAATAAAAGTTTTAAGAAAACTTTTTTATTTTTAAAAATTCAATTTAAAAGTTAGTCATCGAAAATGAGTGGAGGTACCTAGATAAAATTGAACTACTTCAATACTGAACGGTCTATTTTTTACGTAAATTTACTTGTTTTGTAATTTTGATACGACCATATTACCGAAGAGTCGCTATTGGAAAATGTGCCCTATCGTTCAATTGTTACTAAAAAACTAATAAATTTTTAACATTATTCACAATCTATCAAGATAACGTCTTTTACCATAATCTGTCAAGATAACGTCTTTTTTCCTCGTCTTTTTTAAAACTTGACACTCATCCCGCACAAATAATTTATGACGGAAGATTTAATATTTCTGCTGAAAAAATGTTAACACCGATTTTCCTTTGACATCTGATGCAGTTAATGACCCAATTCATAGAAACCTTTTTTCTTTTTTAATGAAATACTACCAGATCCACAACTTCTTTCTCCTCTTATGACGTGTTCTCCACAAAATTTATTGTTGCTATAATTAGCTTTTAACTCTTTATAATCTTTTGTGGAATTTCGCCGAAGAACCTAGCTGGAAGATTATGTTACCACAACGATAAAAGAAGTGTATAAGTGTGTATTTTTTGTATATGATTTTCTCATTACTTCCGGTTGCATTAGAAAAAAAATCAAATAAGAGAGAGCAATTTTAGGACCAATGAGGATCGTTTCCGCGCGTCCATAAAACACCCCGACTTGATCCACTCAGGATCTATAAAAAGGCAGCTTTAATCGGCTCACGTCAGATAGAGGACAACATTGCATGAGTTTCGCAAACTTTGTTTAAAACAAATTTCGTTCATGCTGTCTAATAGTAATGAAGGAATATCTATAATTGAAAGCCATTTTATTATATAAACAGACATTAAGGTTTTTCTTCGCTAAGACTGAGCAATAAGACTGGATTTACGCAATAAGTTCGATTACATGAAAAATTGCATCAACTGAATTTATGGGTGCGATGGATAATTTTTATATTTTTAATTTTGCGCATGTGCGTTTATTTTTGATTTTGTTGATTGCACAGTATAGTAGAGTCAGTTGGACACCGTTGTGAGAAAAAGAGCACTCCGCTAGAGATGTGGAAACGGTATGCTTGACATTCATGCCGGAAGCTCCAATACGAACATTTCAAAGAGTTTGGGTGTCAATCTGAGTACAGTGCAGATGATTCGGAAAGAATTGGATGATATATCCAGTTAACATCATGGTGTCTGAAGTGACCACCATCATGGTGGCGTTATGCCTTCATTCATCTTCCAACAGGGACTCAGACTTAACATGGAGGCCTACATCTAATACCCTCAGGAGGTAGTTTTGCCCTGGATCAAGAGAGTGGCTGCTGGTAGACCCTCTATCTGCTATCAGAACGCTGCATCATATCACACAAACAGGAGATCCAGTCATGGCTGTTAGACAATTTCTGTACCCACATCACTCCTTACATCTGACCATTTTACTCCCCAGACTGCAACCTCCTTGATTATTATCTGTGAAGTGGGATCGAGAGACTAACAAAGCTCTTTGTTGCGCCAAAGATGAACTGAAGGCAACGATTATCGTAGCATTCACCAGCTTAAGCAAGGAGCCCGCCTAGAAGAGAAACAGGAGATTCTGAAGTCGTTTTGAGGCTGTGGTTGAAAGCAATAGCGATTTTATTAAATAAATGTACTCTACAAGATATTACACGATTACAAGATATTTTTGTGTAATTCTGGTAAATATACTTGCTAAAATGAGATGCCAGTGTTATTTTTTTTTTTGCGCAATTTAGACGACAATTCATCAACTGAATCTTGTACACTAATCCTACATGGAAACAATTGCAAAGTTATATGATAATTTTTATTCTTTTCCTTTCGTTAAGAAAGCAGTTGTACTCACTGTTCAGGCGGGCTTGCTAAAACTTAATTAGAAATCTAAATAATTAAGATACCTACGGGAATTTTAATTTCTAATATTTAAGCTATAAATCAACCTGAGAAGTTAGAGTTTTTGTAATTAACGTTGGCAAGAATATCACATATGGTGTTACTTATATAATATATTACATACCATAAAGAAAGTAAATAACAACATTAAATGCATTGATTTATCTAGGCATTGTTTTAAAATAATTTGAAAATAGCGCTGAGGTGTTTGCAAAGAAGGTATAAAAAGGCGTATTGAAAGATACATTAGTTCGTTTTAATATTTTCATCCAACTAAAGCGATAAAAAAAAAACGGCTGCATCTGCCTAGTATAACAGCAAAACAGTGAGACCTAATTGCCAATCTAGTAGCACGCTTAAGTTCATGCAGTAGAGGCACCAAGGAGAAAAACTCATCAGAAAAAGAATACCATGGAAATATTTGTCGAAAAAAAAACCAAAAAAACACAGGGAAGCCACGTTATGTCGTTGAGAAAGGGACTGAAGTTGAAATGTCACATCAGGATTACATACAGACCCTTCTTTTAATTTTGTCAAGAATCTCGAGATATATAGTGGGAGAATCAGATTATAGATAGCAGCAATATTCAATGGAATGGTCGATGTATAAATGTGCAAAATGGATTCTGACGAGAAACAATGTCTGGCAGGACACAGTGAACCATCTTTTTTAGCAGTAGACCTAACAATTTATTCAATGTAATCTTTCCACGTCATGTCACTGAAAAACGTATAGATGTCACAAAGCAAGGCTATAAAACCCAATCTGTCCTGCTATTTAACCCATAGCTGGAAGGAAAAGAGACTGATTATTACTTTTCCAACTAGAATTCGAACTCGGATCTCCGACTTCTGAGCCCATATCCACTACACCACAACGCACAATAATATTCCAGAAACCAATTTATATCAAACTGATTTTCGTAGGTAATAAACGTGGACGCCAGCTTGACAAAAAACCTGATACCAATGTAAACAATATAAATGAACATTGTACAGTTGTGAGCTCGGATTATTAACAGGTAATAAAATTTGCAAAAAACATTTTTGCTAACTAGGATTGGGAGCTCTAAACAACTTTAATCTTTTCAAAGGTAGCAGTCTAATGTAATGTTGTTCCTTGTCTCATTTCTTTGTATCAGTAAGATTACGTATTTGGTTGAACACTAGTAAATTACTGTATATACTCGTGTATAAGCCGACTTCATGTATAGTGAAACCACTGATCGTTTTGTAAGACTTTTAACCGTTTCAGAAAAAATAATAACTGTGTATAGTGCAACCGGTCACCGAAAATTTATGATTTTAACATCTTTAAAAAAATTACCTGTGTATTGTGCGACCCTTTATTTAAAAAAAAACAACAAAAAACAAAAAAAAAAACAAAACAAAAAAACAACAACAACAAAAACTGGTCTTTGGACTCGCACTATACTTGTGTATATACGGTAACCAATAACAATATGTATGAATAAAGAACGGTACCCACAGAAACCACTAAGCTCGTTGGTACATTATTTTTAGACTAAAATTATAGCAAACGATTTCATGTTAGCAACCGTTTTGTTTTAAAACTTTCACATTCTCCTCAGTTTCAAACTTGTATCTGAACATCTAACCGTTAACCTCACCATTATTTTCCAAAGGAGAATCTAAACCAACTCCATTCTCATCTTTTTTATTTGCGCTCAATACTCCAAATAATTCCATTGAAAAAAAGATTATTTAGACATTTTCTATATTATTTGAATCGAGAAAATGCAAGTAAATATATTCGCACCTAATATCTGATGATTTATCACTGTCATTGTTCTTTTTCCCCACCCTAACAATCAGGTGCATTCACTTTAGTCTAGGCTCATTCTTTTCTCTAAACGAAGGGATTCTTCCACTCGATATGTTCATTTATTTGAAGACATGGGAAGTAGACTGCTATTTTGAATTTAATAATAACTTTCTATTTCCACATTTAATGGACTGTATTGAAAGAAGCTTTTAGCGGCTAATAAACACCTAACAGGTTTTATATAACTAAGCAATCAGTTTAATGTATTGATAGCCCAGTAAAGTCGGATAATCTCACTTCGACATACATCCACAAACATAATAATATAACCAAAATGTTTTTCTACTTGATTCTCAGGCTTTGTGTTTCCTTTAAGACTTAACCAATTTTTATGGTTTGTCATTATAATTAAACCCTTTGTTCTCAACGTCTTTTAAGAAGCAGAATTTCAAAGAGCAGACATTAAGTTTTCCCAAACGCTGCTTTTAATATACATTTTGAAAATTACAAATTTCAAAAGATGACCGTTTTGTGAAAATGACGATATATTTTAAATTCTAATTGTAATATTCACAATTTTATTGTTGGCGATTTTTATTTTCCAACGAGTGGACCCATGCCGTTAAAAAGAACGGCAAAATATGTATATCAATATTCTGTCTAAAATGACGGCAACTATATATTGATGTACTTACTATTGAGTATCATACATTAAGACATAAAAAAACAAAACAAAACAATCCTTTGACAAGAGGGATATATATATATATATATATATATATATATATATATATGTGTGTGTGTGTGTGTGTGTGTGTGTGTGTGTGTGTGTGTGTGTGAATAAAGAACGGTACCCACAGAAACCACAAATTGCTCTGAAAAGAAGAAAAGACGTCATACTCATCCCAAAACCCGAGGAACCTTTCGGCCAACACTTTTTCAAGGGCTTCGTTAGGAAAAATATGAAAAAGGCTGAACGAAGACAATATCAATTGGGGAATTACTCACAGTACTGGGAGAAAGTGCAGCATGAGTTGGCTAAGTGGTTGGCTGAGATTATCCAACCCCTATCCGATGCTCTTTCTTCCTATCATGTTCTTAACTCTTTCAGGTTTTCCAGTTTCATTAGAAATTTAGATTTCTCATCAAGAGATAAATTTATGGTCTCTTTCGACATAGTCAGTTTGTATACGAATGTTCCACTAAATGAAACTATTGATATCTGCGCTGACATGTTGTATAGAGGGAAGTTTGGCCCAGTAACAATTCCAGAGGAGGTTTTCTTGGAATGTATGCGTTTGGCCACTGAAGGAGTCGAATTTAGTTTTAATGATACCATGTTTGCACAGACAGACGGCGTTGCGATGGGTAGTCCTTTGGGTCCTGTCCTTGCTAATATCTTTGTAGGACATCATGAGCGTTTGTTGTTTGAAAAGGTTGAGGAGCCATTAATATATCAACGTTATGTTGACGATACCTTTTCTTTATTTTACAACGCTTCAGATGCTGAACGTTTTTTAGTTCAGTTGAACTCCTTACATCCCTCTCTTCAGTTTACTATGGAGACAGAGAAGGATGGATGTCTTTCTTTTTTGGATGTCCTTGTTCAGTGACGGGATGATGTTTTCGTGACATCTGTGTTTCGCAAACCAACTTTTACCGGTTTGTATACAAATTGGAACTCTTTTGTTCCAAAGTCCCGCAAAATCGGTCTTATAGAAACGTTGGTTCACCGTGCCTTCAATATTTCTTCTCCTATATGCTTCAGCAGTGAACTACTGCGCTTGCAAAGTATCTTTGAGGCTAATGGGTACCCAACTAATGTGGTTAAACGTGTTATTGATCGCAAGATCAAACGGTTTAAGGAACCAAAAGTCGAAAGACCGAGTCGCTGTCCTTTATACTTAAAATTACCCTGGCTTGGCAGGAAATGTCAAACTGTTACTGACAAAGTTTCGGCGTGTGTTTCGTCTTGTTATTATTCAGTGCAGTTGCGTGTTGTTTTCCATACTAGACCTGTTTTTCCATCCTTCGTCAAAGACAGGTTGTCCTATTTTCGAAAAAGTTCAGTTGTTTATAAATTTAAATGCTGTTGTGATGCGGTATACATAGAACGAACCAGTCTTAGGTTGGAGACGCGGGTCTCGCAACACGTCCCTGCGAATATACGTTCTGGCAGCCCTATCAGTACTATAAGAACAACCCAAGCTGTTCTGGATTCAGCGATCGGCCAACACTTGCTGGACAATCCTGCATGTGCATCCTCGTACGAGGACAGTTGGTTTTCTGTCTTGCACAGCGCTCGCTCAACATATCATCTACGGGTCCTAGAGGCTATTTGCCTGAAAATCCAGCGACCGAGCCTGTGCAGACAGAAAGAGCATTTCTTTCGCTCCTGGAGAGTCTGTGAGTGAAACTTTTTCTTTTTTAATCACTCTAGTGGAATCAAATTTACAACCCCCCTCACATTTTAATGTATTTTTTCATTAAAGTTTATTTTTAAACGTATTCCACTTTCTCCCAGTACTGTGAGTAATTCCCCTATTGATATTGTCTTCGTTCAGCCCTTTTCATAATTTTTGCCAACGAAGCCCTTGAAAAAGTGTTGTCCGAAAGGTTCCTCGGGTTTTGGGATGAGTATGACGTCTTTTCTTCTTTTCAGAGCAATATATATATATATATATTAGCCATTCACATACAAGCCTGTTTCTCTGTATCATAGCTCATCAGTGTGGCTAGACTCATCTACTTGCTTCTGGCCAGGATCGAAACTCGACCAATTTGGTGTCAGTCGGAGTCGCTACTCCCTAAGCCATAGAATCAGAACTGGACTCTCCTTTCCTTCCTTCCTTCTTTCTTTCTTTCTTTCTTTCTTTCTTTCTTTCTTTCTTTCTTTCTCCTTATTTTTATTGTTATTTTTGTTTGTAATTTTATTTTTATTGTTATCGCTCTCTTCATTTTAATAAAAGACTCATTCCGGCAAAAATTTTGTACCAGACGAAAGGAATATTGTAAGGTCTGATGAAATGAGCTAATTAAACTCATTGAAGTGAGCTATAGTTTATAACCAATTGAAATAACGTGTTGAGTTTTCCTTTATATATATATATATATATATATATATATATATATATATATATATAGTATATCGAGGCAGCAAGTAATTTTCTAAACCTATGCTATTAAATATAAGAGACAATGAATGTCTATTATGTTTAATCATGAGCCGTTCTAAACGTCGTATTTTTGCTTTAATTTCAGTTGAAAATAAAGACAAAAATTCTCCAACATTTGGATAATTATTTATTGGTTTTCTTCTAAGCTTTCGGCTCACACGAGCCATCTTCAGAGAGGTAGTTTAAACTGAAACAACCAACACTCAATAAAATCAACTTTAAAACAGGAAATAACATATTACATTGCATTTGACTACATGGTTTTGTTGTCATTTCGCGCTATCCCGCGGTGTGACGTCATAAAACTGCGTTTATTATTTTTGGTAACTATTGCCGTTGCCAAGCGGAGTTTTATGTCAACACAAAATAAAATCGTCGGTGATGGTGGATTTTATAATATTTCAGTTTAAACTACCTCTCTGAAGATGGCTCATGTGAGCCGAAAGCTTAGAAGAAAACCAATAAATAATTATCCAAATGTTGGAGAATTTTTGTCTTTATTTTCAACTGAAATTAAAGCAAAAATACGACGTTTAGAACGGCTCATGATTAAACGTAATAGACATTCATTGTCTCTTATATTTAATAGCATATATATATATATATATATATATATATATATATATATATAACGGTATTTATTATAATAAAGAGGATGTAATAATTTGTAGCTGTTTTATGAGTTCCTAAAGCTGTCACCTGGCCGTTTATAAGAAAAGGAAGAATATTTCTTCTCCCAAATATAAAAAAATAAAACCTTTCTATATGAAAATTAGTTTCTATTATATATTTCTACAAAAAAAAAAAAGAAAAAAAAAACAAAACGTTTGACTGACGTCATATAAGAATTTTATATTTATTATCCAATCAGGATCCAGAATTTTGTTGTTCACACTGATTTGTGAATTTTTTGGGGTCTGGGTTTTTCCAAAATGTTTTGGTCGTTTAAATCCACTTTTGCGGGTGTGTAATTTTACTCTGTTTGTTTTAGTTAGTTGATGAATGAAATAGGATTTGTATCCTATAATATACAACATCTCAATAGAAAATTGAAAAAACAAATTTCTCCAGGCAAACCTTATCCAATGAATCTAATTCAAAATTGTTTGGATATATGTATTATGCATACTTGTGGTGTATGTATCACCATGGTCGATTTGTCAAGGAAGTGACCTTGATAATACAAATCGAAGAAGATAATCCCATGCGGAAACGTTAGGAAATGTCAGATAATTGTACCACGAGTTAATCCAAGTGCGTAGCATGGCGGGGCCTAGTCGTGAATATTAGAATTAGTAAAATTCAAGAATGTAGTTCGTCTGAGCACTTTTCATGGAAGTGGCGATAGAATACTCTTGTTTCTGTGTGTGTGCGTGTGTGTGTGTGTGTGTGTGTGTGTGTGTGTGAGAGAGAGAGAGAGAGAGAGAGAAAGAGGGGGTCACAGGGTTAAAATTGTGTTAACGAAACTAATCGAAATTCGCTGATGGTTGTGTTAGCTCGAACTCACAAGTCATTGTGATCGAGAGGTTGGGCGTACTGGCCTTGTTCAAACTGGTTATCACTTTTTCGTAGAAAAGGTAATAAAGGTCCATTTAGCATAGTTCCAGTATTAAACCTAAGTTGGCTCGTTGGGTGTTAAAAAAAGAAACACAAATATGCTTGATCAAGCATCTGAAACAGGGGTTAGCTAACCACCCAATAGACAAGAGTACTTGAAAACGAAGAAAATTTAGCTTACATATCTATAAGTCTGCTATTCTCCCATGTTTAGAATATTGCTGCTATATATGGTCCGGTGCCCCTGCTATTTACCTTGAGCTCCTTAATAACATCCAAAGAAGAATCAGCAATATTATTGGTCTTGATTTACTTTCCTCCTGATTACTATTTAATCTTCCCGCTTATTATTAATGTTTCTGTTCCTAATTCTTCCATATCCCGTAATCCCTTGCGTCATAGTGGCATTACTGCCTTGCATGGGGTAATACCGAGAAAAAAACAAAAACAAAAATAATCAAAACTAAAAACAACAACCATATGCGCCGGCATTGTTTCTGAATAAAAAACTGAATAAAACGAATCAAATTCCGGCCTACCATATATTATATCTTTTATTATTTTGCAAAGTAACTGATACTTGTTCTGAATGGAAACATTACGCCTATAAAGAAGAAAATCTGCTCACCTCAGACAAGGATTTCACCTTTGCTGTTTTGACTTTTCCTCCCATTGCCAGAAATCTACGGAATAAAGAAGCAGAATTAGTTTAAAATTTTTCATTATAATGGGAGTTTTAGGAAAGAGAGAATATTTCCAGTTGGCAGTTCCCCATTATACACATTAGCATAGTCTGTGATATGCTAACAACCTTAGCACAATAGAACAAGGGATGGCTGAGAGAAAGGAATGAAAACATGGATTGTTCTCAAGGAGATTTTTTATACCTCTATGTAATACAAAATATTATATACAAACTTATATATATATATATATATATATATATATATATATATATATATATATAGGTTGTTGTTGTTATTGTCGTTGCTCTCTTTGACTGCGTCGAGTAAAAAGAAGAAAAGAAAATTGTCAGTAAAGGCGGGACGTGACCGAGTCAGCTTGAAGTTTCTTCCTTACATTGTGGCGAGATGCTATCAGATACCGCTCCCATTCTGACTGTGTTGAAATTTCTTTTGTTACATTGCTACAAGGTTCGTCAGCTAACTGCTCCCATGCTGGACTCCTTTGACCAGTCACGGAATGTCCTTAAGTAGTGAATCTCATCATGTGACCGTCCTCCGAAGGCATATATATATATATATATATATATATATATATATATATATATACTCATTACTATTTGTCTTTCATAGAGAAATCATGAGAAAACACACATGAATACAATAAGCAGTGTGAAAGGGCGAAATCGAGAGCGTCTTACTTGTAATATTTCCCGAAGGGAAAACGTCCTGGCCGGTGATGCATTATTTGCTCTACTGCTGCGGGCCTGTGAGGACGTCTATCGTCCTAGGAGTTTACATCGAAACTGGGGTTCGTCAACTGGCGACTAACCGTCACGTGACCCGTATGAGTTCATTACACCCAAAGCCTATCAAAAGAAGCTACAGCTATCAAAAGAAGAATTTAACTGCAATAATATTTTAGAATATTTTTGTTTGAGGTCTACTACTAAGGAATCTCATTATAACATTTGAGAAAAATAATCAATTGAATTGTTAAAAAAAATAATTCAATGGGTTGAATGAAATGTAAAGGATACTTAAATTCATTTGGTGGCGACGAGATTAAAGTAGTAAAATTATAATTCGTTGTTTCTTTTTATCATAATGCATTTTCACAAGAGTGCATTTCTTGTGACTCTTAATAACGGTAAGTTCGTCTGCGAGAGCGTAATGATAGACAGACTAATTACTATTTGATGAATACAAAGTATTTTCTGTCTTTAAGTTTGGAGTTTACAATACGTCTAAACTGACAAGAAAATTCTCTATCGATTAACTGCTTGTCTCAAAATCTGTTAACACATTCATCTCATGTGTTTTCCTTTCTATTGTCATAACGCATATTTATGACTACACAAGCAGTATAGTTCGGCGTTGCTCGGGTGTAATGAAAGCTTTAAAACTAATCCATGGTCCTGGAGCTCAGACTCTTTGGACGTTGGCACGAAAGACTAAAAAGTAATAGTTGTTTCCAGTTAAAGCGAAACCGTAGACTGAAAGAAAAATGAATGGATGTAAGTCAAATTTTGATTTCCTGGTATCGATATCAAATTTTCTGCACTATTGTAAGAACTGCAACCTTGAAACTTATGAATATCGTTTCTTATGTCTTTGTCTATGATTGTATCAAATTTGATTAAAATTGGACTACTCCTTCTATCACCCAATTTTTCGATTATCGATTTTCGACATTTATCAGGGGTACCTCGACACAAAACCTAGCTAAGAACACTCGCAGACGCTTATAGTACAACTGTGTAAATTTTCAAGAAAATCGGTTCAGCCGTTTTGGAGTCTATAGGTAACGGACACACACACACACACACACACACACACACACACACACACACACACGCACGCACGCACGCACGCACACACACACACACACACACACACACACACACAAAGTTCCATTTATAAATAAGTTTAGATTTAATTAGTTAAGTACGTGATAAACGTTTGGGCGATCATGTCTCTTTCTATTTATGAATGACTAGGCAGAATATTTTCCAGCATTAGGTTGCTTTTCTTTCTGCGGTAGACTCGTTGCCAGCCAAAGCTATAGAACCCGGTATATCATGATATTCAACCCATGGCGGGTGGGGGGAGAAGATATGGGCACATATCTTTTAAGGGTATTTGCGCCTAAGTGAATGTAGCACGTCACATGGTGATCCTACCAAAAACCAATGGCAGCGTTGTGTTCCAGGCTCTGACACACAACCGCGACAGATAGAGGAGAATGGTGGACAGCTCAACACGTCGGCACCCCAACGACCCCTCCCGGGGTTAAGGGCGAAATAATAAAGTATGTAACGCACTTGACCGAAAGTCGAACTCGGTTTGCCAATTTCTCATTCCGAGCCGATATTCATTACACCAGAACGCACAATACATTTTACGACCATAGTTTCAAGATTCAGATTGATATAAATAGAGAAAATAAAATTAAAAAATCTTTATTTTTACGATATTTATTACTGATTATTTGATTCAGATGAGCATATTTTTCATCAAAATGTGTATCATGGTGTAAGTTATAGCTGAACTCGACATCCTGGCGAATAGCAACAAAGAAATACAAAAAAGGGTATCAATTAAGTTTAAACGAATAAACCATAAAAACATTAACATGCCTTCATACCCACCAGGAAGTATTGCTTAAAACTTCATTCCTCTCCGTGGTTCTCTCCGGCCTGCTCAGCCGCCATTGCCCATAGGAACCATTACTTCCGTCTATTCCGGAGACAGTCATCTGATCACAATAGGCGCCTGTTCACATCTGCTCGCATTGAGTGAAAGGGAACCCTAAATGACGCCAAGAGAATGCGACAGCGCATAGCTGACCGCAAGTTCGGCTCCAAGGACTATTGGAGGATTTGCAAACGAGTGCTCAACAATAGGAAATCCTCAATACCTCCTTTAATCCATGAATTTGAGGTTCTCACGTCATCTGCGGACAAAGCTGAGTGCTTTTCCCGCAGATTCTCATCCAACTCCACATTTGACTCGTCCGGAGTACACCCACCCGACTTCCCTATTAGAACTGAGGCCAAACTACACGACGTATATATTACCCCGACAGTAGTATCCAGAGTAATTTCAAAACTCGACCCTCCATAAGGCGAGTGAAGACGATGGAATCCCGGTGATAGTCCTTAAGAGGTGTGCTCCTGAACTTTCCCATGCCCTCTCTAAACTGTTTAACTACTGCCTTCCTGCTTCATGCTTTCCTGCATGCTGGAAGTTCTCTTCAGTCGTTCCTGTATTTAAGAATTGTGGTGAACCCTCGGAACCATCCAACTATCGCCCTATCAGATATTCGGGAAAGTATTCGAGGCCATAATCAATGCTGAAATAGTTCAACATCTCACTGCCCACAAATTCTTCTCTGACAGGCAATATAGCTTCCGCTTTGCCAGGTCCACGGCCGACTTGCTAACAACCGTAACGGAGTACATGCTCCAGGCCCTTGATGAGTCTGACCAGGCTCGCTCGGTTGCTCTGGACATCTCCAAGGCTTTCGACAGGGTTTGGCACTCCGGCCCCCTATGCAAGCTACGGGGTTACGGTATTACCGGTCGCTTGCTTGACCTAATCCAATCTTTCTTAAATAACCGCAAAATGAAGGTCGTTTTGAATGGGTGTGCCTCTTCATCCTACAGCACGAATGCTGGTGTCCCACAGGGCTCTATCCTGGGCCCGACGCTCTTCCTTATTTTCATCAACGGCCTCCCAGATGAGATCCAGTCCTAAGTATATACTTCCGCAACAGTATATAACCTCTCGTGGCAGTCAGACATAATCTCGCTGCTGACCTTTAACGGGATCTACACTCTGTGGTGAATTGGGGCAAGAAGTGGCTTGTCAACTTCAATGCGCCTAAGACCAAACTGTTGTCTCTCAACCATCACAGGCAACCTCTCCTGCCTCCCATAAGCATGGACCAAGCGAGTCTCCCTGAGAGCAACACACTACGCCTCCTCGGCCTTACCCTCTCCTCAGACCTCAAATTGAACCACTATGTTGAATCCATAGCTAAATCTACTGCTAAGAAGGTTGGGTCACTATGTCGATCCAGGATGTTTTTTCCACCTGAATCCATCCTGCATATATACAAGTCAACCATCCGTCCGTGCATGGAGTACTGCTGCCATTTATAGTCAGGCGCCCCTGCCGTTCTCCTCAGTGTTCTCGACAGGCTCCAAAGGAGAGTCTGTAATGTGATAGGTACTGATCTGGCGGCTCGACTGCAGCCACTTCCCCACCGCTCTCTCCCCAACCCCGTATATCCTTCCCTTTTCTCGACCTATGTATGTGTCATCGCACCTGCATTCTCAGCTTTCTATTGCTCCTTTCTAACTAGTTTGTACTCCTCACTGATTTTCTAATTATTCTTTTTACAGTTATGTAGCCCCCCGCTCATTAGTGGCATTTCTGCCTTGCTCGGTGTGAAATGATTAAAAAAAAAAACTAACAAAAATAAAAAACAAAACAAAACAAAAACAAAAAATACAATAAAACTATGGTAATGTTTTTTTTTTAGATAAACTTTTAATAGGTTTTATAATATTAAGAATATCATCCTCTGAAAAGAAAAAAATTCAATGAATAATGAATTTTTACAAGAATTGTTTTCATTTTTAATATTTTTTTATTATAAAAATTTATAAAATTTCAAAAATCTTTGCAAATTTCCTTCTTCATCATTAACCTAGCGTTAACTTAAGTAAATGCGTGCGAAAATTGAAAAGCTGATTACAAATAATCGAGTCATTTGATTTTTAGAATAATGAAAACATTTTAATCGTGTGCGTATAATGACCCATATTTTCTTTTTACGGGTGGCCGGACGTGATATATATCAATGAAAGGTCACGTGTTTCAAAGGTTGCGTTCCTTACAGGTAAAAACTATATAAACATTTCCGGCAGGATGCAATTCTTTCATCACGCTTCCGTGTTTTCTATACCCTACGTTTCTACATTCAACGCAAAATTATCCCTTCAAAATTTAAAGCAAGTTTTATATTTTAATTTCCAGTTTCCCAATTTTGTTAAAATTAGTAATAGTAAATATCAGGTACCTTCACGATCTGTGAAGGTACCTAATAAAGAATATGAAAAATAGATAGTAAAATAAAATTAATAAATGTCATAAAATTTCATAAATTATTGAGTTACCTCTGTTATGTTATATAATTTCATTCTCTGTTATTGAATTGTAAAATTATTTTAAAAGAAAGTTTTATAATATTTTAATTTTTATTTTACATAAAACATCATTTAAACGTAAGGCTAAACTAACTTAAATTTTACAGAATATTAGATAATTGCTGAAAATATTGTGCTACATTTGTAATTGTGCTATATAGTTAAAAAAAACGAAGCGTACGATTAAGATTATGTCAAATTAGTTTTCCATACGTAGCATTTTTTAACGGCTTCCGTCTGTCATGTCAACTATCGCTTTTGATAACACGATGATAATCTCTGATAGCAAGGCTGCCGTAATTAAGCAACGCCTTTGTAGTACATTTCAGGCAGTAAGCAAGTAATACTTTTTTCAGATCAGATTAAGGTAAGTTTACATTTGCTAATTTGAATAAAATAATGTTTTAGCGAGTTATATTTTATTTTTACAATATTTTTTAAAACCAAGAATTGGCTTCTGTTTACAAAATGTGTCGATCGATGAAAAATGGCCAAAAAGTTGAAATTTTTTTAAAATAGAAAAATGTTTAGATTCCAATTAATATAATTTCAGTTTGAAATACACCAGAGTATTTTGCTTACTAGAATTAGTAAATTTAATCTCTTGGCTTGCAATTAAAGCTAAAATTAAAGCTTCAAGAAAACTTTTTTATTTTCAAAAATTCAATTTAAGTTTCTATGTCGGAAATGAGTTAACTATACAGGAAAAAAAGATTAGAGCTAGAAAGGTCCTCTTAATCTATGTTCACGTGCTATTCAATGTCTCCAACAGTGTGTTTAGGAAAACACATGTGACCAGTTTGGCGGTAAAGGGTGACTGACGATGTTTCGTGTCCATACAATAGTCTGGACACACACACACACACACACACACACACACACACACACACACACACACACACACACACACACATTGATATATATTTAAAGAATAAGAAAGATAATGACGGAAATAAAGGGTAGAAAGGGAGACATCATTTCCTTATTTTCAGTTTCAAATTCATGTGCAATTTCTGTTCAAGTCACTGACGTTTAAAATCATTAAAACCTATAGGGATTATAAAAATTATTGGCAATATAAAGTTAAAGCCATTATAACTTTGCCAAGTTTCAAGCAATTAAATTCGACTTGCTTATTTACTATTATTATTTTGAAGTTGCTTCAAATAAAACGATTCTCTATATTTACGAATCCACCTGATCCATATTTTAATAAAATACTTTGTAGGACTGGAAATAAAAGCCAGAATATATTTCTTGTCATAGGAAGTTTTGCTACGAACAAATCTGAAAATTGGTAAAAAACATACAATACATATATAACGATTTTTTAGTGGTTTGTTCAACAAAATGAAACAGCTAACGAACAGCTACCAATAAACGTGAAAAGTCAATTGACCAATTCCAATATTTAGAATGTTGGAGTAGCCTGACTTTTAACGTTTGTGGATAATGATGTCGAAGAAATGGCAAAAAAGTTTGGCTTAAATAGTAACGTGGGCCAGTGCCTTAATGCAATTCAAGAAATATAAGAAGTTTCAGTAGATTTTCAGCAGCTGTTAACGGCTATAAATACAATTTTCGGAATCAGCAGCTGAATCTGAAAGTAGCTTCTGTGATAGGAATTTCCACATCTCACCACAAAGTAGGAGATTTCAAACTGGTCATTTATTAGCTCTTGCCTTTATTAAGTTGGCGAAACTCTGAATAATATATAAGAACATAGCTTCTTCGTGATAGAAGACGTCTTGAAGGAATTGCATACAGAAAAAAAAAGCATAGAAAAACAGAGATTATTACAAAACCTTTCGTAATATTAACTGAATTGGAATTAATTTAATTGCTGCTTCTGTTCATTAAGTAGTAATTTCAAAAATGTATATTATACTTTTTCTTTCATGTACGGTGTCACTTAAGCGATCATGGTCCTCCACATCTTACTGTTCCTTGTAGATCTTAATATATGTTTTTGTTATTTTTCTGAAACTCTGTTCTACCATCCATTTGCTTAAGCCCATCAAGTATGTCTCGCGCCATTTTCCTGTTCCTCTTTCCCTCTATCCATCCTGTGAGTATCAGATTCTCCAAGTTACCTTTCTCATTACGTGTCCCAGAAACTTCAACTGTCTCTTCCTGATGTTAAGTATGATTTCCCTTTTCGTTTCTATTATATTTATATACGTTATGTTTATATATTAGTGGTTTATTGCATTTATATAACTACATACAGCTAGAGTTCTAAATATACATTATTTTTATTTATTGAGGATAGTAAATATATTGTCCCTAAAATACGCTTTCTGAAGTGTCCGCTGGGTGATGTCACTGATTATTTAACCAGAATCATAGGCGGTTTTGTGCTTTTCAACATCAGAACCTTCTCAAGACTGACCAGACAAAGAACCACCTTTCTCACAATTCGATATCACTTCATACACCTCCATTGATTGTTGGTTCCGAAATTTGATTTGATTTTGAGACGTCACCACTAACCAATGACCAATGATCTTCAGGCATTGATCAACTGCCCTCTATTTAATTCTAATTAGCTGTCAATTCTGCTTTATAGCCTAGCAAGATCAGTTAAGTTGTAAACTGCACTCGATTATGATTATGAATAATCTGGAAAGCTCTTTATTTTATCGAAATATATACTTATTTTTATCTGATTGACTTTCTGACACGATGTGTATGTAATCATCATGCTTGCTGCATATAGACTCAAAATGGTTCAGAAATATGGGTATTATAGTGTTTACCCAACTCACTTTCTTCATAACCTTAATTTTATCCAAGAACCCTAGTCTATATAAAATGGTTACCATCAGTAGTGAAAACCCAATAAGAGTAAGAATTTAACCAGTCTTAACGAAATATATCGACATTTTTTACATCAAGATAAACTCGTTGACCATAGAATTAAGATTTTTTATTTCATCCCTCTAAGAACACCTTGTCGTTGCATTTAAAGGGGAATGTCTTGATCTCTGCACATCGACTGAGGTACTCGAATAAAAATGTTTATATTAAAAAAGTGATCTAACACTAATACGTTCCATATCACTTAGAGGTATAAATATTCCTTTATGAAATATTTGTCTTCATGCTTTATTTTGAATTTTGCAAGCGATCGTAAAAACGATAAGCTTAGGTTAGTAAGGTACAAACCAATATTTGAACGGGATTGTACTCTCTCAACTTTCCAGGTGGGTAGGACTTGTCTTCCTGGAAAACCTGCATTCGAAATCTGGTATTTTACCTGCGTTTGAACACTGATTACAGTGCTCAGTAGGGAGCATTCCACTACCTCAGCTACAAAGCAAAGTAACTATGTAGACGTGAATAAATTTTGCCTTGGTTTAAAATGTACTGTATCTATAAAAATACTGGAATGAACGCTGTGAATAGAAATTCTAGATTTTATGACTAACATTCTGATGATTTAAACTTGAATTTTGCACGTAATGGTAGATTTACGATAAAATTTTTTATTCATTTTTTAATCATTTCACACCAAGTAAGGTGATAATGGCATTAAGCGCAAAGGTTACAGAAATGAAAGAGAATGAGAGCACTTTAGTGAAGAGAAGTAAGGAAAAAGAAAATAAAGGAACTGAATTCAGGAAAAGAGAACATGGCGATTGATGTTGCATTTAAATTTTTTAAGATTATTGATATGGACCCGGTATAGAACCATAAAATAATGAGTCAACACGGTGGTAGGTCAAGAACATATATTACGTCAACAAAAGATACAAACAGATACAAAGAGAAAGAGTAATAATAGCTTGGCTACAAGTAACCGACAGACAGACAGACAGACAGACAGACAGACTAGGCTGAGCTGAATTGAAGTCGTACTGGAAACCAGTGTCTCTGTCGCTCCGGCTCTGACCGCGAGAGTAATTAACTCTCGGTTAATATAGGCAAAGAAGAGTCCATTATTAAGTAGACAATAATTATAGATGGCAGGGAAGCAAGAGTTAGGGAACAATAGTTATAGATTGGACAATAATTATGATTATTATAATTAGTGGACAATAATTATAGATTATAGCAGTGGACAATAATTATAGATGGCAAGGAAGCAAGAAATTGGAAAGGAGTTTCACAGGTGAGTAGTGAGAGAAAAGAAACTGTTAGAATAGAACAGAAGGCTGCATCTAGCTAGTTCAAAAGTAAAACAGAGATCTACTTGTCAATTTATTAGAAAACTTAAATTCATGCAGTCGAGGCTCTAGGAGAAATTTACACCAGAAAGATTGCTATAAATATTTTTTTTTTAATCGTGTCGACCCAAACAAGACATTTTACTGTCACTGTTGTGCAGTTGGTTACATAGGAGGAATGTTATGAAGAGAGAGAGGTTGCAGGGTGTGTCAGAGTAGGAGAGAGAAGAGATTACTGATGAGAGTGGGGTGGACGAGGAGGAATGTTATAAGGAGTGAGAGGTTGCAGGGGGTGTCAGGAAGAGAGTAGGAGAGGGAAGAGAGTGCTGATGAGAGTGGGGTAGATATAGAAAAGCACGAGAGAGAGGATGTAAGTTAGTGAGACAGGAGATGACTATTGACTTTACATTTAAATTCTTTGAGATTGTAACTGTCAGGAAAGCAAGTATGCGGAAGAGAATTCCACAGGCGGGAAGTGCGATAAAAGGGAGAAAAGATAGAAGGAAGACGTGTCACGTTAGTGGAAAAGTGGCTGAAGTTGAAATCCCAGGCCAGGATTGTTTACATTACAAACCCTTATTTGAATTTTGTCAAGAAACTCGATCTGACGGTCTCCTGGGAAGAAAACGCAGAAGAAGCCCATGAAAGGAAGAAGTTAAAATACGACGAAATGCTGCAGAGTTGCATGGTTAAATGCTGGAGGGATAACTGCACTCCTATAGAAGTGGGGACTAGAGGATTTGCAGCAAGGTCCTTAACAGATATTGGGATAGTGGGAGTAAAAAAAAAAAGAAGGAAAGCACTCAAGTCCATAACCGAAACAGCGGAAAGAACAGCTAACTGGTTATGGATCAAAAGAGCGAGTGCCTGGATTTCAAAACAAATTGTTAGCTAAAATTCCCCGTAATTCTGCATTTCTGATTTCTCTTCATTTTATTAGAACTCATAAATAAGATAAAATGCATAAATAAGTTTAAATGAATGTATCGTGATTAATTCGTAGTCGAGTTTTTTTTTCCTTTTTTTTTTTTTTTTTAATAGCCGTACAATAGGTAAATTGTTTCACATTTTCCGACGAGCTCATGTACGGTTCGCCTCAAAATGGAAAGTGGCTCTGACTGTCGCCAATCAGAAGCACTTGCAAGGTTTCGTACCGGGCCCAAACGTAATTTTCCCAGTGTCTGAAAGTGCTTATCGAGGATGGACCAGAAACTGATCATCTCTGGTCGGGTCGGCGCAGTGAGGGGGTATGATGTTGAAAGACCCGAAACCCCCTAGTGATCCTCGCGATGACATCACTGACGACACCCTCTATCGGCCCCACTACGGTGAGTATGTTTGAAATATATAATATGAGAACCAGACCAGAAATGCAATATTCAATACACGGACGAATTATATCTTAAATGCAATGCACCAGGCAGAGCCGAAAGTAATGAGGTTAATTTTCGATTTTAAAAACACTGTTACTTCAGGATGTAGGCGTGCATTGCCCTACGCAGACACCTTTTCTTATTACTTATAATTGCAATGATTTCCTAGGAAACACTAGACAATTGTTTCAGGTTGGCCTCTGCACGGTTTGGAATACTGAGTTTTTCTTCTTTTAGATTGGTTGCTACCAAAAATTAGAGAGTCCATTACGCCCTGCTATTTAATCCGTAGCTAGAGGAAGAAGCGATGGATTAATGCCTTTCGGAAGAACATTAATGTGAAACTGAACTGCAACAAATGAGGTCGGGATTTGAATGTGGCTTGCCGATTTCAGCACTGATAAACGTTAAACTAACCACATATTTTCATTTCAATAAAACGCTTATTTAAAAGATTTTCAATCATGTATGTCACAGAATGTTTATGAAAAAAACCTGTAAAATGTCTTAGACATCGCCACTATTAAAAATGTAAAGAATTATTTCGGCAATCATGATTATTCGTGAACGTATCAAATACGGCATCTGGCACGTTTACAGTGCATCTTAAAACCTACTGCTATCATTTACATACAAAGTTCGTTTTCAGTATTGCACTCTTGGCATATATTCTGAAGAATAGGCTTTCGTTTTTATTAATACTTAGATTAAATGAAAGAAATTGTGGCAGAAGTAAATGTCATAGCAGCTATTTATATGGGTAACACTGTCCATTAAACAATTCCTTTGATAATAAAATGTGAACGGAACATGCTTTTATATTAATTGATATAGGCAGCATCCATTCTTTACTTCATCGATAGTGTCACATGACGGGAGCGTTCGTAAGCTGATATATTTCACTCGACAGCTTCTATACAACAAGTGTGAGGAACGCAGGATATTTGAGATCCGAGATTTCTTGTTTGATATTTCAGTGGAATTGAATGAAATTATCATTTAGCAACCAGCGATAACAGTTCAGTTAATTTCAATGCAACTAAATTTGATTAACCTTTATATACATCGTTATTCTCATGCAACATGATTTCCATGGCTCCTCAATGTAAGAAGGAAATTTCAAATATAATAAAGAACAAGTAATAATAGTTCTTACAGAAAATGTTAAATTGTTCGTTATAAAGGACGATAATGGATATATATACAATGACTCGACGAAAGTAAACAGATACTTCTGTTTAAAAACAAAATCCTCTAGTTCATGATATATTTTTAAGAATATTTTTTTATTCAAATTAAATTTTTAGTGAATTTTAAAAAAATTAAAAATTTTTGTTCATACGAGTATTGAATTTATCAGATATGCTAACTCCATTTGACTGGAGTTCATTGAAAAAAAGGAAATAAGTGTTTTGCCAAAAATCATTTAAATATTTTCCTTATTTCTCCATAGCTCGGGGAAATTCAATAAAATTCAAATTTATGAGACTGGCTTGTTCATGAGAGTCACCAACTATCACCTTGAACCTGTCATTCTCGTGACATTTTTTGTTGTGTGGAACGAAGACTCATCGCCTATAGAAAGGTATTTTTCATTGAAAAATCTTAAACGTACTGATATGATTTATGTAAAATGTTCGTTTTAAGATTTGCTCTCGTAGCAAAAACTTTAGAAAATAAGTTTCCGATTTTCTTAATACTTTGAATAAATATAAGAGTCTGTTGCATAAGTAAATGTCATAGCAACCATTAATAAGTTCATCAAACAGTTTCTTTGATATTAAAGCGTGAAATGAAAATGTTTTTATATTAATTGATGAAAGAAGTATCCATTCTTTACTTTCATCGACAGTACGCATATGATGAGAGCTTTCTTTAGCCTGATATTATATTTGACACGATTGCTTCTATACAACAAATGTGAGGAACGCAGGGATATTTGAGAAATATCTAAGTTTGATATTTCATCGGAAATGAATGAAATTACGTTTAGCGATAACAGTTCAGTTATTTCAATGCAAGCGAATTTCTTTAACGTTTAAATTGATCCTTATTCTCATGCGATATAATTTCCCATAACGGTGTACCATTATTTAAATTACTTAAGGAAAGATTTTGAAGTTTAACAATTGAAGGCACACACACACACACACACACACACACACACACACACACACACACACACACACACACACACACACACACATTTCCCCACCAAATGTTCTTCAACAATATGCCAAACTAATCCTTAAAAATCCAAGCATATGAATCCACAAGTCTCAATTCTCTCAACTTCAACGTCCGCATCCAAGCACAAATTCACATAAATTTCGTCTACAAAAGTGCACTTAATATAGCTTCAATTATGGTATATTTAATTTTATTTCTTAAGATAAAAAATAGTATGGATTTTTGGAAAGGTAGCTTTATGTTTGGTACAAAGGATTTAAGGATTCAAACGAGAACAACAAATGACATGAATCAGAATTTGTTTTTGAGAAGAGTTTGATTGCTTCTGTTTAACGGCATATCACCCACTATGGGTTATTTAACGACGAAATCCAAATGTTTTCAATGCAATTGCATGACTTTAACTACAAATAAGATGTATTATTGGCAATTTTGCTATAAATATGTATTGTTGGTATTTTTTACTATAAAAACGCATTTTTATACTTTCATAGTGTTTTTGTTTTTGCTTGGGGAGGAGATTCACTATTTGCCAAAAGCTGGTACCCTAACAGGTGCAAGTACCTCGTGTTAATGAGGACTTGGGAACAACAGCAATTAAGAGGAGGTTCCACGATCCTCAAAATCTTCAAACCTTCGATCAAAGTACTTGTTGCCGGATGTAGTTTATCGTCATGCCCAGAACGTTTTTTGAAAAGAGAAAAATTAAATAAATTTTGAGATTCAAACTGAGTGTTCTACCTAGGTTAGAACATCGGATTTAATTGCTTTAAAGAAACAAAAGAAAAATGTCTGTAACTGTTTTATGGAACCACAGTTTAAATAGGAATAAGATATAAAAAAAAGAAAAACAAGAATCGTAACTTATGGAACACAAAAAATAAGTAGTCGGCAGAGACTTGATGGGTTTCACCTCTCTGAAAATCCTCCCATTTTTTTGTGAAAATGATGTGAACTAATTTTTTGTGACCAAATTCTTACTCGTGGCCTTCCAATTTAAAGGCTGCAACTCTACTTTTGGCCATGGTCCAGTGGTAGTGCCCATAATCGTTGGAGCATTAAAAACAGTTTCAAGGATCTTTGTTAAAAATAAAGCAAAATGAAGAAAAAGCTGAGATGATTTAAACCAGAGAAATTGAAGTTTTCAAGCATGCTACAAAGAGAGCTGAAGATTTGAAGTGATTTGCTTTCATTTGGTTTTCAATGATGACCACCAATTACATTTGGTGTGAAAATGCAAAAAAAAAAAAAAAAAAAAAAAATTTGTAAATAGGTTTTTATACAAATATACATAATGTTAAGACATTCTAAAATGAACTGTTAACAACGTGACTTTACTTTTCAATTAAAGAGTTAGACATTGTTATCAATTAGTAAGAATAATCGGAATTTCGTATTGAATATATATATACATAAACCAGATCACTTGGTGGCTTCCCCCTATGTGAATCGGAATCGCAGGTTCGAATCCTGCCGAATGATACACATTTTCGTAACAAAAATTATTGTAAATAATCAGGCCGGTAGAAATAAATATATAATATTGTTTGATTATAAACAGGATATCTACTTAAATACGAGTATCGATCAAAAATAATGTTCAAACAAATCATTTCATATATATATATATAGTCATTCGCATACAGATCTGTTTCGCTGTATCACAGCTCATCAGTACGGTTAGACATCCGATTGCTTTTTACCCAGGATTGAAACCCGACCGAATTGGCATCAGTCGGTATATATATACAAGTATAAAGTACGTACAGATGGAATAATATTCCGTATCCAAAGAAACACTATTCGTAAGAAAGTGCTCAATACAAAGTAGAGCTAATAATATTTATTCAAAAATTACAACATGAATATGTTATAATATCACTACAAAAGTAGCTATTTTGTTTCGACACTTGACTTGATAAGACACAAGAAGTGTCGAAACAAAATAGATACTCTTGTAGTGATATTATAACATATTTATTTTATAATTTTTGAATATATATATATATATATATATATATATATATATATATATATATATATATATACTCATGTATTCATATTATTGACAGTAGAACTTGAAGTCTAAAAGTTATGAAGGCCACAAACTGAGAAATTTCAATCCAACGTTTGCATTATTGATTTTATGTCATATCACTGAAAGACAAATTTGCAATAGACATTTCGTGAAGCATTATATTACTTAATAAAATAACGGTTTGTTGTGATGGGAAATAAAATGAGATAAATTTTGTTCTTACTTGCTCATGATCCATGGGAGATAGATTGAGCCTGTCACCAAAATAGAGGTGTAAAAGACTCCATCACTATAAAAAAAGAAAACATTGAAAATTTGAAAAGTAAGAAAGAACAGATAATAATAGTTCTTACAGAAAAATGTTATATTCATTTGTTACGAAGAACGATGATAGATAGATACAAAGACAAGACAAAAGTGAACAGACGCTTCTGTTAAAAAATATTATTTCATTTAATGATACTGTGGCACTCCATTATGTTCATACCTTTCACATTCACATACATATACATGATTCAACATGTTACATTCAACAGTGTATCAAACATTATCATGTTCACACACATGCACAATAAGCATTGCATTTTACTCGGCAGCGAGTGGTTGAATAATTGCTATACAAACTATTACGAGACAATTTTGTAATCGCAGTTGAGAATAATTCCAACAACTTCCCATACTCTGTTCAGTACACGATTTCTAATTGGTCGATTTATGACCAATCAAATCTTTTATTGCAAAGGAGAGTAAATGTAAAGTTTTCCTGTGAAGTTCTCTGGATAATGATAAATTCATTGTTTCTTCAGTAAGATTTTAGTTGCTCCTGGAATCCACGTTAGTGGAATCCAGATCTTACTCAACACGGCAAACGCACACACAGATACAAACTTACAACTGTTTAAACTCCCAGTTGGATACTATGCTGAACACTCTGATAAAAAACTGTTGATCTATTCTAGACATAAGAACACTTGTACATTCTATAACAGATTCATGAACATTGTGTTAACAATTCTTTCATTTGAAACGGACTTTATTTCATCCAACCTAAATCTAAACTTTCATTCAACAAGTGACTTTCTTCCAAAGAGCATTTGACTTTCGCTGCAGTCTATGGGAGAAAACTCTTTATTCTACTTAACTATTGTCAACGGTAACTGCATGCTTTTCTTCCAATTTTGTACATTCCTTAATACATGTTTACTGTGGTTACATTGGCGTCATTGTTATCTTATTCCTTATTTCTTGAGTCTTGAATTTTTTTATGTTGGACGAATCGTATTAATATAAATATTGTGGGGGAATCGGAGATAATTTTAAGGCCCGATCAGCCAAAGTCTTGCATCTGTCATCCTTGTGCCAGACGCGATCGTAATTATTAACAGAGTTCCCTACAATACAAATGTATGCATATTTTATTATGCAAATTAAACTTTAGTGGATTTTAACAGATATTAAGTTTTTGTTCATTCGAACGTTAAATGTATCAGATATACTAACTTCATTTGTCGGATATTTGAACGGAGTTCATTGAGAAGAGAAAGTAAATGTTTCGTAAATGATCATTTAGATATTTTCCTTATTTCTCCGTAGCTTAGAGGAATTTAATAGGATTTATATCAGGAGACTGACTTGGCCATCAAAGTCTCTTACTACCACTTCGGACTTGTCATTCATGTGTCGTTTTTGTTGTATGGAAGAGAATTATCTGTCATGAGAAAGGTATTTTTATTTACAGGTGACAGAAAGCGCAACACTGAGATCCGAAAGCATATTGGGATGGTAAAGGACATATTCCAAAAGCTAAGCAAAGTATTGAGAAACAGGAAAATCTTGTTGGAAACAAAGAAGAGAGAAAATTTTGTTGGAAACAAAGAAGAGAGTGCTGGACTGTTATGTGATAACTGTCCTTCTAAATGGCAGCAAATGCTGAACAATCTCATCCAAGGTGAATGAAAGACGACTTAAAGCAAACAAAATGTGGTTCCATAAAAGGATGCTGAAGATACAATGGACCAAACAGGTGAGCAACGATAAGGTTTTGGAAAAGATGAAAACGAAAACGAAAGTTGTACTTAACATCAGGAAGAGACAGCTGAAATCTTTGGGACATATAATGAGGAAGAAGGGCTTGGAGAATCGGATACTCACAGGACGGATAGAAGAAAAAAGAGACAGGGATAGCCTTGAGCAAGTGTATAGCAGAACAGGGTTTGGGAGAAATACCAAAGGAAAAGGTGTTAAGAGCTGCAAGAGATAGGAGGGTGTGAAGAACAAGAAGATTTATATAAAATGTTTGTTTTCAGAATTAATCTCGTAGCAAAAATTCGTTTAAAAATATCAGAGATTTCAATCTTCAAATAAAAATAACTCCTTTCTAAGTTTCATTAAAAATATCAGAGCTTTTCAATTTCTTTTAAAAATAATCAGGCTGTCAATTCTCCAGATAAAAAACACGTCTCTTCGGCTTTTATCAAACTTTGCAGAGACAGCTAAATAACAGAGAGACGAGCGGCGGTGGTGTGGGGTCGTTTGATCTTTGTCGCATGAAAATCTCTCTCTAAACTGTTTTTTTATTTCTTTTCATAGCAGTGCAAACTTTTCGTTAAGAATAATCAGAACTTTCAATTCTCTAAATAACTTTTAAAACAATAAAGTTCTTTCAGGGTTCTTATCGGAGGCGCATTATTCAACATTAACTCTTTAAGTTAATCGGCGGCAGGCTTTTCTACGTTTCTTTACATCTTCAGTCAAAAGTTCTATGGTAGGTGAGCAGGCTCTGGGTCGTGTCTTCCCAAATGGGAACTCTTTCCCCTTTAGTCGTTACATTTCGACAGCAATTTTAAAAACTACTCAAACAACTCTCTTTTTTTCGCACTGAGTTCGGATTTTTATAGCTGTACCCAATTCTCTTGGGGATCTACGCGACTCAAAGCTTTGACCAATGAGATTATTTTGCACCCACACGATTTATGGGGAGCCATAGCTCGACGAATGAAATATCAACACCTCATATGACGTAATTTTCTTTCTGTCTTTTTTTCTTTCAACTACATCATCTGTTTTTCGATTTTAGAATCTGTTCACAGGAATAATCTTTGAGGACTTAACTCTACCTGATCCATCAAGGAAATCCTCACATTTTGTTATGACTACGGCCATTTTTCAAACTTTCACTTGGCTCAAAACAATTCGTTTCGAACACGAAGAAAGAAGAAAATCTATATTTTTCTCTTTTTTCCCAGTTATCAGCCAATTTCTCTATTCCCCGGATTTTACAAGTACATAATAGTATTAAAAATAGTTTTTTACGTAAGCTCACATCGCGGATTACAATAAAACATAACCAACAATACCACTAATATCAATTTCTCTCACTCCGTTGTATTAAACGATATATATATATATATATATATATATATATATATATATATATATATATATATATATATACCGGCATGGAAATAGGGTTACAAACGAAACTTGATTTTATAATATGAAAACATTTATTCTTTACTTCCATCGATAGTGCGATCATGACAAGAACTTTCTTTAGCTGATATTATATTTGACACGATTGCTTCTATACAACAACGCAGAATATTTGAACTTCAAAATTTATTATGTTTGAGATTTCAGTTCAGTTAATTTCTATGTAACCGAATTTGATTAGCGTTTAAATTCATCTTTTTTCTCATGTACGTTGTAGCAGTACATGCAATACTTAAGAATATATTTTCAATGACGGTGCATTGAAGCAGTTTTTTAAATACTTAAGAATATATTTTCTAAATATTGGTAAAAATTTCAAAAATCAATATGCAGTATAGCCGAATATCTACTTCAAACAAAACTCATAGATAAGCAATCATCAGACTGACGTTTGGTCGAAAACTGAACCCAAATTTAACAGGTGCTTTCACCGGTTGAACTTCGTCTCTTTTCGACGCTGACTACTTCAAGGGATAGTGTTATTCTGTTTGCTCTGTTATAAGAGCCAATATATTGAAACTACCATATTGCAGTATTGAGGGTGTGCACTTCCTACCGGATAAACTATTTCAGTTTTCTATCCTATTGCACAGAGACACTCCTTCAGATGAACCAAGTCGACCCAATAGTGATTTAGTTTCTTTTGATTTGTGAATCGTTCAATCACGTAATTCTTCGTTAAAACTTAAATTCACATTTTTCAGGATATTTGAAAAGTTGTAATCTTCCAAGAAGAATTTCTTTTTCTTCTTCGAAAAAAAAAAAAAAGAAATAGATTTTTGAATGTCAGTCAGACCGAGAATCATTTTTTCAGTAACTCTTCTTATTTAATTTATAATCAATATAAATGAACTTACTTTACATCTGGAAACATCTGAAGTTCTTTTGGTGTCATGTCTCTGAAGTTCAGGACCAAATCTTTCCAGAATATATCCTGAAAATATGTAATTTATTATTCTTTTATGTGTTAAGAAATCTTTTAAAAATCAAACAATTTATTTCCTATATTGTTGTCTAAATTTTCTAGATGATCCATTTTTATTGGTATACAATTGTTTTTTTATAAACTGTCGGCGAACTGTCCAGATGTTGGTGGATGCGATTGGTCTGCTAATTACATCATCGATTGTTGTTAGTTTTGCGTTGAACAGTTTTCGTTGTTCGCACTTCAAGTAAATGTTAAATTGTCTAGTTTTGTCAAGAATACAGGTGTATCCCTCAAATAATACCTTCTACTTTCTCGTTCTGTCTTGGCAAATTTCATGATGACGACTGAAGGGATTAGAAAGAATTAAAAAAAAACTTGATGAGAGCTTGAAGTTGAAAAGACTTAAGGTGTCGACCAGTTGTCCTGTCTGTGAATTGTCTCTCGGCAAACTATTTGTCCGTGAATTTCGGCGAATTGTCTGGCTACCAGCAGATCGATTATTTACTATAATAATATAATGCTTAAATCTTAAATTAATCAGCAGAGATTACAAACCTTTCCTTTTGCTATCAATGGCAGGCAGATGTTTTTAGACAACATACAATATGTCAATATTTTATCAGCCTAATCACAATAAAATTGGTTTTAACCAACCAATGTTGATATAATGTTCCAGATATATAAGTATATCCAGAAATGTTTTAGGTTTGAAGATTTTGTACTGATAACAACGTGAATAAAAAATGTCTTTTCGTTAAGTATAGACCATTAATAAAAATTCATCAAAAGTAATTTTTTTAAAATAAATAAATATAAAAATAAAATATATGAAAAATATAAACATAAAAACAAATAGAATTAAAAAAGTAAAACTAAATAACAAAAATTTCACCCACTAGAACATTATTAAAAGATTATTCCTCATCTCTTGCATATTTAGAAATCTACCATTCGTCAGTGCATAGAATACTGTTGCCATACCTAATCGGGTGCTACTGCTATTCATCTCGAGGTTCTCGACAAAATCCAGATTTAGCAGCTCAACTTCAGTCACTCTTTCACCGTCGGGATGTGGCGTCTCTCTGTCTTTTCTACAAATATTTTTATGGCTTTTGCTCTGACAAGCTTCTTCCCATAGTGCCTCGACCACATGAATTTACTCATGAGACTAGATTGGCTTCTAGGTCTCACCATTTTACCGTCAAAACAGTCAAATGTAACCACCACTTCTACTAATACAGTTTCTTTTCTCGCACTTTTCTCCTGCGGAACTCACTTCCGTATACCATGATAGCTACAATCTATAAAAATTTAAATGCAATGTCAATTGCCATCTTCTATATGCTTGATTTCCGTCTTTCTCCTATCTTTTCTTCGACATCCCCTGTACCTTGTTTTTGTCATTTCTTTTTTTTCTCTCCTTTTTTCTCACTGTAATCTGCTGTGCACTTGTGGGGAGAAACGATTATTAAAATGTGCCATATCCGCTTAGGGTGTAACTAATCATAACTCTACGTAGTTTTCTTTTCTTTGTTTTGTACACTGGCGTGATTATATTTTGAAAACATACGGTGGTCGACAAAAAGGTTATAAACAATATAGTTTTTCAATATTTTTCAATACCATATTGACTTCAAAGGAATTAGTTCAACGATGCTTAAACATTGCAATTCCATCAGGGAAAAAGGTGTTCATTTTCTGCATAGTTAACTGGTAAAACAGTGCAACTAACACTTTCTGGATACCCACTAAATCATAGGTTTCCAACCTTTTTGCTGCGATTACCCCAAAATACAATTTCACTATTACCCATTACCATAATAAACAAATACCCGTAATATAGGAAAAGAAGTAATTATATTTTCATACATCAAAAGCAGCCAAAGTTAATGGAAATTATTCAATACAATAGTACCAATATATAATAATCAGAGGTATAGTAGCCGTAACCTAGCCAAAATTTGACTAGGATCACAGTTCTATGATCTGGTGTCTAAAAAGTGGAGAAATTTTGACTTTTTCCCACAAGGCTTGAAAGAAAGATACTTTAAGAGAGATTAGGGTAGGGGGAATTCTTCCTTGAAATTCTGTCTCGTTAATAATTTGGCACAGTGTGAAATTAGAAGCTGATTACCTCTTCCCAAACCAAACATCCATTACCCCCAAAATATGGGCTCATTACCCACTGGGTTAATTTAACCCGAGGTTGGGAACCATGGTACTAAATGAAAGGAATCGTTTTCTTGCCTAAAGGAAAAAAAAAAAGAAAAATTGAAAATTTCTTACCGGTCGCTTATCTGCAAAGAGTAAATAGCCGGACAGTGTATGTACCCCAGATTTTATCGCCAGTGGTGAGTTGCACAAATCAAACAAATAACTGAAGGTTTCTGAACCCCATCGTCTGTCAATAAAAATCGACAATAGCCACAATGACATAATCTGGAATAATCAAGAATGTATGAAGGAGTTATAAACTGTTGCAAATTATGAGATGAATCTGAATGGTGATCTCTTTGTATGACCGAATTAAACCATCGATTGACAAGATTGCTTTTTTCACACAAATAACCCAACAAATGCCAATAAGATGGAACAGTGATATAGTATATATTGTAACTTTAATTTCATTACTTCCAAAATTATATTAAAAAATATAATTATTTATATTTATCAAACAATTCCAGTTCTAACAAATTCAAATTCAGCACCTATCTTTTCATCCTTTTTAAAGCCTCCATTCTACAGCGCTTAAATTACCTTGAATTGCACGGACGTAGACATAAACATATCACTTGACAAAAATAGATTTGACTATGAAGAACACATCAAATTTTATAATTTTCAGAGATTATCCGAACCAATTTGATCACATATAAAAGTAAAATGCAATCTGATAAAGTCAGTAGAGAAATGATTTTTCGAAGTGGATACATTACATGGTAGTCCCACTAAATGTACAAATTTATTTTAGTACGCATTAATAATTGGTGTGTGCCCGTGTTAGCATTCTGATTATGGTACCCGATTTTGCATCGTATCATAGATGGATTTTGAATAGTGCCACGGAAGTAACCTCTTGGTAGTATCAACCCGAAGAAAAATAACAGCATGCGACACTGTTTAGAAGTGTTTGAAAATCAGTAGTGTTACAAAACTTGTGAGTACAATTGGGATGGCGAAACCATCCACAAGCCATTGATAGTTGTACTTGCACGAAAACACAAGTCATCGTGACCGAGAGTTTGAGCGTACTGATCACGCCAGATTGTGAAAGGTCTGCTCAACATAGATTGGCTCTGTAGGTACTGAAGAAACAAAAATGTGTGTCTCAGGAAGCACCCTAGCATACGAGCACACTTTAGAAACGAGCAGCCAACATATATATATATATATATATATATATATATATATATATATGTGCATGTGTGTGTGTGTGTGTGTGGACGTGTGGATATGTATGTGTGTGTATGTGTGTGAATAACAAGAGACAGGAGGAAAAACCAGCCGACGCGCTTTGTCCTCTGAGTGACTTCATTAAGGCAAATGTAAGATTTATTTGTTGCACGTGTTTATATACAAAAGCAAGGACGGCATTTGTTTATCAAATCTATTTAATTTGAGTACGTTCATGAATGCTCATCAGATGGTTAAAAGGTCAGTCAAAACATGTCGATGACACAATGTCATAATTTAAAGTCTGGCAAAAAGCAAACAAGTAGTATTAAAGATTGTGTTAATTATTTGTTTTTGTTTTAGATATATATCCGCGCATTTTGCCTTGAGAAAGTCTCTCAGGAAACGCGTCAGCTAAGATTAGTTTTTCCTCCTGTCTTTTTTATTCATTTTGTTTCTTTACAGATAAACTTTATCTAAAAATAATTTACGCACGCACGCACGCACATATGTATGGAAAAGTTTATTTGTGACGCATTTTGTTCTTCATGACTTCAGACTAAATTTGTTATGCTGGTTAAACTACACATGCGCGAATTAGTCCGGGAATTTTGAATCTTATTTATTTAGAAATGTTTTTAATCCAGCCGAATTAATTTAGAGTCTTTTTCTTTTTCTTCCCATCACTTTTATGAGTCGGTACTTCATACTATGATATTAGAAGATCTGTCAGGAAGGGTGAAATGTTGTAAGAGCCAGAGCGCAAATTTACTGTGGATAAGGCTTGCGATCAAGGCATTCACTAGGCATTTATGTCGTTGTGAATTGCTTTCTTCTTTGATCAGAATGGTATTTTATATGTCAAAGTTGTGGCCAGTCTCGATACGGTGGGTAATCAACGCATTCGATGTATTATTTTGTAAAATTTCCCTTTTGCGTTCATATAATCTTTTAGTTAGATTCCTTGAAGTTTCTATCTATTTTGTGACTAGCTGTATAGCCCGGCGTTGCTCGGGTGTAATGAAAGCTTTAAAAATAATCCATGGTCCTGGAGCTCAGACTCTTTGGACGTTGGCACGAAAGACTAAAAAGCAATAGTTGTTTCCAGTTAAAGCGAAACCGTAGACTGAAAGAAAAATGAATGGATGTAAGTCAAATTTTGATTTCCTGGTATCGATATCAAATAAATTTTTTTCGTCGTAAACTGAATTTTGAAGGCTAAATAAGTCCTCTGATTAAATGGTATCATGGCTGAGACTAAGAACTACAATTATACCTACTTAGAGCCAAACCCGAAGCAAAAACTAAAATAAAAGGGCTGAAAAAAAAAAATACAGACACACAGACAGTTAAACAGACACACACACACACAAACATCTTGATTTTTATATATATATTATCGATTTTCTGCACTATTGTAAGAACTGCAACCTTGAAACTTCTGAATATCGTTTCTCATGCCTTTGTCTATGTGTGTATCAAATTTGATTAAAATCGGACCACTCCTTCTATAACCCGATTTTTTCGATTATCGATTTTCGATATTTATCGGGGTACCTCGATACAAAACCTAGCTAAGAACACTCGCAGACGCTTATAGTACAACTGTGTATATTTTCAAGAAAATCGGTTCAGCCGTTTCGGAGTCTATAGGTAACGGACATACACACACACAGACACACATACACAGACAGACAAAGTTCCATTTATAAATAAGTTTAGATAACTATTATTGGTGATTGAATAAACTTCTCCTTCAGGTTTTAGTTTATTGTTTTGCTTAGTACTGACTAAGACTTTTATTGTTTTGGATGTAGTAATAACACTTTTAATGTTAAGTTTAGATAGATTCTTTTCGATTGTCGATGTGATAAAGTTAGTTGGCAGGGTAATATATATTTTTGATTCACTGGGTTTCTGCTCAGATATTTGTCGTCATATTTTCATTAAGTCTGACTCCGTATCAACAAATTCACGAAACAACCATAACACAGGGATTAAAATGTAGGGTCATAAATTTAAATGTTCAAACGAACTAGTTCCACTATTTCTTAACTTCACAGTTAAGATCCGCCATGCCAGGCACATTATAGCGAACCACCCTCATTCCTTTCGTATTTCATTGGTGAGATGGAAGTTCAACTCCAGTAGCTTCTTTCCACGAATTCCTGCTTTGTGGAACCGACTCCCAAGAGAAGGCTTCCACGATCACCAGAAACTTAACCCGTTCATGTTTAGGGTTAACCGTTATCTGTCTTATATATGTCCCCATCAACTCTGTAACCTCTTACCGTGAATGGCTTCTGGTCGTGTATAGGGTGAACATCATTGTGAATAAAGCATAGTAACTTTGAGGTCAATCCTTGGAACGGGTAGTGTAGAATCAGACTAAAAGAAAGCATGGTGAGCAATAATTAAGCAGTACCAAGAAAGAACAAGATATCCCGAGACATGGACAGCGGAATGAGAACAATCTAATCGTGTTATTTAATAAAGAGTTCAGTTTGAAATTCGGTTACTCGGATCGACAAACAGCTGAAGGCCGGAGAATACAACGGCTGAAATGATGGGATAATAACAATCAGTCAGTTAAGTGCCATACGTGATACACGCTTGGGCGATCATGTCTCTTTCGAGACATGACTGACTGGGCAGAAGATTATCCCGCAGTAGGTTGCCATTGCTTTCTGCGGTAGACTGGTTGCCGGCCATGGCTACAGAACCCAATCTGTCCTGTTATTTAACTCATAACTGGAGGGAAGAGAAGGATTAATACTTTTCCCAAGGGTATTTGCGCGTAAGTGAATGCATAGAATACGACTGAAATTCGAACTCTGCTTCTCGATTTCTCGTTCCGAGCCGATATCCACTGCACCACGACGCACATCCCGTTAATAACAATAATGAGCTTATTAATCTGAACGTCAATAATATAAATAATTGTATTAATCGTAAATTTATTAAAATCAATACTATTATTATAATCAATACTATTATTATTGTTGTTTAAGTATTATTATCTTCTCGTGTGTAATAACTAAAGTATTTGCTAAATAAAGATATTGCGCTCTATTCAATTCAACAGATATTGCGCTATATTCAATTCTACAGTCAGTCTATTTAAAAAATAACTTGAGTTACTATTAGAAACAATGATATCGCCATTTGTCAGTATTTAAACCAAAGCTTGTGCTAATCCCTGTCTTACATTTTAATTGCTAGCATATAAGGAAAAAAATCTTAGCACGATAGTCGTGTGTGTGCAGACGTGCATGTCTATAGAATGTTAATTATGTTTATGTAGGAAACACGTGTCTCCTGGTGTCTTTTTTCCTGTAACCATTAAATGTGAGCCCGAGAAATAAATGAAAACACGTATAAAGCAAACAACAATGTATGTATTAACAAAAGCATACAATGGCAATAAAAGAAGAAAACATTTAAACTCTAATTACATCGAAAATATTTAAATTAGAGAATATGTTTGTGTATGTGAAGTTTGTGTCGGAGAAGTCCGAGAGGAAAATAATACATTGAAAGTAAAGTGAACGTGCCCTAGGGGAGAACACTTTTTCCCACATGCAACTACATATTATAGCAGAAGTTCTAAAAATAATAAATAAGAATGGGTGAGTATACCATTGCCTATTTATAGGCTTAAGGAGCGTCCCGTAGCGACGGAGTTTTAGTAAAGCCAAGTGAGATAACGAACAGCTTCTTCAGAAGCTAATCTTTTCAAATTGTTTACAATCTATTTGTATATTCACCACTCTTACACACATAGACAATCGAATGAACACAGACTGTAAAAAATATTTTACATAAAACAATTCAGCACAAATATAGAATTAGTCATGTGCATGTGAGAGGATGTGTGTTATGGTGCAGTGGATATCGACTCGGAACGACAAATCGGGGAGCCGAGGTCGAATTCCAGTTGAATTCCTTGCATTCACTTACGCACAAATACCCTTTGGAAAGGTATTAATCCGTCTTGGTCCCATTTAAAAAAAAATCTCATCCTTTCATCTGATAAACTGTTCAAATACTTCCCTATTTAAGAATGTTTTATTGCGTCTGCAAAGCTCAAAATGCTTAAATAAGTAATAATCAGTAGAAAAAATATCAGCTAAATACGGAGGATGATCAAAATTTAATAGTTCAGATCATGCAGATTTTGGGCAGTTGATTGAGAGGTTTGATGCCGTGCGTTGTCATGCAGCAAAATGGGGTTATCCCTATTCACAAGTGTAGGATGTTTGTTTTTCAATTTTTCATGCATACAATAAATTTTACCACAATACTTGCATGTAATGATTCGATGAGAAATAGTTGTTTCCGAGTTGTTACTCATACAGTGAGATTGCGCGACATTGTTTCATTGTAATCATTTTTATAGGTCTTATGAGTAACAATATATTGAAAGAAAAATAATCTAGAAAGAAAAAGTTAGGAATAAGATTTTTTTACATTCGTTAGACGACCGGATCAACGACCAACCCAAAAAACTGTGTCATTACATGTTGACAACATAATATAACAGGAAATTATTGAAATATATTCACTATTATGTGATATCCGTCCTCCTATATAGCAGTGAATACTGGACAGTCTCCTCAAACATGAAGAAGAGACTTGAAGTAATAGAAATATGATTCTAAAGAAGGATAATGTGACTACCAAGGACCTAAAATGTGAGCAGCGACGAAGCCCTACAAAAAATAGAAACAAAATGGTCATTTATACTTAATATTAAGAAGAGACAGTTGAAATGTCTAAAGGAAATAATGAGGAAAGAAGGCTTCGAAATTTTGATACTCACAGAATATATTGAAGGTAAGAAGGTCAGAAGAAACGCATAACCTAGCTAGCAATCTTGAGTAAATGGATGACAAAGCAAAGTTTAGGAGAGATAGCAAAAAAAAAAAAAAAAAAAAAATTACTAAAAGCTTTAGGATAGGAAATTGTGGAGAGTCATGATCGCCAACGTCTTTGCAAGTACAGAGAAGAAAAATAAGAAATTAGGTTGAAATTCACAAATTAAAAGTAATCATTTAAGAAAAAAACCACTAATAATATTGAAACAATTCAATAAAAATATTGCTCAGCACTAATAAAATCCTAATTTTAGTGATTATTGTTGTTTTTGCTGTTCTTTTTAGTATTAGTATTAGTAACAAAGTAGTTTAGTAATAGTAGTAGCAATAGTTTTGCCTAAACAACTAAGATATTGCCATTGCTATTCATCTTAAGCATTATTTTTTTAATTTTTTGTAGAGATCAAATAAACTTCAGTCTTCTGACAGCTAAAATAATTATTTGAGCTAATTAAAATATATTGGAATTTGTTCACCTGTCACCAGAGTCTTTGTTAATTATTATAAAGAAATATAGAAAATGGCATATAAATCTACTTAGAAAAACTGTCTGTTACGACACAGGGAACCAACTTTCCTAGTAGCAGAGTTAGCAATTGATTCAATATAATCACTTATGTCAGTAGAAAACGTGAAATCAGGCAAGCGCAATGAATTTCTCTCCTGAAGGTTAGCATCCGCCATGTTGACGTAGAGTAAAAATGGTTCTCTTTGATGATAAAATAGCAGTTTCGTTTTGGAGGTGTTAAAATCTACAATTCATTTCTTGCTCTTGTTAACAACAAATTGTATGTCATTTTCGACAGCAACTGCAAGTTTTACTTTGTCGGATCTATCGGAATTACAGACAGGAGTAAATAATTGTGTCATTAGCATAAATATCCCAAGTGAATGCGGGCGTTTTACTCTTGTAGATTAAATAAAGGATTCACTTCAAAATGCTCTGAAGATTACCCTGATCAACAGATATTTGAAGATGACCGGAGGGCAAAACGACCGAAACGGTAGTAAACAGCCAAAATGAGGCCATTAGCCCGAATGTTATAACGATAGCCCCTCATTCAAGAGATTCAGACAGAAACAACAGAAAATACTAACACAACAACAACATCTACTACTACTATAATATTTTTCGTCACACAATACTGCAACCGTTAATAATTACTTCAACGATGATGATTATATGATAATGACAAAAAAATAAGTAAAACAGATATTGCATACAAACTTTTTTAGAAACACATATAGTTGTATGAATGAATGCATAGCAAATGTATCTTAACTTTATACGGTCGTTTGGCGTATTTCCCATTCTGTAAGGCGTCCAGAAACCAGCCGCCACGTCACTTGTCGTGTTGGGACTAAACTGCTCAGAAATGACAGTGACTTCGACATCTTTAAGGCATTCTAAGACCCGCAGGGCGCTCGACAGGCCAATGATTCCTGCCCCTATTACACAGACTTGATGAACCATTTGGCTAAAAAAGAATTATCCTAGAAGAAGAAAAAAAAAATTAAGACAAACATTTTTAAAAAAATAGCAATAAAATTTGAATTCAAGAAGCATTATAGCAAAATAAATAAATAAATAAATAAATAAATAAATAAATAAAAATGTTAAAGCCAAACCAAACCAAAACATTCAAAAATTTTCAAGTGCTTTATATATAACGCACTATTTAGATGACACTGAGTTCATGGTATGTTCAGATGTGCAGGTGGTATAATGGATAGGGACTCGAAATGAGAAATCAGAGAGGCAAGTTCGAATTCCAGTCAATTTTCCTGCATTCGCTTACGCGTAAATACCTTTAGGAAAGGTATGCATCCTATTCTCCCCGGGGTATGGATTTAATAGTAGAATTTAAAAACATTGTTATCTCACAACAATTGTTAATACAATATTCTATCACCAGAAAATAACACAATAACGAATATTTTTCGGCTTTAAATAACCCAGAAAAGGTCGATAAATCTTGAAAAAGACAAATTAATCAAAGTATTTTCTCAGATGAACTGAAATTCGATAAGGTAGCAAAAGAAAACAAGAAGTCTAAAAGACTAAAGTTAGTTATAAGAATACGGAATACGTGTTTGTGAGCAAATGGGGCAAGCAGGGTGTGAATTACACATTCGGGATGACACGATCAACCAGGCGCTGAAATTCAACTTTGTTTATAATCATTTCCCCCCAAGCACAGCAGGACTGCCGCTAGTGAGAGAAAAAAAGTAAGGTACATGGGATGTCGAAGAAAGAATAAGAGAAGGCTGGGAATCAAGGAGATAGAAAATGGCAATGGACGTTGCATTTAAACGTTTTGGAGATTGTAGCTATCAGAGAAGCAATCAAACGGAAGGAAGTTCCAAAAACGCGAATTGCGAGAAAATAAACTGTTAGAGTAGAAGAGATTACATTTAGTTGTTTCGACGGTAAAAGTATGGGACCTTGGTACCAATCTAGTAGCACGCATAAATACATATGGTCGGGAAACTAGGGAAAAAACTATGTGGGTAGTGTAGTAAGAGACGACGGAAAGTGTACCGTTGAAATCCGAAGCTGTATTGGAATTGTGAAAAGTCTTTTAGAAACCGAATAAAGTATTAAAGGATCGAAAATTAAAAAAGAATGTGTGCTGAAATGACATATGATGTTTACATTCCTATATGAAAATAAATGTAGGGCAATTGAAAAAAGAAAATTTAAGTAACTCAAAAGTGATAATATTGACTAACGTTGAAAATACCACAGAAAGAACAGATGGCAAATTAGGTAAATTTAAGAATATTTCGCTGAGAACAAAGAAAGGAGTACTGGACTGTTATGTGATATCTGTCCTTCTTTATTGCAGCGAATGCTGGACGATCTCTTCAAAGATGAACGGGAGACTCGAAGCAACAGAAATGTGGTTCTACTGAAGGATGCTGTGGATACCGTGGACCAAGCATATGTGCAACGAAAAGGTGTTGGAGAGGAGGCAAACGAAAAGAAAACTTATACTTAGCATGGGAAGAGACAGCTAAGCTTTCTAGGACACGTAATGAGGAAGTAGGGTTTGAAGAATCTAATACTCAGATAGAGGGAAAGAGAGACTGAGGAAAGCAGTGCGCGACATACTTGATAGGCTTGAGCAAGTGGATAGCGGTGTGGGGTTTGGGAGAGATACCATGAGGAAAGTACTAAAAGCGACAAGCGATAGGGGCACGTGGAAGTCCATGATTGTCTACGTCCAGAAGGGACAAGGCACAAGAAGAAGAAGAAGAAGAAGAAGAAGAAGAAGAAGAAGAAGAAGAAGAAGAAGAAAATGTTGGTAACATTAAAAAGAAATAAGTAAATTTGGTGGGGGACACGTAGTGAGGAAGTAAAGCTTGGAGAATTTAAAACTCAGAGGATACATCAAAAGCAAGAGAATAAGAGGAAAGCAATAAGCAAACTACTTCGGAAGTTTGAACAAATAAATGGAGGAGTAAATTTTACCTGTATTCACTGAATCTTTTACTTAGTTTTTCCATTTGACAACCCACATAAGTCGAGTCATGCTTGGTACATTGGGTGATGTACAGGGTGTAAACGATAAATTGGCAGTTTGAGATCTCAGACTTTAAACCTTGATAAAGAAGGGACATTTAAAGACATTTAAGATTTGCGTATGTTTATTTAACTGTTTTATTAAATACAAACATTTTATTCTATGCGTCCACCTTCTACGTCCACAACTTGCTGAATGCGAGCCCTAAAAGCACGACAGGCCTTGACAGCTAACTCTTTCTTGATATCGCGGAATGCTCGCCTTACGGAGGTCTTCAGTGAGGCCACACTGTTATGGGGGTGAGCATTAGAGACTTTCTCAACATCGCCCCATAACCAATAGTCGCAGGGGTTCAAATCTGGCGAACTAGAGGGCCAGATATTTGAGGGCACAAAAAACGGCAACTCTCTCTTCAAGAAGGTCTGCACTGTTTTTGACCCATGAGCAGGTGCAGAGTCCAGGATGAATATCATTTTGTTGGGATCATCGTTCTTCTTAATCCAGGGTAAGAGAACTTCCTCCGGAATCTTCAGATATTCCGCCATATTGATCTTCAGGCCAACTTCAATGAAGTGACGGGGCATGACTTTCCCATCGCTGGCAATAGCTCCAAACACCATGACAGAGACAGGATGTTTACTCTGCATGACTGGAGGAACACAAGAAGGGTCAATGGCGATAACTCTTGAGTTTCTGCAGTTAGCGACTTCGTCTACCACGAACTTTTTCTCTCCACAAAAATGCGAACGGTACCACCATGGTGTTTCGGGTGATTGAGTAGCAAGTGGCTTCTCTCTTTAAGAATGGTCTTAGATTTCGCGGTAAGAATGTTACGACATCGTCTGCAATATGACTTCATCCCAAGATCTTTCCGTACTGCATTAGAAATGGTCATTTTGGCTACATTCCGCTTTTTCGCCTGGTCAACCATTGACTGTGATGGATTTGCTGCAATGGATCATTTCAAACCTTTTGGTGGGGATTTTATCACTTCTCGGGCTGTGAACCTTCCTTTGCATGTCTTTACCTTCCCTTAAGTTTGCTACAATACGATAAACAGTCCTAGGAGCATAGCCAGTGTCTCTGATAATGTCAGATGTCTTATGCCCGGCGCGGAACAATTCAGCAATAACCATTCTATGGTTAAATTCTACACTGGCACTCATTTTGTTAGTATTTTTAGGTGGCTAATCTGGACTTCAGACTCGAAAGAGTACAGAAACTAACATTTCAGATTGATAATGCCGCTTTAAAAAACCTAAATTGCGGATTGAAATTACTGCCAATTTATCGTTTACACCCTGTATATTAAATTGTAATCAGTACAATTGTCACCCTCTGTAGAAATAGTGATGAATCTCTTTGAATTTGTGTTAAAATTGATTTGACTCATATTGTTTGCACAATGAAGAAGATTTTCGCTTTCTATCAGTGTTTTCGGGGATACAACGATCCGAAACTCCAATGTTGTTTTAAGTGTGGACACTTACATTAGATTCAGTAGACACGGGTCTGATGTCATATACAACAATGTAAAATCATAGGAACTTGCAGAACACTTTATTGCAAATGACTGTAATTTCGACAGGCATCTTAATGTGCACTTTCTGAAAAAATATTCAGAATCTACAGATATTTCAACCCTTACAACGCATGAAGGTAGTGACGTGTGCAAAATACTAACTTCCGCTTCAGGGTAATTAACAGAATGACAGGAGAATTCCATCAGATTTATACTAAACTGTTTGATTGATTCTTTTTAGTAACTAATCAACTAACGGAAAATTACAAGCTGAACAAGATCCTCATGATATTAAGCACATTTCAGTTTCATGCCTTCACGATGGCGGCATTTCATTTATTTTGACACGTTCATTACCACGACAGCCATTTTTCATTCCAAGACAACCAATGTTTGCACAAAGACTTGTCCTTTTTTTGTAGATTAATATATTTTTATACTTAAAAATTAAAAAAAATATATAACTTGAAGAAAACAGACATTGTCGAAATGTTGTTTAACATTGTCGAACACTGTTTTTTAATTTCTTTTCTTAAATCGGGCTCTTCACTTAACTGTTGAAAAATATTTGAAGAGTTACACCAAAAATATTTATTATTATTGTGTCATTTTAAATCATATTTCGATTTCTGCTATGGTCGCCCTACCAACCAAGTCTGCGGGAAGACCTAAGGCAGGTCGTTGCGTGTTGTTATGGCTCTATTTCATGTTTTTTCTATCTCCCCTATCATCCCTAGCGTTACATAGACAAAGTTCTCCTTAGTGTGTGGGCTGTACTTAATAAGACAATTTTTTGTATATCTCTGGGGTTTCCAGAGATTCTTTCAATGTGTTGTTTTGTTCCATTTTTTATCATTCCAAGTGCACCCACTATCACTGGCACGACTCTTGTTTTCAATTTTCACATTTTTTCTATTTCAATTTCCAGGTCTTTATATTTTGTCAGTTTTTCAAATTCCTTGGTTGCTATGTTACAATCCGCTGTACAAACCATATCAATTAATAGACAATTTTTTTCTTTCTGGTTTTTAACAATAATATCCGGCCTATTTGCTTCAATTTTTCTGTCTGTGTAGATGATGTAATCGCATAGAATGGTGACATATTCTATTTCTGTAACCGGTGTTGGGTGATGTTCATACCAGTGTTTGTTTACAGATTTTCCATTGTGTTTGCACATTGTCCAGTGTAAATATTGCCCCACTCTATCGTTGCGATTTTTATATTCATTTGGGGCAAATACAGAACAGCCTGAGATTAGGTGGTCTATTGTTTCTTGGTGTTTATCACAAAACCTGCATTTTGGATCCATATTATTATGTATAATATTTTCCTGAAAGTTTCTAGTAAAAGGACTTTGGTCTTGTGCTGCAATAATAAAGCCTTCAGTCTCAGACTTTAATCCAGATGCACGTAACCATCGATGAGTATTAACTTTATCAACATTGGATTTATTGGCACGTTATGGATATTGGCCATGCAGAGGTTTGTCTTGCCAGCGTTGTTTCATCTGTTCAAGAGCTTTATCTTTGGCTTTCATTTTCATATTTTTTGCCGCAATAGCTTTATCTTTGGCTTTCATTTTCATATTTTTTGCCGCAATAGTTGGTTCTTGGCTCCTGTTTTGCTTTTCTACAGAATCTACAAAATGTAAATCTTGTTTGTATTTACTGCCTTCTTTTATTATTGAATATTTTTTCTTTCTTTCTTCATGTTGCCTTTCTAATTGTATCATCTAGTCCTTTGTTGTTTCTATGTATGTTAGTAAGCCAATAGTTGTTGTCTTGTATGACAATTCTAGCTGAATAAGACCTCTTCCACCTTCTTTACGGGGTATGTATAAACGGTCTACATCAGCCTTTGGATGATGCATCTTATGCGTAGAAAGAAGATTTCTTGTTTTAGAATCCATTCGCCTGATGTAGTTTAGAGTCCAGTTTAAGATGTTGAAACTCTATTGGACACCTGGGATTGCAAGGCTATTACGATAATCTATCCAAGCACTACTAAGATTTTTCTTTGTACTGTAACAGTTTTCTAGGATTATTCTGTTAATAAGCAATCGGTCTTTACACCCGTAACAGCCACGTTTGCACCCTTTTTGTTCAAGCAGTAACATGTCATTTCTTTCCAAGAATAAATATGTCTGTTTTGTTAAAATAGATGTTAATAGTTCATACGTTGTCGGAAGGCATGTAATTGGTCTGTAGTTTTTCGGGTTGATTGTGTCAATATTCTTGGGTAGAAGAAATGTAATTCCTTTGGTTATCCATGCAAGAATTTTGGGGGATCGTCAACCATTTCTTGAAGTTCTTTGGCTAGTTTTTTATGTGCTGTATTTAAATAATATAGCCAAAAGTTATGAATTTTATCTATACCTGGAAATTTCCATTTGTGTGCTTTTTCAGTGCAAATTTAACATCCTCTTTTGTAATTCCAGCCCATGCCTGTTCTGGTTTATTTTTGATTCGTTCTATCTCTTGTGCAATCCAATCTACTTCTTTGTTATGTTCTTTAGGGCAAGCCCATATTTTCTCCCAGAACTGTATAACTTCTTTCATTTTTTTTGGGGGGGGAGGACTGTCACTTCAATTCTTTTTTTACCTATTTCCCTGTAAAATTTCTTTGCATCAGTTTGAAAAATCTTGTTTTATCTGTAGAATCTTGATCTTTTCTCATAGCGTCTTATTCTTTGAACCTTCAGTTGTATTGTTTGCTTTATTTTTTCCTTAGTTGATAGGACTTCATTTTCATTTCTAATGTTGTATTTTCTTTCGACTCTTCTGCTTTTCCTAGTTCTTACATTTATTCTTCTAGTCAGTTCATCCAGTACTGATAGTTCACTTCTAAGTTGTTCGATTTCTTTTTCTATTTTTCATTTCCAAGGTGGATCTTCATGTCTGCGAGACTGCCTTGCTTTTAATTTGATGTTCAATTTTTTGTTGCTGCTATTGCTGATGTATATATTGCTTCATTGAGATTTATATGAGTGTTTTCTTCATTCAAAATTAATTTGAGTGCTGCATTGTAGAGCTTAATAGTTTCGAGGTTGTGCTTTGTTGGTTGTAATTTTGGGAGCTGTTCTCGTTCCTCCATTGCAACATTTTGTATTTGACTTATATGGTTCTTGATTTCTTCCTTGGCTTCTTGTATACTGTTCTTGTTTTCTGTAAAATGATTCTGTTCAATGTGTTCTGAACTCGTTTTATTGTCGTCTTGTAACTGACTCAGATCACACTTTTTCAGCACTTTTAAACTTACAGCATTATCTTCACAGTGATTTGTGTGTATCACGGTTTCTACATTATGACCTGTGGCTTGTTTGATGTTATTACTTTTTATTTCTGATTCCGGTGCCTTTTCATATTTTGTTGATTCGTCTATTCTGGTTACAATTCTCTTTATCTCATTAATTATTATTATTATTATTTATCCATTTTGAAATGGATTACTTGTGAAAAAGTAATGGATTATTATTAGTAGTAATATTATTTCCTTTCACATTTACACTACACATATGTATAAAACCCCTCTAAACACATACACATTTTACATAGATAAAATACTTCGTAGGGTATTAGTTGTGCTTGTGTGAACCCTTCAATGAGTTTATCGGAACCGTTTCCAATCAAGCCGAGAACCCGAACTATAATTGGAATTATTGATGTCTTTATATGCCACATTTTGTTGAAGATCTTCAAAGATAAATTGCAGTCTACAGGAACTACCATATTAGTAAGAAGGCACATTCTGTTTTTGCGATCTTTGATCACTATGTCTGGGAGATTAGCTTTGATTGTTGCGTCTGTGTGTATTGTAAAGTCTTATAAAATTATTACTGGTCCTATCTCTGTAACCAGGCTTGGGTAGTGTTCATACCAATTTCTTGCAGTTTCTTTCTCATAAAGTTGCGAATTTTCCGGTGTTGATATTGACCTAACTTGTCATGCTGAGTTTTTATATTTGGTGGATAACAACACTGTTCAAGATGGTCAGTTGTTTCTGGATCACAGAATCTGCTTTTAGTGTCAACAAATTGTTTGTTAATTTCTAGTTAGCATGTATTGGTCATGTGCAGCAATAATAAACCTTCAGCTTCAGTTTTTAATCCTGCACTACGTAACAACGCATGGGTATAGGGTTTGTTTACATCAGCTTGTTTTGGACAGACAGAGTATTGTCCATGAAGATGTTTATCTTGCCATCGTTTTTGTATTTGGTCAATTGCATTTGCTTTTGACTTCATTTTAAAACCCTTTAACACTTTAGTTGGTAGATTATTACTTACTTGGCCGTCTTGAACCTCATGAAATTCCCTTTTAAATTTAATGACTTATTTTGTTATGGAATAAAGTTGCTTATTTCTTCTATGTTGTTTGACACACATCATCATTCAATCTTCTATAGTTTCTAAGTATCTTTGTTGTCGTTTTGCAAGACAATTCTAGTTGAGTTAATTCTCTGCCTCTTTTGATCTTAACACATACAGGCGATCAACATCGGCCTTAGGATGGTGGAAGCGGTGGCAAGTGAGGACTTTTTTCGTTTTGACATCCATTTGTTTAATGTCAGCCATGGTCCACAAGGATGTTGAAACTGTATTGAACTTGGGGAACAGCCAAAGTGTTCATGGCTGATATTCTGTTTTGTGAATTCACCTCTATTAAAATATTACTATTTAAAAATTATTTTTTTTAACCATTTTCATAATTAATAGAATATACCGGGTTATAACTAATGATCTAGAATGAGTGAAGTATGCGATTTTTGTTGTTTTTACTTAGTTAAACAAAAGACAACTATTAAAAAACAACAATAAAAGCAAAAACGAAAAACGAAACAAATGGACAAAGCTCTTCGTATAATTGGGTTGTGCTTGTTAGAATTCTTCTTCTTCTTCTTCTTATTATTATTATTATTATTATTATTATTATTATCATTATTCATACATTTGCATATTCACAATAAATGTCTCTTAGTTATTGCTGAAGAGTGATTGATAGTAAGTATCGTTAAATATCCAGAATTCTTTCTAGTATTCTTGCAAATCCTAGCAACGCCATAGCATGTAGAGTAGGTACCTCCACTCATTTTCGATACCTAAATTTAAATTTAATTTTTAAAATTAAAAATAAAAAGTTTTCTCGAAGCCTTAATTTTAGCTTTAATTGAAAACCAAGAGATTAAATTTACTAATTTCAGTAAGCAAAATACTGTTGTATTTCAAACCAAAGTTATATTGATCGGAATGTAAAATTCTTTTTATTTAAAAAAAAATTTCAATTTTTCGGCCATTTTTCGTCAATCATCACATTTTGTAAACATAGGCCAATTCTCGGTTTTAAAAAAATATTGCAAAAACACATTATTTTATTCAAATTAGCGAATTTAAATTTGATTTGCAAAGCCCGTTAAATGTTGAAACGTAGAGTACAGGAAACACGGAAGCGAGATGAAAGAATTGTACCCCACCGAAAATGTTTATATAGATTTTTTTCATGTATAGAGCGCAACATTTAAAACACATGACTTTTTAATGATATATTATGTACGGCCACCCTTAAAAAGAAAATATGGATCATCAAGTGCACACAGTTAAAATGATTTAATTATTTTACAAATCTATTGGCTAAATTATTTGTATTAAGCTTTTCAATTTTCGAATAGTAGAAGTAGTCTTCATGCGTTATAGATAAAAAAATTAAAGGTTTTGATACTTTATAAATTATTATAATAAAAAATAATAAAAATGAAAACAATTCTTGTAAAAATTCGTTATTCATTGACAGTATTTTTCTCTTCAGACTATGATATCCTTAATTTATATTGCTTATAAAAGCAATTAAAAGTTTATCTAAATAAAGAATGGCATAGTTTTATTGCATTTTTGTTTTCACAATTCGGAGCAGATTTAAAAAAAATGGGCTAATTCTGAAGAAAAAAAGACAGTTGATTAGTATTCCCCAATGAATCGTGAATTTAATTAATATTAGGTTTATGGGGAAACGATGGCGAAATTTTAGACATTAACGGAAATTAATTGGTGGCGGAAGGTAACATATGTAAAAAATGTACATATATTTTTACAAAGATTTTCTAAAAATAATCATTTCAAAAATGATTTCAGTCAATTATAAATAAATCCTGAAATTTTCATCAAAATCATACCTTTATTTGATTTTTGCAAGAATGTCAAAATTAATGCGTCTTTCACCGACAAGATGTACATTGCGTATTAATTACATTTGCCGTGATAAACCCTTGTAAAAATTACGTCACTCACGGATGATAGAAAAACAAGATTTTCTAAAATTCTGAACATGTTAGAAGGAATAAAATGTGTTTAAAATAATTAAAAATACTTTGATCTATCCTCTTAATAATAACATACACATTTTCGCCGATAAAACTTTGTTTTTATTTAGTTTGGGGTTCTTTTTCCTTCATACTATGCTGTTTTTTCAGCGATATTTGGGGGGTACCTAAATTGTAGTGGTTCAGCCTTTTCTCCAATTTTTAATTAATATAATCGCGATCCCTATGTTTTCACATGACTTCAAGTACACCTGCTAATATGGACCCGACTGCATACATTTAGCTAAACTTAGTTATAAATGGAACTTTGTGTGTGTGTGTGTGTGTGGGTGGGTGGGTGTGTCTGTGTCCGCTACGTATAGACTCCGAAACAGCTGAACCGATTTTCTTGTAAATTTACACAGTTGTACTATAAGCGCCTACGAGTGTTCTTAGCTAGGTTTTGTGCCGAGGTTCCCTCGATAAATATCGAAAATCGTTAATCGAAAAAATCGGGTTATAGAAGGAGTGGTCCGATTTTAATCAAATTTAATACACTCTTAGAGAAAGACATAAGAAACGATATTCAGAAGTTTCAAGATTGCAGTTCTTATAATATATATATATATATATATATATATAAAAGGCAAGATGTCTGTGTGTGTCTGTTTATCTACCTGTATGTCTGTATTTTTTCAGCCCTTTTTTAGTTTTTGCTTCGGATTTGGCTCTAAGTAGGTATAATTGTAATTCTTAGTCTCTGCCATGATACCATTTACTCAGAGGACTTATTTAGCCTTCAAAATTCAGTTTACGACGAAAAAACTTATTTGATATCGATACCAGGAAATCAATATTTGACTTACATCCATTCATTTTTCTTTCAGTCTACGGTTTCGCTTTAACTGGAAACAACTATTGCTTTTTAGTCTTTCGTGCCAACGTCCAAAGAGTCTGAGCTCCAGGACCATGGATTAATTGCAAAGCTTTGATTACACTCGAGCAACGCCAGGCTATACTGCTAGTTTATAATAATAATAATAATAATATGAAAAACTTGGCATTAAAACTAACTGCAATCAGCAAGTCTCTAACCGAAGTTAGGAAAAGAAAAAAAAAAAGAAAACTTTGTCTCATTTGTAATTGTTTTTATATTAAATTGCTGATCTTAATTCTTCCAGACTGTGAAAGGGGCTTTTAATTCACAACTTCATAACTGATAATAAATAATTCAAAAATTCAAAAATCAGAGTTATTGTTTGAAATTCTCAGGCTAATCAGTATATTGGGAAGGAATTGAAATTATAAAATCATGCCTTGTTGTTTATGAACAAACCGTGATAAGGAACAGAATGCAATTATGGGACAGCTGGGTAAGCAGAATATCGAATGACAAATACTTTGAGATATTAGAATATGACATCATCAAAAAGAAGGAAATAAAATAAAAATAAAGAATGACTCAAGAGATTCAGATAGATTTTAAAGGAGCAATCTTATAAAGGTTCTAAAGAGAGATAGAATATATTCTAAACTTGTCGAGTTATCAATGTTCAGGGACAAATTCTCTTTTTGGCAACCAACACGACTGTGTAGTGAACAAAACAAATTCAAAATTTAAAATCTGACTCACTGATTTTGTTAGAAAAAAGAAGAAAAACATAATAAAAGGGAAAAATATAATAAAAGCGAATTTCTAGAATGTACAAACTTTGCACACAAAACTCGCGAAATTTCACACCTCGATGTGAAATGTTTTCGGCAAACCAGGAAACATCTAAAAAAAAAAAAAAATTCAAATAATCTTTAATTATAAAAAAAAAATCAAATTATTTTTACGGACGCTTTTCGAGAGCTGACGCGAAATTTGTTTATCGTCCAATGGGAAGCTCAGAATCATATCCGGGTGTGAATTCCCAAATGACCTCTTTGGAGCCCTCGAAAACGAAATAAAAGGACGCGACAAGAAGACAGTTGCAGTAGAGAAAATACGAGTAGAATTAACACGTCCCTTGACGAACGTCAAGCGATCGTATTATTGTTGCCTTTCCTTCTCTTTCATTTTCTTTTCTTCACTGTTCACTAATCTACTTAATAACTGATCGGTACCCGAAAGACTGAGCGAAGTTTTTAAACCAGAGGCATGAAATCACAGTAAACTGCAAGCACATCAGAGAGCTAACATTACAATCATGCTAAAAAACACTACAAGAGCCAAGAATAGGACCCATACATATAGGTGTATATATACATATGTGTATATATAAAACATTTTTCACAAGGTTTAATATTAACTACAAATAAGGTGTATAACCATAATTAGTATTGACTAAGAGAGTAAGGTTGGTAACCATAATCGGTATTAATTAAGATTAATTAGAAAGTAAGGTTAATAGCTACAATTAGTAAAGTTAATAACCATAATTTGAGTAAGGTTAATAATCAATATTAGAATAGAATCAATTAATGTTAATAACCATAACCATAACCAAAATAAGATGAATTATATATGGAATAGATATGAAAATAGAAGTTAAGAATTAAAATAAGGTGTAGAACCATTATTAGTTTTAACTAATAAAGTAAGGTTAATAACCACAATTGATGTTGATCAATATTAATTATAAAGTAAGGTTAAAGACCATAATTAGGAAGGTCAATAACCATAATTAGAGTAAGGCCAATAACCATAACCATAATTAGAGCGAGGTTAATAACCATAACCATAATTAGAGTAAGATTTATAACCATAAATAAAATTACAGTAAGGTTAATAACCATAACCGTAACCATAACCATAATAAATCGAATCATATATAGACTAGATATGAGAATAGAAATTTATATGAGAATAGAAAATTAAAACTTACAAATTTAATAGTGAAAATGATTTCCAAAAAATGATCTAATTAAAAATCAAAGATTTAAAATTAAAAATTGAGTAGAGAAAGCGATTCCCAAACAATGATATAAAAAATCAAAAATTAAAAATGTAAGACAAAAAACACATTCCCTAAACCCAATATTAAGATTAAACATACAAACTTACACCGATTGTAAAGACTCTGCAAAAATAAAAATAAACAAAAAAAAAAAATATCCGCACCAACTACTAAATTCTAACGGTCACAGACTGACTACATTATCTTGCTAACACCCACCAACAAACTCTAACACTCTCCACAAAAAATTCCAACTGTCAACGAAATATCACAATATCAAAAATCCCCCAGCCAAAACCCCTAACAAAACGACATGAATGAAAATGAAAAGGATTCCCAGTACAACATCGCCTGACGAAGCATCGGTACTCCGATGCAGAAACGAACGCGCCTTCATAGCGATTATATATAGAGAAGTTATGTACATGTTCTAAAATATAATTTATAATAAATATTCACAGCTCTGTATAGAAAATTATATATCGAGCACTGTTTTAAATTAATGTTTTGGACGTGGAAAGAATTCTTCGTTCTGTATTCACTCGGATATATATATATATATATATATATATATATGTGTGTGTGTGTGTGTGTGTGTGTGTGTGTGTGTGTGTGTGTGTTTCTATATACCATTTGATTTTCTTGTTTTCTACCCCTCTTACAGTGGGCTATCTATTAACAAGGCCAAATCAAACCAGTCTGTTTCAACACACATGCACTTCACTATAACGGATAACCAACTATAACTGAAATATTGTTTTGTGACTCATTAAAATCTACTTAATAACAATAAGAAAGAATTATCATCTTACACAGACATAAAATATATGTACAATATAAGATTTCATATCACAACTGTAAATTTGTAATGAATCATTCCAGTATACTGTCTTTTTGTAATTTCTTTTCATTTTTTATCTTGAACATGATCTCTGACGAAGTTTTAATAAAATTGAAACATGTTAGACTTAGGCACGTTTTCTACTTTGTTCTTAACTTATTCTATCTTCTTGTCGGAATCCAATTCATGTATTCAACTCATACACTAGTAGGTACACTTTATGTCTTTAAGATGGAGGCAATCATGGCTCTCCCCAGATACCTTTTTATTATTTAGGAATTAACTTTTTGATAGAAAAGGAGTGGTTCCTCGTTGATTTCTCAACGGGTTAAAAAAAAATAATTCTAGACTGATTACCACCCAAAGTTAGAGAGCCCAGTTTACTTTGCTGTTTAACCTTTTGCTACGCGGAGGAAGATAATAAATGGATCCATACTTTTCCAAAGGACATTAGCGCAAAATGAATACAACCGAGTAGTCCGGGATTTGAACTCGGTTCACCGATTCTACTTTCCCATAACGATTACGCCACTTGCATATCGTACTTCGTATACTGACGTAATTTGTTATTCCATTTGATATTTATGTCAGCCAGTATTGTTCAGAGACCCATCCTTACAAATAATCTTACATGTACACAATAAATTTGCTGCTCCTTTGATTTTAAAACTCATGTTTTATATTTGAAGTCAGTCATTTGTGGTTTCTATGGATTATGAAAATGATTGATAAAATGATTCTTAAGTTGAACTAATTTTATAATTTTCTTTTTAAAAAGGTTACACACACTTAACCAGGTTGTGTACAGATGATATTATGACATTAATGATTAATTGACCGAAATTTAAAGCTGTAACGTTCAATAATTCTAATTTGAAAGAGACTATCATTTTTTTATATAACATAAAATTTTTAGAATTTTAAAAGAAAGTGATAGTGAGGAATTAAATGTGGTATATGGTTTTTGATTGGATTATTTTACAAAGTCCGGTTTTTTCTTTCACAATGTGTAAAGCCCGGTCTTCATATTTTATTATTGTTTAATTATGGAATTCTGAAACACAACGGATGTCTGAAGACGTACATGGCTGAGAGAGAGAGAGAGAGAGAGAGAGAGAGAGAGAGAGAGAGAGAGAGAGGGAGGGGAAAGGGTGTAATAAAAAAAACCTGTTTTTGGGCTTTATCCCTAAAATAGGACAGTTACTGCTATGACAACGCCTGCAGCTGAAATGAATGTTACTTCTTGTCCTCTTCTTTATGAAATTATACTTCTGCTAAAACACCATTTAAATCCCGCCAACGAATATCTGATTCTATTGTAGTCTACTGCGAGCTTGAATATAAATTCACCGTATCTTACGTTATGAAACATCTTCAAATTGTCCTTATTTTTAGAAAACGAATCAAGTGTATCATGGATGGATTTTTGTACTATTACTATGTATGTGGTTATCTCACTGATGTGTACATTATGATTATAGTACACTATTTTTTGGCTTTTGTGCCGCATCTAAGCGGTGCATAGACAATCGACTACATATCCTTTTTATGATGTGGCAAGAGTTTTATGAAAGTTATTGGATTTTCAAAGTTTCACTTTATTAATGATGTTGCAGAAAAGTTTACTTTGTAATAAAGAATATAACAACAGAACGTGCAATTTTCAGAAAGACAAATTGTTGTTAATGCAGTTGATTTGATATTTTGTGTGAATTTGTGTCAAGCTAAAGTAAACTAAGTTTCGTAAATATTTACAAGTACATTACCGTAATATCGAAACGAGATTCATTTTGAGAGAAAAACAAACAAACAAAAAAACAAAAACAAAAAAAATACAAAAAACAAAAAACAAAAAACAAAAACAAAACAAAAAACAAAAAAAGCAAAAAACAAAACAAAACAAATAAAAATTAAACAAAAAAACTAACAAGCAAAAGAAAACTAAGAAGACATAGTCTGCTAAGAGTGCACCTGTACCAAATCGAAAACAATATGGGGCTTTGTGATTAGTCGTATTTCACCATCTGTACATTAAGATTAATGAATGCATTTTAAGAAAAAGAAATCTTACCGGTGTTATCTTAAAAGCAAAGAAGTTATGAAAAAAAAAAAATGATCAGGATTTAAAATGACGTACGATCTGGAAGAAAAGAGAAAACTGAGTGAATGTTTACGTTTCCTAGATAAGTAACTCTTGTGACCTTGCACCAAATTTGGATTTGTGCAACAAATTTGACGACGATACTTATCACGTGACGTAATCGTTTCGAAAGTAAAAAAGCAATAACTTACTTTCTTCTGTTTTTTTTTGTATATCGGCCAATCACAAATAATTTATTACAGATCCCCCTTTTTTTAACAGAGTGTGCGCATTAATTATACATAGATATTTTAATATGAAAACGACTACCTACAAAGTACATTTTTTTCTTTTAAATGTAAATACAAACACCAGTCAGTCAGCAGTTTGAATTTTGTAAAGGTCAGGAGGGAAGGGACACAAATGAAACACTATAACATATAATCATTTTTTTTTAAAGAAAAGATTCTAACAAAATATGTGAAATAACATATGCACTGATAAAAACAGTCAGATAAACTATTAACAGGACAAAGCAAACATTAAAGTAGGACTTTTACAATCAGGATGACCTTCAGAAATATTCGGACAATTTTGGTAATTCAAGAAATAAACAGTTACATCAGTAAGTTCTTATCTTAATGGGGGGAAACAGCATTTATTTTACAAAACAAACATTTCATTTTCAACATAATCTCCTTATTTAGTGAGCATCATTATACCGTGAATATATCAGATCAACATTTATCTACTAACAACATAGCAAAGAATTTGTATTATTGAAGAACTCTTCTGTCTGTTGAGTTATTCATATAAATAAAAGTATTGCAATATACTGTAGTTTGTTGCATACAAAACATCCACCTATTTTCATTTAATATTGCAGAATTAAAGTATTTTGGACAGGCCTAAGTAATGGTGATCTGCTCTGTTTCATTATCCAAATTCATATATAAGATGCGTGAGAGATATTTTCAGTTATTTTTTGTGTAAAAAATGGAATATAGCAGGTTATCAAATACGGAATTTCGTGACATCTCATGTCCATCTTTAATCAAGTCTACTAAAGATCAACCCGTATTTCCGAATGTATTACATGTAAAATTAGATCGAACCCAAAATCTAATCAGTTTGTGCCAGTCATGAGGCCAATTATCCCTGAAAGCTTCATTCGAATCCATCTACGGGGTTTTGAGATCTCTTGTCCACAGACAGACAAACAAATGCGACCGAATACAATATCTCTGCCCTAAGGCGGAGGTAATAATAATAAATATAATTGCATCTCTGTTTACGAAGATAATTAATGGGGACCATCATGGTCGGGTATCGATCGTGTTGACAAGGCAGCCAAGGCGACTTGGAAGTCACATCGAGATATTCGTAGCACCTGTTAATCGAAGATTTTCTGAGCAGATTAGGTTAACCGAACATGAAGGTATTTCTTGGTAGGCTTCAAAAGCAAACATATTCGCTACGTCCGTTAAAACTTTTCATTGTATCGTTCACATTTAGTTCTGATGCATGTGCTTAATATGCCCTTGTTAGATTAACTATTATGATGGGTATATTAGACTTGGTTCATTTGTACTTCAATATCATTTTATTCGACTTTTGCTTCCTCTCAAACACTAATAATAAGTCGAGGAAGCTGATGTTATCTTCCTCTGCGCTTTTTTCTATCAACACAAATCGAACAATATAAGCAAATCTCCAAGTCGTTATTGTGAAAAACAGAAAAGAAAAGAAAATTTTTTTACACTGACATGATGTATTTTAAACTAACACATCGCGCAATACGCCCCGGGCCTGACATTTAGATGGCGCCACTAATAAAAAGATCCATATGATTTTTAAGAAGTAATAACCTTCAAATGGCACGTGACAAAGATTGGGTCCAATCAGATTATTAGTTTACAAATTACAGTTATTTAGGTGAAGCTACTGTTGCAAAATTTCAAAAAAATGGAAAAATCTGAATTTCGTGTGTTGATAAAGCATTTCTTTCTGATAAAAAGAATACTGTTCAGGTAAAGAAAGCAATAACTTTATGTTATTAGGACTCTGCTCTGTCTGAAACAACGGTTAAAAGGTGGTATGTTAACTTTAAACGCGGTCATACAGACACAAATGATGTTGAACGCTCAGGTCGCCCCAAATTGGAAGTTGTCCCGAAAAACACCCAAACATCCACAAACTCGTTTTAGTCGATCGTAAATTGAAGTTGCGTGATAGAGGAGTTGAACATATCAGAATGCACAGTATTCACCATTTTACATGAACTTTTGTCAATAAGAAAGCTGTGTTCAATGTACGTGTCGCGTTTGCTCACAGTTCAAGTAGGGAAAAAAGAGTGAGCTAGGAACCTCTCCCTGAAAAGTAAACAAAGGATGAGCCTCTACTCTTTATCAATAGAGGGGGTGGAGTGTGAACCGGTCGGTAGTAGGGTCTGTCTACTCCAATTTAAAAAAGTAAAAATAAAAAGCAAATACAGAATAAAATAAAGGCTATGGGTGAGAATTTGTTTTTTCTTCACACTGAGTTTAGAATTAGTGAGGATGTCTGGGTAACAACGATTCCGAAAATTGCCATTCCCGATATGATAGTGAATTGTGGACGAGATAGGTAGGGTAATATGGGAGAGAAGATACGAATATTAAGTAATTACTTAGTATAAGTCAAACTAACCCTTCTTTAACATAATTTCGTAGTCAAGGGAGAATTAAACATGGCGAAGGAATCTAATTCTAAATTAAACAATAAATATCCAAGATAAGAATATTTTTTTCCGAAAAAAAGATTTAATTTAACGAAAACATAACAAAACAAAAAAAACAAAAACAAAAAGACAAATCAGAAAACAAAGAAGCACATGGGTGAAATTAACAAAATGTCTAGTCACATTTGAATAGATGAAGTGCTAATGTTCTCTGCGATTTACAAGTGGATTTCCAAAAAAATTAGTAATATAAAAATATATTTACTATACTTCCTCACCTTGACAAGTCGTATCGGTAACTAACTAAGGTAGGGGAAAATGCCACACACACACGACAGCTAGAGGTTGGTCACCACTCACAGAATCGGGGGTGGGTATGTGAAATAATTTCGTAATCGAGGGTGAAGGAATCAAATTCTAAAAGATTCGTACATTTAAACAAGAACTATTCAAGATAAGATTTTTTCCGAAAGAAAGATAAAAGCAAAAGCAAAGCAAAACAACAACAACAACAACAACAACAGCAGCAGCAGCAGCAGCAGCAGCAGCAGCAGCAGCAGCAGCAGCAACCAACCACCACCACCACCACCACCACCACCACAAAAAAACAAAAAAAAAACAAAACAAAACAGAAAACAAAGTAAGAAGTTCATGGGTGAAATTAACAAACTGTCTAGTCACATTTGAATAGACGAAGACAGAGCAAATCCCCGACCAGGATTACTTTTCTGTCTTGCCAGTTGAAAATACGGATATTTTACAAATATCAACTAATAATAAATAAAATGATCCTGGAAAATTACAAGAAAAACAATCTCAGCACAACTTGGACAGATTACCGTAAAGCTATGGATAGTGTACCGCACTTTTGGATCTTTAAAGCCTTGGAAATGTACAAAGTATCCTCAGTGGTAGTACATTTCCTTAAATATAGTATGGAACTGTGGAAAACCATATTGTAGCTAAATTACACCATAATTATTGCCACTTCCAATCGTTTGAATGTACAACGAGGAATCTTTCAAAGAGACGCCCCGTCACACTTACTAGTCTGTCTGTCCTTAATCTCCCTTCCGCATGAAGTAAACAGTAAAAACTATGGATCAGTTAGTTAAAGATCATACGTGATACACGCTCTCGAAAGAGACATGACTGACTGAGGAGAAGATTTTCTCGCAGTAGTTTGCCATTATTTTCTACGGTACACTGGTTGCCAACCAAAGCTATAGAATTTATTTAATCCATAACTGGAGGAAAGAGACAGATTAATACATTTTCCAACGGTATTTGCGCATAAGCGAATGCAAAACATTGAACTGAAATTCGAACTTGGCTCTCCGATTTCTCATTCCGAGCCGATATCCACGGTACCACAACGCAAATCCAATATGAATACGAAGTAGAAAAGAAATTGTTTAATCACTTATTCTACATAGATTATATCAAACTCTTTCTAAAGAAGACAATGAGTTGAAAGGTCTCCTCAATAATTGTTGTGGATCCCGGGAATGGGAACTGCATAAAATAATGAGCAACAAATCAGATATTTGAGATAGAAAAATAAGTATACTAAACGTAAAGATACAAACTTGAACTCAGGTTAGTAATCCAGAAATATATATACAGGTCTCTGAAGTGAAGCTGTAGTAGAATGAGTATGTCCACGTCGGAAGCTGACGGGTGCTGCGTAGTAATCTTCTGTCTGAGTTGAGCTCAGAGCTACCACGAACTACTGGGGCTGTATTCTCCATGAAACCTCGGCATTTGACGGTCTCTGTCGGACTCTTTATTTATTATAAAGATACAATTATGGCACAAGGTCGATTAGGGGTGGGGGGCAAAAGCTCAGGCTGGTTTTCAGTACCTTTTTTTTTAATCATTTCACCCCGAGCAAGGCGGAAATGCCACTGATGTGCGGGGAGGGGGCTACATAATTGTAAAAGAGATTAATTAGAAGAGAATGAGGAGTACAAACCAGTTAGAAAGGAGCGATAGAAAGATGAGAATGCAGGTGTGATGACAGGTACATAGGTGGAGAGAAAAGGAAGGATATAAGGGGGAGGGAGAGAGCTAGAGTCCAGTGGTTAATAGATGAGTATTGACATTGCATTTAAATTCTTGGAGGTTGTAGCCATCAGGAAAGCAAGAATATGGGAGCGAGTTCCACAGGCGGGAAATGTGAGAGAAGAAGCTGCAGGAGTAGAATTGTCGTCAGCATTTGGCTAACCTAACTGTGAATGGGTGGGACCCAGTTGCCAGTCTGGTTGCACGAGTAAACATCTGTTGAGGAGGCACCAGTGACTTAAGTTCGTCCGAGCAGAAGCCATGAAAGTATTTATAGAACAGACAAAGGGAGGCCACATTTCGTCGGTGGGGAAGTGGCTGTAGTCGAGTTGCCAAGTCAGTACCTTTCACATTACAGACTCTCCTTTGGAGCCTGTCGAGAACACTGAGGTGAACGGCAGGGGCGCCTGACCATAAATGGCAGCAGTACTCCATGCACGGACGGATGGTTGATTTGTATATATGCAGGATGGATTCAGGCGGAAAAATATCCTGGATCGACATAATCCTATACTTAGCTAATCCAACCCACGACCTAAACATACTTTACAATTTTCTCATCCACCATAAGAATTTGTCCATCAGCATTCAATCCTTCATATACCAAAATACCTCAAACGTACCAGGGACCTAAAAAATTCCAAATGAGCATAATTTTTTTTTATTTTGAACAATAAATACAAAAATATATTTAAAAATATATCATGAAAATGATATGTAGGGAGAGGAATGGCATAAATTCCCAAAACAAAAATTAAAAAAAAATACAAACAGAAATCATGATGTTAGTTGGACCCAACCAACCCACAAAACAAAGAGGCCGCTGTATTCTGCCCATAGAACAAAATCAAGAGGCACTCTTTCTACAGGGAGTGGAGAGGAGAAAATAAAATGGATGTGGACAAAATAATCTTGACCCAGACGAGATAAAACCGGATAGAAATAAAAACTGGGGAAATTGGGAATCTCGACCTGATAATGCCGGGGAAATGCTAGGAATTACATTAATTCTCATTAACTAGGTACACAAAAAGGAACTACCTTAACCAGGAGAGGGTTCCAAAGGAATCCACCCCGATGTAAATAGTAGATCTAAAAGAGAAAAATCAAGGCCAGCCCCGTTCACGCGGCCCAGGCTCGCCACATTTACCCACCTTTCGCTGAAGCCTGTCGAGGTCAACCGTTTTAAATCAGATCTAATCTTAATTTTGAGCTGATGTTCAAAATATCGGATAAGATCCTGATGCAAAAGTCGGCCACCCCGCAAGACTTCCTCCAGTCGCGTCGTCCAGATCACCATTCGAGCCGTGACCAGCAGCGAAAAAAAACACGATTCGCTTCACTCCCGAAAACGGGGGCAACACATTGTCGCAGGCGTATGCACGATCAATGAGCACGAGCTCACGCGGCGTGATACGAGCAGTCAACTCGTCGACACGGTCCCATAGAGGGCAAACCCGAGAACAATGGTAAAAGGCGTGCGCAGACGTCTCCTTTAAACCAAGGTCACAGCGTTCACAATCTGTAAAATCCGCCAGGCCCCATATGAAGGCCGCGTCATTGAGAGACAACTGATCGCCAGGTAAGTGAAAACTCAGAGTTGCTGAGATAATCGGCACCTGGCACCCAAGACCAATAAGAGCGATACTCCTCCTTCGACATGCCGACCACTTAGTGTATCCTTCGCGACACCCACCACTAATCCCTGATAGAAGACTTTTCTAAGCTGAGAAAGGTCACTGGACCGAGAAATGGCCCTCAAGGCCGCCAGACATTCGAGGAGAAAACTCGATTGCCCCCGAGGCTTACGGCACCGCTTCGAGACCGGGGGAGTGATTGTAAGACTAGGGATGTTCCTCACTATCCCCGTTAGCAACGAGTCTTCCAATAACGCACGTCTGAGAAAAACCACCCTTGAAGCTAGCTTGTGACTCGACAAGTGCGGCATTCCCAGACACCCATGAGACAGACGTTGGTAACAGACACGTTTGTCGACATGATGTTTGCGTCCTCTCCACAAAAGGGAGAATAGCAAACAGCTCGACCGCCTTCTCACGCTCATCACAAAGTGGAAGTATAGACAGCTGGTAAAAGATTATGGGAAAGACGTATGTAACACACGCCTCAGCCAAACCCTTCAAGGACAAATTCCTTCGACGCCAAATCTCAACCGACGCGACGACCTTTGTCTGTACTTCAGACCAATTTTTCTTCAACTGGAGGTCGGGCCCCCACCACACCTCAAAAATGCGGACAGGGCCGTCAGTCCAGTCGAAGGGCTCCGGGACGGTAGCACCCTTCCAGCCAAGTGACAGCAATTCCACGTCCTTTCCCTTAACCGGCGAAGGAGGAATTCCAACGCCAAAGCATAAAGTAAGTACGACAGCGGATAACCCTGTCGGACCGACCTAGACAGCTCAAAAGCGCGCGACAACTTTCCGTTCACCTTGACCACAGTCGTGGGGGAATTGATACCGGAGACTAATCCAGCGGCAGAAGTCGGGTGCGAATCCGGCGGCCTGCAGGACAGCTGCCAGGTAGCCATGGTCAACCCTATCAAATGCCTTAGACTGATCTAAATTGATCAGCACGGAGTCATCGTGGTCTTTTACACCCTCTAAGATTGCGCGGATCAAATGCAGGTTGCTCTGAATTCTTCGTCCCTTCACAGCACAAGTCTGATCAGGTTCCAACAGAGACTAGGAAACTAGCTGCAAACGATTCGTCGGGATTTTGGCCAAAATCTTTAACTCTGTGTTTAGCAGAGTTATGGGCCTGTAGCCATCTAGTTCCCTCCCAATATTTTTGCCTTTTCTCAACAGCGTGACCACACCCCTGGTGAACCGGTTGGGGATGGACTCCTGCCGGAACCAGTTGTTGAACACGACAGTCAAGATCGGGACAAAAATGTGCTACAGCTTCAAGTACAATTCATAGGGCAAACCATTCAAACCTGGCGACTTGCCAATACCGACCTTCTTCAAAGCCGCGTAGACTTCGTCCTCCGTAATCTCTCCCTCGCAGCTAGCTGCATCAACCGGCAAAACCCGGGGGAAGTCGGCCAAATAGCTGCGAATGTCCTAATCACGGAGACCAAGCTCCTTGGTAAACCTGTTCTAGAAATGCCGCAGCAACGCCTGGCACATGTCGGTCGACTGAAGACTATGTCCCTCTGGGTCGTGCACCTCTCGAATGTACCGGTAGCCGCCATGACGAATCTTTTCCTATGCGCAGTTCTGCGCCCATGTTCACAGCTTCCGAATACATCTTGCTTAACCCATGTCTAATTACTTGACCCATGTAACGCTAGTCGAATGCTCCAGGACCTCTCTAGCTAAGGCTATCTCTAGAGGATCCCCATCAGCCTCCGCCCGGAAGAAATTAGCTTTAAGCGTCTTCACCTTGTTAGCCTTATCTAGATTGAGCTATATTCAGTGGTGAAAGACCTAATCCTATTCTTAAGATTTTCCCACCACTTATTCCCAATGACTCCCCCAATTAACGTCCGCTGCACTAGATTAATTAGCTGGTGCCGAAAGTCCCACCTGTCCAGTAAGGACTGATTGAACTTCCCGTAACCAGCCATTCTAGCCCTAAAGTCTAACGCAACACGGGCACAAATGAATTTGTGGTCCGTGTAGCCTAAACATTAGAACGTCATTCAATCTAGGAAATCTATGTTGGCTTCTCTCACTAACATTCTATCCAGGTAACTAGATACCCGGGTAGAAGGCCAACTATGAGTCCACGTCCACATTTTCCCACCCGGATGATCGACCCGTTATCTATTAACGAAACCAAAATCGTTAATTAGATCGACCAGGCTACGATCACCACTCCTCCCGCTAGCGCCCCTCCCTCTATCCCACTTGGGGTTCAGGATGGCATTCCAGTCCTCCACTAGGACTAGTCGTGTTTAAACAACCAAGAAGAGCTCCAACAGCCGAGAAAACGAGACACGCTCCTTCCGAACATTAAGCGCATAAACCACAATCAGACGAAATGTAGTTGCTTTTCACTGCAATATCGGCCACGATCAACCGGCCCTCGGCACCGACATGAACAAGGTCCACCTTCGCGTCCAGAGTACGCTTGACCAGCAAAGAAACACCTCTGGCCGATCGGTTCCCATATGCTGAATAAACGACAAAGTCGTTAGACAGCACACAGGCATCGATGTCGCAAACAAATTGAGTCTCTTGGATCGCGGCCACATCAACGTTGAAAGACAAGAGGTCCCAAAGCAGGCGGACTGCCTTACTCCGATCTTTCAAGCCCTTCGCATTCAAGCTAGCTAACTTGATTGACATCCGTTAGATCTGAAAGTAGAAAAAGAGAAGAAATTTCTTCTCATCACATACGGGGTAAAAATCTCTGGTAGTAGAGACACCGACGGACTGTCCTAGGGAATCAGCTTCTACATCGGATGTAATCCGTCCGTCTAGGACAATCTCGCCGACGTCCGTGGGGTAATTTAGTTTTACGACCATGTATAAGCAGGGTAGGAGAAGAACTGGAACCCTCCCTGCACAGAGCTTTGACATCATTTTAGGTTCCAGGTGTGCCACTGCGTCACATTGTAATTTTCGGGTAGAGCTTTTCTACCCCGGAAATATGTTCCCAGACCCGCAAGTTACCAACCCCGTTTTTCGTATGAGGGTAATTACTCCTGGGGCATGGGGAAAATTATTTGCATCATCAGTAGACTTGTTGTCTACAGCGGATAATTTGAGGAGGGGAATCTGCAAACTGCGCCTCTGCGCAGACCATTCCTTGACAATTTCCTTCTTGTCAATCCTCATAAGTGCTTCCCTCTTGGGAAGTGGCTTCTTTTTCTTGGGATGGGTGGGAAAAGGAGTAGGGGTCGGAGTAGGGGAAGGAGTGAGAGCAGGAGTAGGAGATTTGATTGGAGACAGTGGGATCAGTGGATAAGCCGGTGAGTGGGACATTTTTTTGTGGAGAAGAGGGAAGGCTCTTAGCCTTATCGGCGTAAGCAAGTCTTTGTCTCTCTGGAGACACAGGCAATGAACATTTAATTTTTTTTCCTTCTCGCTGCTCCTGCTCTTTCGCATGACATTTGGGTTCTCCTCTTGGTCTTCCTCTTCCAATTCCGCTTTAGTGAGGCCGATCGGGGGGCTGCCATATCCACTTCCATCACTTCTGGTTTCTCTCAGACAGGTTGTATATTTTGAGGGGTTCTTATAGGCTTCCCCTGTGGGATATGCTGCTTGGTAGTTGACTTTTGAGGCGATTTTTGAGGCGATTTTTGAGGCGAGGCAACTTCCCCTGGGGTGGAAGTGGTTTTGTCTTCTTTTTGTCTGCTATTCATTTTCTTTGCTGGCTGCTGGTTCTTTTGGTGCTGCTTCAGCTGATGGTTGTTGCGAAGGCTGGATCTTTGGGGCCGGGTTCTTGGTTGAGCAAGCCTTGGATATGTGATCCGAGGCTCTGCAGACCCAGCAAAATGGCTTCCTACCCACCACCACCTCTGCTGGTGAGGATATTTGGTATATCGGTAAACTCCTTTCGTGTCACCGTCACCTTCAGAGTTATGTCTCCGGTCGCGAAGCCTGCCTTTGAGATAACGGAAGTTACCTCCGCCACCTTCCCATATTTCGCGAAGAACGCCCCGACATGGTCTTCTGTAATATCCATGGGAGCCCCGTGCAAAGTTATGCATGTTTTGCGGGTTCCCATGTACTCCTTCTGGAGCCGGAGTGTCTTTGTCGCCAACGTAGTTCCTGCAAGTTGTTTCGCTTCTTTAGCTATACCAAGCAGGACGTTCACATGGCATGACTCCGCCTTGCCACTGCCTTGGCTTTAATCCGTAAAGCCTTCACTGCTTCCTTCACTATCTTCCTGCTGACCCCAATGAACTTGTGTGTTTTGGGGTCCTTCGTCAGCAGGGAGATTATCCTCGGCTCGATCGATTTGAGGCTTTCGGGCACGGACAGAAGTTCGGTTCCTGAGATAAACTCAGCATAAATTTCTGTAAATTCTCATAGTATTCTTCACCCTTTTTTACGTTCCCTCCTTTCCATGCCGATGTGAAGGGAACAGGAGATGCTGGCCTTTCTGGGTCAGGGACATGCCACTCATTTTCCTTTTCACTCCATACCGATGTGGAGGGAATAGGCGACTGCTGCCTTTCGGAGGCCATGACCTTCTCAGTGGAGAGTCCCGATAGTATTCCCTCGCTTATGAATACTTTTTAGTATTCCCAACGCCTAGGAATACTTTTGTTTAGCTGCTGACATGTACACGAACACTGATACGAACAATTACAACGGACTCAACGATCACGGTGTATACCTCACACCGGTAAAAATCACGAAACCGACAAGAAATTCTTCCGGTCATCAGCTCACTCAACAGACAACTCCTGGTATCTGCCGGACTCTTACGGTAACTCTCGTACCTCACTATGGCAGGAGTGTATGTGTACTCAAATCGAGTCCATTATTATGGAAAAGGTGGGGACTCCACAAGAGTAATGTGAAATATTTCAGTGATGATATCGGGTATGGCTTTTGGATTAGATAAATTTGCTAAAATAACATTCAAGAAAGGGAGAATTACTGAAATAGGTGTTGATTGTGACACAAATATTAGGAAACTGGAACAAGTACACTCCTATAAATACCTAGGATTCAGCAAAGGAAATGGAACACAACATACTTAAATGAAGAAGGATACTTACCTGATGTAGGTTTTGGCCTTTTGTCTAAGACTAAGGGTAGTATCTGTTCGTTGGCTTCCGGTTCGAAGTTGTTATCGTAGATTACCGGCTGTCTCCGTGATTGCCGGTAATCAGTTTCGTGTTCCGTGTCCGCTTAGTGTTCGTTCGTGTTCGCTTGTGTTCGTGTTCATTCGGTTCGAGTGGGGAGTTTGGTATTTCTGGGCACAGAAATACCAACGGGTGAGCCTCCGTCGACAGGAGGACAATGAAGGAGGCCTCGAAAAGGCCTGATTCGCCGGTTTCCTCCACATCGGCAGGGAGTGGATGGAAGGAGGGGGAGTGGCAGGTACCAAGCGCCGAAAGGAAAGAATCGCCACTTCCCTCGAACAATAGCTTTATTTTATAATGTTTTAAATTAATGTTTTGGACGTGGAAAGAATTCTTCGTTCTGTATTCACTCGATATATATATATATATATATATATATATATATATATATATATATATATATATATATATATATATATATATATATATATATATAGAGACAATGGCGCCAAAAAAGCCGGAGTCTACCTCGGCGTGGAAGGATGGTAATGTACGAAGCAAGGACGAGGCGTACTATGAGGAAACCAGAGAAAAATACGCAAAGTTCATCCCTGGAAATGAACTGCTTTCGGTTCTGAAAAGTTTGCAACAAATTAAACCAAGGATCATCTCCCTGCTGACAAAAGATCCCAAGACCTATAAGTTTGTGGGAGTCAGAAGGGAGACAGTGGAGGAAGCCATTAAGGCTCTCCAGATTAAAGCGAAGATGGTGGCATGACGGAGCCATGCCATGTGGGACGTCCTGTTTGGAACGGTGGAAGAAGCCAAGGAGCTGGCCGGAACGACCATGACCACAAAGACGCTATGATTACAAACGGAGTACATGGGCACCCGGAAGACGCATGTAACTTTACATGGGGTGCCTATGGATATTACTACTGACCATGTTGGAGCGTTCTTTGCTCGGTTCTGCAAGGTGGCGGAGGTAGCATCAGTAATTTCAAAAGGTGGATTCGCGATCGGAGACATCAATCTACAGGTGACGGTCTCTCGAAAGGAGTTCGGCGAAATACTCAACATCCTCACTTGCAGAGGCCGGTCGATTTTTGTCGTGGTGGAGGGGAGGAGGCCTTCCTGTTGTGTATGCGGAGCCTCAGATCATGTGGCAAAATTTTGTCCCACAAAAAACCCAGCTCCAAAGGCCCAAGCAACCCAGCCTACGCAAGCATCCCAGGATTCCCAGCTATCTCAGGCACCAGTGCCAGAAAAAAAGAAAGAAAAAGATACCTCCAAGGAGGGAGAAGGGAAGAAATTTGGGAAGAAGGGATTAAAGACAAAAGCCCCGCAAGAAAAGTACCCTTCACCGCAAAAATAGCCTCTGTCACCTAAATCACCTCCTATGCAGGATGTCTCACGGGGGAAAAAAAATCCCCAGAGAAGCAGCAATCGGTCCAGGTGGAACAAATGAAGGTGGAAATAGAAGCCCTGAGAGCCTCATCCCTAAAGAGACGAGGAGGAGGAAGATGAAAAGGAGAATCCTAAAAGAGCCGGAGCAAAGAGAAGGAGGGAGTGGCAAAGATTCACTCACTACCAGACAGGCTTGTATGCAGAAAAAACGAGGAGTCTACCAGCTTCACCTCAAAAACGTTCCCAGTCCCCGGCCTTTAAATTGTCCCCGCTGACCCATGCCACACCAAATAAATCACCCTTCCCTACTCCCTCCCTTACTCCTTCTCCCATGCCCATCTTCTTTCAGTCCCCCCCCCCCCCCAAAAAAAAAAAAAAGAAATCCCATTATTGAAGATAGACAGGAAGGAGATAGTTAAAGAGTGGTCCGCACAAAGGCGTGCGTTGCTCAAACCTCTCCTAAAGTTAACACATGTGGACGAGATGTCCACAGACAATCCCGCAAATTTCCCAAAGGACCCCGGGGTACTTATCCTCGTTAAAAGTACTGGGGGTAATTTACGTGTGTGGGATCACATCAATGCTGTGGAGAAACTGTATCCAAAAATTGTCATGTTCCGGAGTGATACTCCGGAACTGAAAAAAAATGAGCAAAAACTGTGCAAGGAGGTTCCCCGTTTTACTCCATCCCTGCTTATATAGGGTCGTAAAACTAATGTACCCTACGGATGTCGGCGGTATTGTCCTTGACGGACGTATTACGTCCGACGTTGGCACTGGTTCACTTGGAAAATCCGTCGGGGTTCCTGCCCCCAGAGATTTCTATCCCGTATGTGATTAGATTAATTCTCGTTTTCTATCTTTTTAGATTTAAAAGACGTCTATCAAGATAGCCCTGTTTGAATGCGAATGGCCTGAGGGATCGGAGTAAGGCAGCCCACCTGCTTCGGGACCTCTTGTCGTTCGGCCGGGATGTGGCCGCGATCCAAGAGACTCACTTTGTTTGCGACATCGATTCTTGTGTGCTGTCTAACGACTTTGTCGTTTATTCAGCATATGGGAACCGGCAAGCCAGAGGTGTTTCTTTGCTGGTCAAGCGTACTCTGGACGCGAAGGTGGACCTTGTTCATGTCGGTGCCGAGGGCCGGTTGATCGTGGCCGATATTGCAGTGAAAAGCAACTACATTTCGTCTGATTGTAGTTTATGCGCTTAATGTTCGGAAGGAGCGTGTCTCGTTTTCTCGGCTGTTGGAGCTCTTCTTGGTTGTTTAAACACGACTAGTCCTAGTGGAGGACTGGAATGCCATCCTGAACCCCAAGTGGGATAGAGGGAGGGGCGCTAGCGGGAGGAGTGGTGATCGTAGCCTAGTCGATCTAATTAACGATTTTGGTTTCGTTAATAGATAACGGGTCGATCATCCGGGTGGGAGAATGTGGACGTGGACTCGTAGTTGGCCGTCTACCCGGGTATCTAGTTACCTGGATAGAATGTAAGTGAGAGAAGCCAACATAGATTTCTTAGAATGTCCTACGTTCCACTGGTTAGGTTACACGGACCACAAACTCATTTGTGCCTGTTTTGCGTTAGACTTTAGACCTAGAAAGGCTGGTTACTGGAAGTTCAATCAGTCCTTACTGGACAGGCCGGACTTTCGGCACCAGCTAATTAACGTAATGCAGTGGGCGTTAAGTGGGGGAATCATTGAGAACAAGTAGTGGGAGAATCTTAAGAACAGGATTAGGTCTTTTACCACTGAATATAGCCAACGGCTCAAACTAGATAAGGCTGCAAAGGTGAAGACACTTAGAGCTAATTACTCCAGGGCGGACGCTGGTGGGGATCCCCTAGAGATAGCCTTAGCTAAGGAGGCTCTAGAGCGTTCGACTAGTTAGCGTTACAAGGATCAGGTAATTAGACATAAGTTAAGCAAGATGTCTTCCAAATCTCTGAACATAAGCGCAGAACTGCGCAAAGAAGAAATTCGTCAAGGCGGCGATCGGTACATTCGAGAGATACGAGATTCGGAGAGACATACCCTTCGGTCGACTGACGACATGTTACAGACATAGGATCTGTAACAATTTGAACCAACGAATTTATGACTTGTCTGTATAAAAAAAAAACCCCAGTAAGAACTCTTGTCTTCTTAACTATAATAGCCAATGCCCGAAAGATATTAAATAGCAGTAATAACGAACTTCTTAAATAGAGCACATCAGAATTCCCCCTCTCAAAGAATATTTTTGAGCGAACTAAAACATTAAACAAACATTAATCAACAATAATTTTCCCAACTACATCGTTGATAAACAAATAAAATTATTCTTACAAAAAATACGTGACACTAGTATTAAAAATAACATTCAAGAAAACATCAACATATTTTATTGCAGCCAAACGCATATTAATTATAAACAGAACGAATTTTCTATACGAAAAATTATTAAACACGATATTTCTGCTGTAATGCCTAAAAAAAACTTGTAAAATTTACATATTATAGAAAATGAAAGATAGCAAACCTTGTTATTTCCAATAATAATAACCCTATCAAATCTAAACTGGCGATGGCTAATATAGTGCATGAATTTCAATGCCCTGTACAAGATTGTGTTTATTGTCATAAATCAATTGGCTATACTACCATTTCTCTGATAGACGCCTTTCATACCACCTCCCTAGTAATAATAGTGCAATAATGAACATTTATTAACCTATAACTTACAAGAATACTTAAGAAAAATTTTGAAAATGGCCTACGAAGAGGCTGAAAACGCTTGGAAAGTCGAAAATTATGGAACATTTTTACATTCTTTATTCCAGCAAAAAGGAAACATGTAAGAATACTGGAAAAATTAAATCAAGAATTAATAAAATCTTCCTTGTTGGTCGTTTTTAACGAAACAAGTTTAAATGAAAGATTGTTGCTCAAATATACATGAATATATATCATGATTTAATTCCAGTTTCGGGATCGGATGATGATGCTGAGTCCCCCCATCCCAATAATTTTGAAGCTGTACTGGTGATATCAGCCGGTACTTTAAAAATCATAAATATAAGTGCGGATCAACTTGGGCAATGGCTAGTGGAAAATATGCACTGGTAAAGTTGATCAAAGCAAAGGAGGGAACTTTTAGATTCAGAATTTAATCCAAATCGAGCCAGTTAACTACTTATATAATCTACGGCAGTTGATAATCTGGTGGTCTGTTCTTCTATGTTATGTTTTTTTTTTTCATAACTCTCTCGCATCTTCTGTGTGTATCTACTCTGTTGCGGTCTCATTGAAACTCTTTAAAGTGAGCTCTTTTGCGATTGGACCAGTCGCTTTGCCACCAAGCGTACGATTTGATTATTAATTTACATTCTTTTAGCGTATCTTTTGTTCTGAAAAGTAGTTGGCCAGCTAACCACTTGACCGAGTTCTGATAACTAATATCCCGAGACACTTCTTCCTATAAGACCACCGAGTATATTTTTTATGTTAAAAAACTACATGGCTTATTGAATGACTTTTTGGAAATCTCTTTCTCGGAAATTATTTTTGCTAAGAAATATTTTGCCAAGCTGATATGTACGTCTTTACGTAAACAAAGCTAATCTCGTTGGTTTTTGGGGATATTTTTTGTATTTCAGCTAAGAAAATAATTTATTACTTGTCATCAATTTTGTTCATCTTGTTAATGTAGCGAGTGGGTTCTTCTTCTTCTATGTGCCCTGTCCCTTCAGGACGTAGGCGATCATAGTTCTCCACGTCTCCCTATCCCTTGTGGCTCTTAGTATGCTTGCTCCTGTTACACCTCGCAACCCCTGTTCCGTCATCCACCTGATCAGGCCCTGCAAATATGTTATCCGCTCAGATAGAAGGAAAAAGAGACAGAGCGAGTGGGTTACAGGGCTTTAACTAAATTATTAGATTATCTCCAAGTTAATATTCACGTTTGTTTCTATCATCTGATTTCTCGAAAAGAATAAACTTTCTTAATTAGTCCTTTTTTTTCGAATAAGCATTAAATGCAACCATGTCTTCTTGCACATTTTCCCCTGGTATATGTTGTAGACATAAAACACTGCCTTTCTATATTTAGCATTGTTTGCCGATCGCTGTCAAGCCTCTTTGGGATTGGACACATTCGAACACGAGTAGGTCACTGCCCACATGCATAACTAAAATTTAATATAGCGAAATCATTATTCATTACTTAATATACGCATGTTTCATTTTGATGTTTATCTAAAGGTCGAAGTTTGGTTTTCATACCTCTTCTGTTTTTGTTCACTGATTTCTTATAGTTAAATCTGCTTCTTATTCTTTAAATGTTTTTTGTGACATTCTTAAATTTTTCTGTTCTTAGTGTTATTTCTCCGATCTTTCTTCAACTTTTTCAAAATTTCCAAAATTGTGTTCCCATCACTGTATCTTTACAGCGCTTGTTTCTCGCTCGAGGTTAAGCCTTTCGTCAGTCAGTCAGTCAGTCAGTTAACTGCCATACATAATACATGATTTGGCGATTATGTTTCTTTCGAGACATAACTAAGTAGATTTTTCACGCAGTAGGTTGCCATTACTTTTTGCGGTAGACCTGTTGCCAACCAAGGCTAGAGAACCAAATCTGTCCTCCTATCACAGCTGGAGGGAGAATAGACAGATTAATAACTTTTCCAAGGGTTTTTGTGTGTAAGTGAAAATTCAACTGGTATTCAAACTTGGATTATTCATATATCTGAAATAAAAAAATATGTATCAGTAACTATATATATATATATATATATATATATATATATATAACATTTAAAATATGATAAACGATGTTTGAGTTTCATAATAAACTAGCAAGATAGCCCGGCGCTGCTCGGGTGTAATTAAAGCTTTAAAACTAATCCATGGTCCTAGAGTTCAGACTCTTTGGACGTTGGCACGAAAGACTAAAAAGCAATAGTTGTTTCCAGTTAAAGCAAAACCGTAGACTGAAAGGAAAATTAATGGATGTATTTCAAATTTTGATTTCCCGGTATCGATATCAAATAAGTTTTTTTCATTGTAAACTGAATTTTGAAGGCTAAATAAGTCCTCTGACTAAATTGTATCATGGCTGAGACTAAGAACTACAATTATACTTATTTAGAGCCAAACCCGAAGCAAAAACTAAATAAAAGTGCTGAAAAAATACAGGCATACAGGCAGATAAACACCCACACACACAAACATCTTGCCTTTTATATATATATATATATATATATATATATATTATCGATTTTCTGCACTATTGTAAGAACTGTAACCTTGAAACTTATGAATATCGTTTCTTATGTCTTTCTCTAAGAGTGTATCAAATTTGATTAAAATCGGACCACCCCTTCTATAACCCGATTTTTTAATTATCGATTTTCCATATTTATCGGGGGTACTTCGACACAAAACCTAGCTAAGAACACTCGCAGACGCTTATAGTACAATTGTGTAAATTTTCAAGAAAATCGGTTCAGCCGTTTCGGAGTCTATAGGTAACGGACACGCACACAGACACAGTTCCATTTATAAATAAGTTTAGATTTTCAACCCACTAAATAATAAGTTATGGAAAATATTTGTAATAAAATAGTTATTATGAGCTGAAATCAACTTTCATACATTTATGATATGAATATAAGCATATCCAAGAGGTTTCATCACCATCAGTTAGTTAATGACAATTTTTTTGGGGTGGGGTGGGGGGCAAACTTTAATGTGCATAATAAAATCTGACAGTTCAAGCTTAAATTTGGTAACGCAATTCTATTCATTGTTTCTTCAATCTGAATAGAGTGCAATGAACTTTAAAAAAATCATTCTTTTTTTTTTTAGATTCAATTCTTAAAATGATTTATTTTTAATTTTTATACTATCCAAAGAAAAATGAATCAATTGTTACATCCAAAAAGGAATCTTTATCCCTTTGGTATAAGAGACTCAAATAAGTCGGTCGTCGCAAATTTACATTCTCGCGTTCATCTGGGCACCCCTTAAAACCGAGGCTTGAAGAACACCAGAAAGCTGATTACGTGTAAAGGAAAAATTGGAACCTCCAACTACCGTGTAATGAAGTTCGAATAAAAGAGAACAGCACTGGAAAACAAAGAGGTTGAAAGAAATAGTGCACTTGATACGCTTTAGCAACTACTGTAATGGGTGTAGCATAGAAATGACCACTGTATCGGAATATTTAATTAAGGAGAAAAGAACAGTGCGAAAAACTAATTAGTTATAACTGAAGAAGCAGGCAAACGACTTTAAGTTTAAGGCCCCAAATTTTGATAAAAAGTGTTGGTTAAAAGGATTGAGTTGTGTGGCGGTTGTGATTTCGCCCCATCGATTGGGCCGTGAGAAAAGTCATACCTTGGTTCAGTGGCACAGATAAGTGTTATCACAAGTACGACCTAACTTGATAGAATTAACTGACACAATCACCCCTGACACCCAGACAGCGGGAATAGAACAATTTAACCTCGCCGGTCGAATAAAAATATAAGTTCGAAAAAGACACCTTTAGGAGGCCAGAGAATACAATTATGATCATAGCAACTAAGATGAAGGCATTAGTCAAAACAAATCAATTTATTATTCGGTCGAGCTTGCTTGGATATTTATGAGTCTATCACGCCGATCATCACGGTCCTGCAGGAAGATAGGAAGATCCTTAGGGCGGAATTCTGTGTCATTACATAGTTGGTCAATGTAGGTGATTGCCAGGCGACCAGCCCGTCTTGCATCATTACTAGTTGTCCAGAGTAGGAGATCTATCTATCTATCTATCTATCTATCTATCTATCTATCTATCTATCTATCTATCTATCGAAGTCTGTTCATATCTATTTATTTAATAAAAAATATTTTAATATTGTGATGCAGTAAAAACTAAAATAGACAAAATATATATACATGGAACTATTTTCACGTAACGTTCATAGCCAACACGTAATACAATTACAAAAATCTATTTTCTTTCATGTCGGTATCTATATCTATAAAAGTGACGAGTGTGGACGTTGTGAAAGTATTTGTTTGTTTGATAGATTCGACTTAGCGTCTGCATTTTGCGGTCTAGCTCGACGATAGTTGCGCTCAGATGTAGATCAAAATTTTAGAACGCTAACGACACCTTGAATTTTTTCTGAAAGCCAAAATTAAGAGTAGAAAAATATATATTATCAACCCAAAAAGTCAGAGATCAGTTTATGTATTGATTATAATATAGAATCGATCACCCCACTTTATAATATCTATATATGTTGACCCTCCCCCTCCCATACTAATCCAATAGCGACATTCTACATTGTTATCTATATCTATAAAAGTGACGATGGTGGACGTTGTGTAAGTATTTGCGATGTAAATTCATCATATGGTTTTCATTCTTATTATTCCTTAAACTACCCGAGTGAATCCGGGATAAAATACTAGTAGCAAAATAAAAGAAACCAACGAGCCAACGCTTGTCTTAGAAACCATTTTATTTGAGGAAATCATTTGTAACGTCAGTAACAAAACAATAATGATCATATTCATAATATTAATCTTAATATCTTTTTTAAGATTTTGACAGAAAAGTATGAAATTTATAGAAAAAAGAAAGGTGGTACCCGAAATAATTAGAGGAATATCTTAAGATATCCTCATATAAGGGCACCTGATATAAGTAGAGGTCCGAAGAAGAATTGAGCCCATTCAGACTACAGTACAGTCGAGTCAGACAAGATTAATAGAAAAAGTGCAGGAGATGTGATTTGATATTGTTCGGTTCCTAATTATTTCTACTAGATGCCGCTGGCGTGAAAATGCAACCAATAATTATTTTCAAATGTTGAAATGCTGAATATAGCCGCGTGATTTTTAGGGTTAAGCCGATAAAGACGAATCCAAGCTTCTACAGCATTGCTTAAAAACACGTGGGCGAAGTTACAAATTTAATACTTTGCTTAGTGGGAATGATTCGAATTATTAAAATCCAGACTGACTTCCTTGTAGAAAGTGAATTTTGTTTTGTTGGACTGATTTTGATTGCAGAACTGAATCTATGAAACGGAGTTGCACATTTCAGTTGGACTTTTTTTCGGATGATAAGTTAAGACTGTTTATTTATATAAATAATTTATTTATATAATTTAGACTCGGACTAATGTTATCATCTTTTTCATTAACACAACGTTTCAATAATCAGGTGCTTGGCAATCTGAGTTATCTCCAGGGGCAGTTGATCAGTGGATTAAAGCGTTGTTTCGTGAATTTGGGGGACACAGTAATTGTTATTTTAATCCTTTTGCCGGATAGTGTTGACTTAGATTCAGAAGTGACAGAATGAGAATTAACTGAGCAGAAATAAGTAAGAACTAGACGAGTTATCTCTCCTATGTATCGGACAGCAGAATGAGAACAATCTCTTCCGGTAGATTAAATAAAGTGTTCAGTTCGAAGGCCAATGAAGATAAACCAGTTCGACAACATAATGAAAGCCAGAGGGCATAACGACGTAAAAGATGCGATAACAAAGGTGATGACATTCGTACGAAAATAAATAAGTTATGAGATATAGTATTTCAATAGTAATTAATATAGTTAGGCTGATATGTGGTATCTACTGAGAGACACTGGAATAAACGTTTAGAAACAGGATACAAGAAATGAATGCTTATATAAACAACATGTACATTAAGGAAAATATAAGGTCAGTAATATAGGTATGTGCGTTCGAATTCCAGTTGAATTCTTTGCATTAATTTGCGCACAAATACCCTTGGGAAAAGTATTAACCCGTCTCTTCCCTCCAGTTATGAGTTAAATAATAGGACGGATTGAGTTCTATAGCCTTGGTCGGCAACCAGTCTACCGCAGAAAGAAATCTGCGGAATAATCTTTTGCTCAGTCAGTCATGTCTCGAAAGAAACATGATCGCCCAAAGCGTGTATCACGGATGACACTTAACTGACTGAATATAGGTAGGCTGATATGCGATATCTACTGAGAGACACCGAAATAAACGTTTAGAAACAGGATACAAGTAATGAATGTTAATCTTGTCGGATTTCGTAAAATTTGATTACACAAAAAACCCTTTTCATGAGCCAATAAAAAAGCATATACATTTATACATTCATCAATAAAAAAGCTCCTTTCATAAGACAGTCGGTACACTCAAGTCGGTTGTTCTGACTTTGTCGGACTCTCTACCTTCGGGCGAAGAGGAACCCAAACGAGGCTGTCTCGAAGGGTAAAGTCTAGTCTGGGGAAAAGTAGACAAGAATTTTTGTCCGATTTTAAGAACTCGGAATTCTCACTTAAATAGTCTTGTACCGCATATTCCATGGGTATTCGCCTGTTTGAGGAGATGGTTAATATTTCAATAGAGGGGATCAACCGGATTACGAGCAGCAGCAGTAGTTGTACTTGTTACAGCCGGGTAGCAGAGTTCAAGGCTCACAGTGTGATATTAATTTTTAGTCCTTGAATAGATTACTCAGGATGACACTCAAGGGGGGGATACTATGTATTATCAGGAGGAACCACTTAATACGGTACTATTCGCGAGTTAAGCGAATAACTATCTTGCAAATAGCAAGGTAGCGGAATACCACCTCGTAGTAATAACTATTACTACAAATCCATCAGTAACGGATGTAATATACCAAAACCCAAGACAATACAACCGTGTGATATCATAATACATCAGTAACTTTTAGGTCACAACAATAACAAACGAGGTTATAACATTTGGTGATTAGGATTTCCGACTTAAAGGGAGAAAGAAAAATATTTTTTCTCGCCAATACAACATTGGTGACGATGATTCGGACTCACACGGAAGAAAAATATAGAAAGTATTTCCTCTCTTTCGCCGACATTACTACAGTTTGGTAACAAAATTTGGATTCACACACAAAACAAACAATATATATATATATATATAATGTGTGTGTGTGTAATTACTGCTGGAACTATTATTACAATATTCACCAAAATAGTAAGCTACAATAGAAGAATTAAAAACTATTATAATACAAATGCTGGAATTGCAGGGACAACCAGAACTGAAATTTAAGCTTCAGAATGACTATTTTGAAAAGCAGAAAAAAAAAAAAAGACAAAAAAAAAAAGAAAAAAAAAAAAGAAATATGTTTGCAATAGCAGAAGGACAGGTAAGAATAGACCTTCAGTTGAAACAACAGCAACGAATGTTCTCTGATTTACTTTTGAAAAATATCGCAGGCAAAAATAAAACAGACTCATTTACTCCCGCTGCCATCGCAAACTCAAAAGAAAATGACTTCAATTACGAACCAGAGAATGATATAACCCTCAAAACATACTATAGAAGCTACGAAGGAATCTTTGAGAAACACGAAAAATGTCCGTCTACTATTAAGGAAGTTCGCATCAGGTGAACACGACAAATATGTCAATTACATTTTGTCCAAACAACTAAGCTTTAAAGAAACTATTTACATATTATCGAATATTTTTGGTGAAAGAATACCATTATTCAATTCAAGGTAGAATTGCCTAAATTTAGTAAAAAATGAGGAAGATGATTTTACCACATATGCAGGAATCGTAAATGAAGAATGCGAAAAAATTCAAGCTTAATGAATTGACTCCAGCCACTTTCAAGTGTTTAATATTCGTCCTAGGTTTAATGTCAAGTGTGGACGAAGACATAAGATCAAGGATCTTAACCAAACTTGAAAGGGACTCGAAAATAACTCTGCAAAATATTGCTGAAGAATATCACGCGAAAAAGAAGAAAATTGCTAATACTATGACCGAGAAATCTACGAAAAAGAAATTTATTTTTGTGAAAATTAACAACACGAAAATTAAACTACAACTGGACACTGGGTCCGACATCATAATTATCAAGGAAAACCTTGGAAAAAAAAACTAGGTAAACCTAAACAAAATTGCTCACGGTGGATCAGGTGAAAAGTTAAAATTTCTAGGCGAACTCACCTGTAATATTTGTTTAGTGGCTCAAACTAAAATAGCGGTTGTTTACGTGTTAAAAAACACGATGAATTTGTTCGGAAATTATGGCATCGCCCTATTGAATCTGTGTGACCTGCCGATCAATTCATTCTGTAGCAAAATTAAAATCGAAATTACAAATAATACGACAATAGAGATTCGAAATGGAATTAAAAAGTAAATTTCCGGAAGTTTTTTTTTCTGAAGGTCTTGGATTATGTACTAAAGCGAAAGAGAAATTTAAAATAAAAGAAAATGCAACAGCAGTGTTCAGGCCAAAAAGAAGTGTACACTTTGCGGCATTAGACCCAATCAATGTTGAACCGCAAAGATTAGAGAAATTAGGGGTCATATCTAAAGTAGAATATTCGGAGTGGGTATAACCTACTGTATAAGTTAAGAAAAAGAACAATAAGATTCGAGTATGCGTAGATTTCTCTACAGGGTTGAATGAGAATTTGCAAAACTATAATTGTCCACTTCCAAGTTCGGAAGAAATTTTTGCCAAACTTACTGGTATAACATTTTTTCCAAGTTGGATTTATTAGATGTATACTTACAAATATCTGTTGAAGAAGAATGTTTTAAACTACTGATCATAAACGCCCATAAAAGCTAGGCTTTATTTCGGAATTAAAGTAGCGCCGAATATTTTCCAGCAAGTAATGGACACAATGCTCGCGGGATTGGATTTCGCACATGTCTATTTGGACGATGTATTAATAAAAAGTAATTCAATCAACAACGTACGGAATATATCAAAATAGTAGTCGGAAGGATAAAGAAATATGGTTTTAAATTAAGCAAAACTAAATATGAATTATTCACGACTAGAATAAAGTACATGGGACAAATAAGAGATGATAAAGGTCGACGAAAAGACTCTGCACAAGTAAGTGTAGTTACGGACAAGCCTGCCACGGCTAACGAAACAAAATTGCAAGCATTCGTGGGCTTCGCAAACTACTATCACATAAGCCTCTAAAATATGCATGAACTGAGAGCGCCATTAAATGCTCTGCTGAAAAACATGCAAAATGGAACTGGACAGAAAAGTGTCAAGGTACTATTGAAAAAATTAAAGTACTTACGTCCGATTTATAGTTAACGCATATCAATCTAACATTGAAATTAATTTTATCATCTGACTCAAGCGACTTTGAAAGAGGGGCCATTATTCTACGCAAGTATGACGATGAAACAATGAAGGCCATAGCACACGCTTTCTGTCGAAAAAAATAATTATAGTCAGATTGAAAAAGAAGCTCTGGCCATAATGTTTGCGAGTAAAAAAATTCATAAATTCTTACATGGACGTGAATTTCTGTTACAAACAGGCCACGCCCCACTATTATTTATTTATGGTTTTGAAAAAGGTGTTCCAACACATACAGAAACTCGATTACAACTCTGGGGAACCACATTGCTGAACTATGATTATAAAATGGAATTCTTAACATCAAAGAAACTAAGCCACGCGGACGGGCTGTCCCAATTAAGTTTTGTGAACCATTAGAAGATACTGTTATGGCTGCATTAAGTGCTGAGAATGAAATAATAAATATCCTATATAATACAATATGGGAGTTGCAGATAACTCTTGACGAAATTAGATCTAAGTCGCGGAATGACGACTTTATAGTGAAAATAACGGACAAGTTTAAAATTAAGGTAACAAATAAAAAATTGAATATCAATAACGCATTCTTTATATGCAATGGTATATTAATGTACGCTGAAAGAATCGTTATTCCAACATCATTACAAAAACGTATATTGAAAGAGTTTCCCGTTGGCCATTCTGGAATGTCGAGAAAGAAATCGCTCATGAGATGTTAGATATACTAGCCTGGAATGGACGGAGATATACAAAACCTAGTTAAGTCCTGCAGATAGCGTGCTAGAATTGGCAAAATCACCGCCAATTAAATATCAACCTTGTCCAGAAACGGATATTTCGTGGTCCCGACTACACTTACCTTTTGCTAGACCAGTAAACAAAGCTTATTTGATAACGGTCGACAGCTATTCCAAGTGGCCGGAAATAAAGAAGTCTAGAAGACCCACTTCGAACATAGCAATGAATTTCTTGCACGAAATATTCGCAAGATTCAGTGCACCAGATACAATTGTATCAGACAATAGGACACAGTTTAGGTCCGGTGAATTTAAATTATTTTGTAAGTCACTACAAATCAAACACCTAACTACACTCCTATATTATTCGAGATCTAAAAAACAGACAGAGCGCTTTATGGACACATTTAAAAGGTCACCCCCCAAAAAAAATTAAAAGGGGATCATATGGATGAAAAGGCGCTTCAACAATTTTTGAGCGTATATAGGATTACACCAAACCCCAATACTTCATCTGGAATGTCACCCGTGAAACTGATGTTTGCGAGGAAGATATAATCAGTATTTAAAAAGATATTACCAGAACAAGAGACAAACTCAACAAGAAATATTGCTATAGCACGTTCCCCATGCGTATATTGACTAATCCTTCCTGACCCTTAATCAGTCCGCTTACGTTGTGTTTGGTAGATTTCGGACCAGCCAAAGTAGGATTGCCTGTTATCACCTGGCTAGATTAGCCCTGACACGCAAGAGGTCAAGTATATATTTAAGACTAAATTTACGCAACCCGCGATAGCTGATAGTTGGCAAACGGAATATAATCGGTAGAGCACTGCAACGGCACGAGTGTACTTTTTGTATATATATATATTTATATATCGATTATATACACAGTTATTAGCAAGTAAAAGCTGGTGACATGGCTGGTATTTCAATAATACATTCAATAACAATGTTCTTGGAGACGGGGTTTACTCAGTCGTTCGTAGCAGCAAGCCGATTTCAGTTCGACCGTGCTTTATTGAAAAAGCACAAAACCAGGGTGGTAAAGGGTAGTTACGGGGTGGGGAGGTTTAATATTCCCTCATTGTATAATTCTTACCAGCTTGAAATGGAAACAATATCAGTTATCCATTTCGACTGAGTTAGCAGCCCAAACGGCAGTAGAAGCGGAAGTTAATCGAGCGATTAAATCTCATGTTAGTGGGAACGTAGCTATAGCTAGAGCGGAGCAGGCCTTCTTGCTTATAAGAAGTATATAGCTCGCGTAGTTAGCGACATGTTAAAAAGAATGTTTCCTGAGGCAACGAATATGGCCACTGAATTGCGTGCAGAAGAACTGAGAAATGTTACCAAAAGACATATCGCATGTGTCACATTGCCGGATAAGCGGACCGGGAGTACAAACGAAGGCATATTTCAGGATTTTCGTGACTACTTTCAGGAACTGTTCACCAGGAAGCACGGTCTGAGGACTGCTCATTTCGATGCGTATTTGGCCGACTTCCTCCGCCTCGAGGTGGCTGAAGCAGCTGGGTACGAGGGTCCTATAATAGAGTCTGAGATCTAGGATGCGCAGAAGCTGGTTGTCCGGGAAAATCACAGGAATTAGATGGTCTTTCTTACAAACTTGTTTCTTTGCTGGCACTGATTTTCAACAATTGGATGAGGCAGAGGTCTATACCTAAACGCTTTACCAGGGTTGTGGTCAAGTTGCTGCGTAAAAACAAGCACGATGAAGATGAGATAGATAAATTCAGGCCTTTGTCGATATTAACTACAGAGTTGAAGATTTTAACAAGCTTTTTGCAGGCTGTCTTTGCTGGTCTGATTACTCCCGAGCAGACTTGTACTCCGCCTATGCTGACGATGTTTCGGTTCTTGAGTCGAGATTGACGAAGTCAGCAAAGAAATCAGAGGGTACAGATGGTGACGGGCCAATATCAACCGCGATAAGTCTGTTGGCTTGCGGTTTGGCGCGGGAAAGAGAGTTTCTCTTCTAGAGATTTTTCTCTGGACGAATGAGCCAATCAAGATACTCAGCGTCTGACTCAGTCCTGATCTCCAAAATGATTTGATCTGAGGTGAAGGAGGAGGCCGGGGCCGCAGCTCGTCTGTGGTGTCAGAGGAATATTTTCTCAAAGGGAAAGGCGGAAATGTGTTTCACACAACTACTCAATTCTTTTACCGACTTTTATGCTTTCACTTCTGTATACCATATTAATGACTTTAGTCAGGACTTTGTTCTTCTTTTTATGGGAATCCAACGCTCACAAGGTGTGTCGGAAATTTGTTGCCTCAACTCCTCTGAAGGCGGTCTCAGTATGCCTAGCATTGAGATACGTCAACACACGCTTCGTATCACCTTCTTAGACCGAATGTGTTCGCAAGCGGGATTGGCTAATTCTGGAAGAAAGACGCTTACAACTACTTCCCTGTCCCTAAGAAGTGTGCACTCGTGCGAGAAGGAGGCCTGCGGTTTACCTCTAGGTAAGTTCTCCTCCTATCGTGAATGCTGGTTAGTCTTCAAGTTTCTCTTACGAGCAACGGGTGGCCTCTCCAACGTCCAGGCGTTGTTCAATAAGGCTTTATATGGGGTAATAGTGAGGGGAAACCGTTCAAGATGATCTGATTGATGAGTTCGGTCTGAAGAAGTGAGAGGTTCGCATCATATGGCCTTGAGTAAGCAAAAAAGATTTTTGCGGGCTTGGTTATTTCGGCCAACGGCGTCCGTTGCGAGGAGTCGGTTGTGGAGACTGTCTCACGCCTTCTTCCACTGTTGCGCAAGTGGGTTGAAAACTTCATTGGGCGCCTTCTGCGCGGAAAGTTCTTTGTTCTTGAAGCCGTTTCTGTTTGTGGTGCCGTTTTTGACGAGGGCTGAGCATTATGTGTTCGTATGCTTACTAGGTGTAATGTGAGTTGTGATATGGGCAACACGACGGAAGGAATTCTATAGGGACGAAAAGTTTTTCTCTTCCCACCTGATGTTGTTCTTTAAGCATCATCTTAAAGTCAAGATAAGAACGAAAAGGAAACGACTTCCTCCATCAGAATTTGGCAAATGGTGGGTGAGTCTTGCTCGCATCTGTTGAATGAAAGGAGCCGACTTGAAGTGAAATTTTTATGCCGGCTAGGCATTACGATATTGGAGACACTGTATTGAACGTTGTCAACCCCATCCGAAAGTAGGTTAGTTTAGGCTTGTTCTTCCTTTGGTTACGTCAATTTAGTTACTTAGCTAGTGTATGTATGGTCATTGGCCCCACTTCTATTTTTGTCCCCACTTTATTTAGTTTAATTCCCCACACTCCCCCGTTAGGTTACAAGAAATGTCAGTTCCATGTGGGGTGCGGGGCAGATTTCGTTTTTGAGTGTGTTTATTTCGTATTCGTTGTATTTGGATGAGTGTGTGATTGTGTGTATGGTTGGAGAAATGACTGTTTGGTTTATGAACGTCCTGCAAAAATTTCGTCCAGCTAACTGAGGTTTCTGTAATGAGTAAGGATTGTGGTTGGTTCTTTTTTTTTATTAGTAACAATATTTTGTTTAGTTTTTTATAAATAGTATTATTCACTGTACAAATATTCATCGGAGTTTTCATCATTTAAATTTGTTATTTTCCACTTTGCACAGACAAATTGTACATATGGGTCTAGTCTTTTAAAGTGTCATTTATGTATTATGGTGTTTGTAGTAAGAATGGTAAATAATTTCATGTGATGTTTTGGTGCAAGGAATATTGTATAGTCAGCTTGGGTCAGCGAATGAGGTGAGCTAAATTATATTGAGACAGTTGAAGACCAGCCCTCCTCAATCCCCAGTTTAGCCTTGTACCACTTCTTTTGGAATTTTCACAGAATAAATATAATTGCCCAACTGACTCGGTTGCTTCACTTTGTCGAACTCTTTGCTTTCAGGTGAAGAGGAAGCCAGACGAGGTTCCGCCGAAGGGTAGGTTTTCACCTGGGGAAAAGTAGACAATTTTTGCCCGAGTTTAATGGCTCAGTTTCCCACACTAACTGGCCTTGTTCCGCATCTACATCGAGCATCCGCCTATATGAAGAGGTGGTTGATATTTTAATCGACTGGATCGGTTGTTTTGACTTTGTTGGACTCGCTGTCTTTGCGCGGAGAGAATCCCAGACGAAGTTCGCCGAAGTGTAAGATCTCCTCTGAGGAAAAATACACAATAATTTTGACCCTAGCTTAAGGGATTGGATCTCCGCTTTAACTGGTCTTGTGTGCCACATCTACTTCGAGTATCCACCCATGTGGGAAGGTGGTTGATATCTCAACCAACTCGATCGGTTGTTTTGACTTTGTCGGATTCTTTAACTTCGGATGGAGAGGAACCAAGACGAGGTTTCGCCGAAGAGTAGAGTCTCGTCTAGGGAAAAATACACAAGAATTTTTGCCCGTGTTTAGGGGGTCGGATTTCCCAATTTAATTAGCGTTTGCTGCATTGACCACGGGGGATCCGCCCCAGTGGGAAAAGGGTTGATATCTGAACCGACTGGATCGGTTGTTTTGACTTTGTCGCACTCTCTGCCTTCGGGTGAAGAGGAATCCAGACGAGACTTTGTCGAAGAGTAGAGTATTATCTACGGCAAAGTAGTAAAGAATTTGCGTCCGAGCTTAAGTCCTCAGTTTCCCAATTTAACTGGCCTTGTGCCATCTCAACCTCAGACATCTGCCTACGTGGGAAATAGATAAGAATTTTTGCCCGAGCTTAAGGACTTGTTTTCTCACTTTAACTGGCCTTGTGCCGCATCTACCTCGAGAATCTGACGAAAGTAAAATCGGTGAATCAAGTTCAAATCTTGTCAGTTGCACTCGTCATCACATTATTGTCCTTATTTTTTTGCAAAAATGAAAAGTTTGGAAAATTTTCACAACACGTGACGTTTTCCGGATTCAGCTAAGCATTGACTCTAGGAAGGCTGTCGATTCGGCTAAAATTCCAGTGGTTGTTTTTGATAACATTACTCCAGAGTTATTACGATAACAACTTGTTGAGTGACAAACAGTATAAATTTCGGTCTTTTAGACCCACCTTTGATGTTCTGTCATTACACACAAAATCCTGGTAGCACCAGGCAATATATTAATTCTGCTATGAAACTTCTGGAAGAGTTTTCTTCAATTATCAAGTTCTTCCTAAAAGGCAGGTCTATGAAGTTCGTTATTAATGGCTATTCTTAGGCATTCCTCAAAGTTCCCTTTTCGCTTCTACCTTCTTTGTACTTTGTATTAACAACCTAAGAACATACACAGCTCCTTAGTGCATATCTATACAGATTATACAACAGTATATAGGTGTAGATCTTGATAAATTTAGGTAACTAAAAACTGACAACTGATTTTTTCTCTGACATAGATCTAACAGCTCAGTGGAGAAAAGACAGCTTTAATATAACCAAAACCAAAAAAAGTAACATTCTATTATCACCTACAGGACTAAATTTTCGTCTATCCTGATGAAAATTTGTTATTTCAAAGAGGCTCCTTGGGGTCTACAAGTCCCAACAAGGTGGAACTTGTATATGCAACAAATCGCTAAATATGCTGGGAAAATGGTCGGTTCCTTGTATTACTGCCGAAATTACGTAATTATTTCTTATTTGCTTCATTTTTACAAGGTTTAGAGCTCGAGTTACCCAGTCCTCACTTTCCAGTCTTGAAAGCGTTCAAACGCGTCTACATGGCCTTTGTATGTTGTCAAATGTTTTTCCAATCTACACCCATTTTCCAAAGATACAACGTTTAGCCTATCAGACAAGGAATAGTCCAAATTCCGGATTTTTGTGGGAACGTGCTGTTTAATTCTAGAATCTAGTCTTTGTGTAGTTCTCCCTATGTAGTTCGACCCACAACTACATTTAAACATATAAATCGATGAGCTATTATGGTTTAGAAGGAGAACATCCTTCCGTATAGAAGGAAAGACAGATTTAGAAGAAAACTTCACACGGGTATTTTCAGTAAAATAACATTGTCGAACTGCAACCGAAACCCGCTTAGCAAGTCTATCCCTAACAGAACCCAGCCAAGGAAGGTGCAGGTACACGGGACATCTTGGTACTGTTGCTGGTTTAACCCTATTGAATTCCAATACCTTATTCCTAATCACCGATTGGACAACATCAAATGAATAGGCATTATTGCAGAGAGTGGTATTAATAAATCTGGGTTCGTCATCCAACTTTGTTTTAGAGCAAATCATCAAGGCTCTATAGGTAGGGGTCTTAATTAAATTAATTTTACGTTTTGGGGGATAAAAAGAGTCCCACCTGGTATACAAACAAGTAAATGTTGGTTTTCAATAAATTGAAGTTAGAAAACCAGAGGAAGATCTGTTCACCAAAACATCAAGAAATGAAAGGGAAGAATTGATATCTTTCTCTTGTGTAAATTTTAAAGCTAGATGCATATTATTAAGGAACGAAAGGAATTGGTTCGCTTTAATTTCATCGTTAAATAAACAAAAGGTGACATTTACGTAACGGAAATAAACACCAGGTCTATTTAATTTAGATACACTCTCCTCATGGAATCCGACAAAGATATTTGCTAAAATGAGTTCTAAAGGAGAACCAATTGAAACCACGTCAATTTGTCTTTACATGACGCCGTTGAAACTAAACTCAACAGATATCGTGGCAAGTTGTATCAGTTTAACAAATACCTCCTCAGGAATAACGGGGGGTGACAACTGACTACGATACAAGGCACATATATCAGCACATATATCAAGTTTCAGTTAAAGGGACGCAAAAAATAGAAATGTCATGAGAACGCATAAATTTGTCAGTTGAGAAATAACACTGAATTGCGTGCAGAAGAACTGAGAAATGTTACCAAAAGACATATCGCGCGCGTCAGATTGCCGGATAAGCGGGCCGGGAGTACAAACGAAGGCATATTTCAGGATTTTTGTGACTACTTTCAGGAACTGTTCACCAGGAAGCACGGTCTGAGGACTGCTCATTTCGATGCGTATTTGGCCGACTTCCTCCGCCTCGAGGTGGCTGAAGCAGCTGGGTACGAGGGTCCTATAATAGAGTCTGAGATCTAGGATGCGCTGAAGCTGGTTGTCCGGGAAAATCACAGGAATTAGATGGTCTTTCTTACAAACTTGTTTCTTTGCTGGCGCTGATTTTCAACAATTGGATGAGGCAGAGGTCTATACCTAAACGCTTTACCAGGGTTGTGATCAAGTTGCTGCGTAAAAACAAGCACGATGAAGATGAGATAGATAAATTCAGGCCTTTGTCGATATTAACTACAGAGTTGAAGATTTTAACAAGCTTTTTGCAGGCTGTCTTTGCTGGTCTGATTACTCCCGAGCAGACTTGTACTCCGCCTATGCTGACGATGTTTCGGTTCTTGAGTCGAGATTGACGAAGTCAGCAAAGAAATCAGAGGTTGTATCAGTTTAACAAATACCTCCTCAGGAATAACGGTGGGTGACAACTGACTACGATACAAGGCACATATATCAGCACATATATCAATAGTTTCAGTTAAAGGGACGTAAGTAAAAAAAAATAGAAATGTCATAAGAATGCATAAATGTCAGTTGACAAATAACACTTTATAAAGTCGGAAAAAATCAAACGACTCTTACAAATACAGAATTTGTTATACCTTTCCAAAACGGTCTGTAATATGGTCTTAAGCCATTTAGCCACGCCATGTTGGGAAGACCCTATCATAGACAAAATATGTCTCAATGGAACACCATCCTTATCTATCTTAAGCAAACCATAGAGACGAGGACGAATTGAACCCGTGGGTTTAATTTCGTTAAAGATTTCAGTGGATAAAACCCTACTTTTAACCTATTTAAGTAGACATTTTTAGGAATTTGTTTATAATAGATATTGTAGAATCATATTTGTATATTGGGCCTGACCGAGCAAACTTAGAAGTATCTTCAAGGATAGTCATCATCGTGTTAACATAATCTTACTAATCAAGAATAACGACACCCGAGCCTTTATCCGGTTTCGTAATAACTAAAGATTTATTACGCCGAAGTGAATTAATAATTTTATATTGCTCTCTGTTCCATTTAGACTCATTAAATAAAATAGGGGGACCTGAGTAGAAATGTGCGATATCGTTAAGTCCAGGCTTAAGATCGCTGACTCTGCTGATTGAATCAGGTTGAAGTCTGGCCAACTGTGCAAACAGAACTTCGAATTCTGAAAAAATCTCATTTAATATGCGAGGGAGGGCACAAAAATATAATCCATGCAAAAGAATAGATATTTCTGCCATGGATAACTGATATGAGGAAAGATTAAGGACGTTATGACCAACACTAAGATCCGTGGAACAACCCAATTTCTTCTTAATTAAGTGCTGCAATTTATTTTGATGTTTTGTCGCAAGTCGAAAAAGCGGTTGACCAGCCCGTTTTTCAAATTTATTTTTTTAAAAGAAAATACCATCATTATGGGTAGTAACAAAAATATTTTTGTCCTTTTATAGTGATAATTAAGTTTTGTACCACTAATCATACTATCTATCTATCTATCTATCTATCTATCTATCTATCTATCTATCTATCTATGTCAATTACTTTGATAAAAATTATTAACATACAATTATTTGTTCAAAGAATTGAACTCCTTCGTGTTTCCTTCGTTTTCGTCGAATGATTCAATAAATCCGAATTAGAGTTCGGCTGAATTCCTGCAATTCTCGTCTTACACATTATGTTGACTGTCGATATAGATTCATTTTCTGGTGATTATTCTTCAATTTCTACTCTTTCATAAGAAAGCCATGGCCAAAGTTGAGGTGAAAATGTTTAAAGGGAAACGGTTATACATTAACCTTCTTGGGATAAGGTTCAGATCATTGACAAGGTACGACGCTGGAAAATGAAAAAAAAAATTGGTTTATCAGCTAAATGCGTAAGTCAATACAGATTTCAACACGATGGTACGATGGTGTTTTGGTGTGATTAGAAGAGAAGTGATGGAACAGTTTCCTAAAGAAGAATTCCCTATGCACATAGGTGGTGGTAAATGTTATTATCTTCCGCTTCCGTTACTAAAATGAACCGATTCGACTGTGAACAATTTCTGGTGCTATAAGGTTGCAAAATTTTTTTTTGCGTCAGAATCCATTCTGTACATTTATGATTCTACCATTCGTCCTGACATTGAATATTGTCGCTATATTTGGTCAGGTGCTCATGCTATACATCTTGAGGTTCTCAATAAAATCCAAAGGAGGATCTGCAACGTAGTTGATCCTGACTTGGCAGTTCGCATTCAGTCACTTTCTAACCAACAGGATGTGGCTTCCCTCTGTCTTTTCTACAAATATTTTAACGGATTCCGCTCTGGTGATCTTCTTTCCTTGGTGTCCCGACCACATGAATTTACACGTGCTACTCGATTGGCATCAAGGTTCCACCTTTTTACCGTTAAAATAGTTCAACTTCTACTCCAACAGTTTATTTTCTTGCACTTCTGGCCTGTAAAACTCCCTTCCATATACTTGTTTTCCTGATAGCTACAATCTCTAAAAGTTTAAATGCAACGTCAATTGCCATTTTCTACCTTCCTAAATCGCATCCACCTTTCCAATTCCCATCAACCTCTCATCTTCGGTATCTCTTGTATCCTGTTTTTCTCTTTCTGTAACCCTCTCCGTATCAGTGACAGTCCTGCCTTGCTTGCAGTGAAATGATTATTAAAAAAATAAAATATAAAAAATAAAAAAGACCATCTCAATTTTATTACAAGATGCTTTATTCGTAAGTACCCGTATGTAGGCAGCACCCTCCATTACGCTGACAGTGCAGGATAAGTGAAAAACATCCTAATGCTTGCGACACTGCTACTGTCAACCTCATATGTTTCCAGGAGAGACAATTAATCTGAGTTCTCTGGATGAGGTTTTTTGCCCAGGTTCTGCGACAATTTTTAAATCATTGATCTATGATTTTGTTAGACTTCTCTCTTGAAATTCTACATTGAAATAAACATTTGCAAATTTTGAAATCAGCATTTAAGTTTTTGTTCGCTAACATCATTGTCTTGACATTCGGATTTCCTTTTTCTCGCAGTTCACTTCCATCATGGCTCAGCTTGAGTGCAGACAAAAATGAAAAGCGAAAATCATTGAAAGTCGAACGGCTTTCTGAATTTGCCTAAAAACAGAGGAAATTGAATTTAGTAAAACTGTCATTGAATAATCAGTTAATAATATATCTTTTTAAATATACGGGTCTATTTTTTTGTTTGTAACTTTTTGTTTGGGTTTTTCCCCGTAACTCTGGCAACGTCAAGTAGAAGCGTTTTTGTTATACCAATAAAAGGTTGCTCAGAAATGCTTAAGAAACTGTGAAGTAAAAAAAAACAACTCCGTGAAAGAGCAGTGTGCAACGAGAAAAATTATTTAACAACTCATATGAATTTTTTCATGCAAATAGATTGAAATCAAGGTCCCACCCTTTAACCGTCAAAGTAGTCAAATATAACCGCCACTGCTACTTCAATAGTTTCTTTTCTCGCACTTCCTGCCTATGGAACTCCCTCCGTATACTTGTTTCTCTGATAGAAGATTGTAGCATCTTCGAAAGTTTAAATGCAACATCAATTGCCATTTTTTACCTTCCTAAATCCCATATACTTTAATTTTGTCTATTCAGGTCGTTTAGCAATTCTTGTAGGTTATTCAATGATATTGATATTAATAAAATGTCGGTAGTAAATCGTAGTTGGTTTGGATATTCCACGTTTAGGTGTACGCCCAATTTTTAAAATACCAATTTCATGCAAGTTATCATTTTGAAGGGTTGAGTAAAGTAATGTGTAGATATGTTTTTAAAAAAAATAAAATACTAATAATATGAAGCTTCAAGAAAAATCAGTCTCTGTCAAGGTTTGTGACACGATAACTAGACATATATGTATTTTATTATAATAGATTAAAATAGAAAAAAGATTAGAATAGAAAATAGTTTAAAAACATATTTAACAAAAGTGAAAAAGAAGAGGAAAAAAAAATGAACGCTTTTTCTTTTATGAGGAAAATTGTCCTCCGGTAAATATTTGATTCAGTGGCAAATTCAGCAGGTAGGTTTTCGATGACCCGGTCAAAGGCTGTCCTTTACTGTATCTTGACCACACATTAAGCCTTTTCCGGCGGAAGCCTTATTAAGATAAAAAAAAAAGATAACTGAAATTTCAGACTTACAGTCGCCGGTGTTTGTCACCGGTGGTCTAAAGCATTTCCGGATTTCCGGATTCATATTAAATAAATAGAGTCAGTTAACAAGTGAGTCAGTTAAGACAAGAGAAGTTAAGAGAGGAGTCCCGCCGGGCGTTTGCTTGAAGTAAGGATCTCCGTTCGTCTTGTTTCGTTCAGTTTGGATTTGTTGATCTCCATTAATTAGAGTTAGAGCTGTGGGTCACATTCGCCTGCCCCAACCGAAAAGGCTAACTCTAAACGAATAAAGCATCCTTTCAACTCATCCAAGTTGTGGAAGTTCGTTCCTTATAGTCAATCTTGTACCCCCAGCTGTCCGGCCGACATTTTCTACAAATTCCCGGCAATATCACAGCATGGAGAACGGCCGCTGGAGGAAATTGTTAGGACGGTCAGTGGGGTGTTACAGTTAACTTGCTGTTGCTGCATAGGTTTATAAGTAAAGTAGATAGATTCGCCTATCGTTCAGTTCACACTCTGTCCCGGTGTTTAGTACAAGATTAGAGATTTATCCCTGGTTTAGGATTCTAAAGTATATTACCACACTATATTTCTAACGCCTCTGTTGATTTTTTTAAGCCCCGCTTAAATGTAGCACAATATAAGTACAAGTAAGGACTGAACCCACTACACAGTTGTAATAGGTTTCTTCAAGACAAACTGACTAACCATTACACTACGTCGAATTTCCCAAGTCAAAATTCTCTGAATGAACTTTGAAATGTTATTAACATATACCTTGAAGCTTTAAGGCTAGTGTTAATTTTTCTGCAATAATTTTCCCAATAATTTCACTTTTTGCTCTTTTTTACGCTAATACAATATCATACAGTAATCCACTATCTTGAGTGGCTTTTGGGTTCTTGTATTGGGTGAACATTATTTAAAAAAAAGTACTCCGCTAACAGTTCGCTTACAGAATCATTATTCTGTAAAATATTGTGACACGTAATGAAGAAGGAAATTACTGGTAAGTAATTGAAACTCACTTGAAGCGAGCTGAATGTGTAATGCTCCTCATCCCAATGAGTTTTCCACCAAACTTCTCTACGGCATATGATTTCATTGAATTTCTTTTGAATGTCTTCTTCTAAAATCTACATTTAATTGGAGTAGATAGACTGAACTATCGCGCGGTTCACACTCCATCCACGTCGATTGAACAGGTGTAGAGGCTCATCCCTTGTTCCCTGTTTAGGACGTGGTTTCCGGCTTTCTCTTTTCCAATCTATTCACTCTTACGTAGCCCCCTGCACACCAGTGGCCTTACCGCCTTTCTCGGGGTGATATGATTAAAAAAAACAAAACAAAAAAAAACTTGGGGTCATCAGGAGAGACTATGCACCGTTTCGAGGCTTTCTTCTCAACGGTTTCACTTGCACACCGGCCCCCTTCAACGATATACTAGTGTGTCGTAGATATACTAGTTCAAATATCCAAAAGCGATATTTGATTTACGAAAAAAAAAAACAAACAAACAAAAAAAAAACAACAAAAAAAACAAACAAACAAAACAAAAAAAGCCCCGGCAAACCTCGCACCCTGAGAATACAACGTGAGCCTCATTACGCATTCACGATCAGTCACGTCATGACGTCATGTTCGCTGAAACGCTCTACAGAATATTTCTTTTTTTCCCATATCCACATAGAACTATTTTCAGTTACTTCTATTAGGCGTTTTATACTTTTGGCCCTATTACGCACTTTGATTCCAATTTGGCCCAGAAATTGGTACAAAGTACCTGTAACGAAACCCCTTGCCCCAATTTTCACTGCTTTAATAATTACATTATACCCTTCCTTTACCAGCAGTGATTTTAGATTTTCATATTTATTAGTTTTTATATTCGTGGTTTTGTTTCATCCGGTACTGTTAATTCCACCAGGATGATTTTATAGTTCACCCTCGATAGAAGAACAATATCTGGTCGCAGACTCTTACTTGATATTATTTTGGGGTAATCACTACGCCAACTAGGAAGGTCTGCAGATATCTTTCAAATGCCACTAGAACTAAGAAGATCTTGTCCGGGTACAACTTTATATTTGCTTGTTTACTTTGAGCCGACGTATATTTTTCCGTCTGCATCAAATTTCTAGGTTGAATTAGATGACTCAGACTTCATATATTTCATTATAATTTTGACTAGCTCATCCTAAACACTAGTGTCTACAGGTATATCTTTCATTGACAAGAGCTGCTTTACAGGAACTAAGAACATGTTCTAATGTTTGTGGATTTTCCTTACACCGAGTACAAATAGGATCGCTCTTTCTTTCATTTAACAAAATTGTTCTTAGATGATAGCAGTTCATATGTGAAACATATTAAAAAACTCAACCTGAGTGGAGCCATCTGCCAAATGTCCTTCCAAGGAATAGATTTCTGTAGAGCCTCCTCTCAGCTTGTCCATTGGTCTTGTTGGGATTGTTGTACTCCTTTTACGAGTCCTTTGTTATCTTTTTCGTTCCTTACATTTCGGATGACCATGTCTTGGCGATCTTTACCAGAAGTTTTCGACCACCACTGGCTTTCATTTAATCGTAACCCTTGTTTCCCTGCTTGAGTATATCTGATGACTTCATTGAAAGCTAGATTGTTTTTAGCACTTGTTATCGTCTCTCTGATCTTCTGCTTTCTCCCTTTTTTAATGTAGGATTTAATGCTTTTATTGCTTTATCCTTGGAGTCATCCAAAATCATTTGAAGTCTGATTTTTCCAGATTTATACTCCCCCACAAGTGATTTAAATGGTAACTTTAGTTTTGCGTGTCTGCAGTACAATGCAATATCAGACAAACCATTTTCGGATATATTTGTTTATCTTTCTTTTCATTGACTCAATTGTACTCATTCCAAATTCGTATACAACTAGGGGCCATAGTAGCATTGAAATGAGTACATACTCTAAGCACCATACCTTGTATTTTCCTTTTAGAGGACAAAGGCTTATCTTATGGAGATCTTTTTGTAATGATCTGGATGCTTCTTTCACTTGGTTGGTATCTTTTAAGGACTGATCATACCACAATCTTAAAAGTTTCACTGAGTTATTTTTTTTAATACGGTAGGGATCCTTTGACCACCTACTACAAAGTTTATGTTTTGATTCAATTTTCCTTTCCTAAGAGGAAGACTTCTGGACTTGTTTGATCTAAATCTCATTTTACATCAACTTATCAGGTCGTCCATCAAGCTTAATATCATGCGAGTTGAACTTTGGATGAGAGGATTTTAGTGGTATCTATGAATATCTTCACTGGTAGCACTTGACAACCTCCTCCAAGCTCAACATCAGCCTTGTTATTTGTCGCTTTGAGAATCAGCTGCATTTCTAGAACGAAAAGTATTGGTGACACTATACATCCCATTCGCAAATTCAACTTACTTTAATTCGTCCTACAGTCTTTTGTAATGAAACGCACGAGGAAACTAGAAAAATGTTTCTAGTATAGTAGATATTTCCTCTGAAATATGGTACATTTGTAATGATAATTGTGTCATTTGGTGGGGTACTGATCCGTAGGCATTACCAATCCAACCAAATGATATCCAAATCTTCCCAGACCATGTTTCTATGCTCTAAGCAACGAGTTATTCCTCGAACATCACTCTTTTGTAGTGAAGTATCGATATTTGTTATCGAGAAGGTATTTGGTCAACTTCGATGCCTAAAATGCAAAAAATATCTTTCCTTCTACAATAAGAAGCGAAATTGGCCGAAATTGACGAATGTCCTTGGAATCTTTTTCTTTGGGTATATAAACCCCATCAGCGTTCATCCACTGTTGGCTGATATGGTCATTTTTCCATGCCAACTTTAAGTTAATGTGTAACAATTTAAGAAGTGCAGGACATTTTTATATAGAAGGAAAGGTATTCCATTAAGGCCATGCGTAGTTTTATTCCTCCTCTTCTTGGCTATGCATCTTATTTCATCGCATGTGGGTGGTTTCACGTCAAATTTTACTTTAGAGACGGCTGGCTAAAATAAGTTGTTATTATGGTCTAGAGGAATATGTCGTTTGGGATCAGAGTACATACCTCTTAAATGTTTCTCGAGAATTTTTTTCTCTATTTTTCACATCTGATCTTGGTTTGTCAAATATGTTCTTCACATATTTGTAAGGTTCCTGGAAGAAACGCTCTTGGTCTTTCCTTCGTTTAACTCGTCTCTTCCTTAGATTTTTCCACTCTGCTAAGAGCGTTGTGCTTCTCTTTAAGACCCTGCCAGATTTTAAGCAAGCCTTCTTTCTGGTCAAAATTTGCAAAACGGATTTGCCTTTTTAAATTTCTTCTTTTGTTTCTCAAATCCTGCATTAATTGTTGACGTCTGTTCTTTTTGAGTGGTGGCTAATCATTTTCCTCTTTCACGGCGTCGAGTTTCTTACAAACCCTGTATATTATTTGATTACTACAATTATTACATTTCATTATATGAAATATTGTGCCATGTAATGAAATATATTTTGTCCGTATATCTAACAACGGAGCATAGTGCAGAGAAAATGTAAATTCATGTCTTTTCCAATCATATTAATGCAAAGTTAATTCAAACTCGATTTGTCCATTCCCTTTTCATATTCGATAACCATTACAATCACGGGACTCCATAAACTTAAATATAAGTCAAAACAAAAAGATAGTTTATGCCTTACAAAATCCATCGACCATTAGGGCGAGCACATTTTTTCAAATAAAGTCTTCAATATTAAAAATAGAACATTAATAGTGAACAGAGAACTAAAACAAAAGCTCAATGACTTAGCGTTCGACTCTTTAAATTTAGTGAATAGCTAAATAAAAAGTTCAATGATTTATATTTCCACCAAGTTTTGGAGACACAGATCCACTCATCAGGATAAAATCTGCAAAACTTTTGGCAGACCTTATCGTGGGGATCTGTACCCCCGAAACTTCGCGGAAAGATAATTCATTGAACTTTTTATTTAGCTATTCACTAAACTTTATATATATATATATATATATATATATATATATATATATATATATATATATATATTATAAATTTTGTTTTAGAACATGTACATAATTTTTTCTATATATGTCCTCTACAATCATATGGTTGTTTCGACGTTGGACATCCAACGTCTCATCAGGAGGAATGGGCAAGAACTGAAATCATCCGCTGCCTATATTTGGTTCATTGTTGTTGTGGAGTTGGTTGGTTGGAGCTATACATTATATATCGAGCACTGTTTTAAATTAATGTTTTGGACGGTGAAAAAAATTCTTTCTTCGTTCTGTACACACTCGGATATATATATATATATATATATATATATATATATATATATATATATATATATATATAATCATCCATTAAAACTTCATTACTGAACAGAAGAAATTTTCCTACCTCTCTTTATTTCATAACAACTGTGCTATCTTTTGTATCGTCTTAAATAAAGACAACACCGTTTTATCCATATTTTCTGTTTACTCTTTTTCTACGGTGTTTGTTAAGAATTAGACACTAAGCAACCAACCTATTGCTCCATCTAGTACTCTTTCTTTTTGCAATATGTATCTTCTATCGCTAATATTTATTGCTTTGTCTATTCTATAATATTTCTTATTTTGGTTTCTTTTCAAATCAAGCTTGTGATCTGTTTTTTAGAGTTCACTCTAGCGTTAACTTTTCAATTGATATTTTATTCATTTCTATGCTTTGCATCTGTACGAAAACACTGTTACTGGATATTCATTACACACGTCATCTATTGACAAGATGTATTTCCTTATAGCTTTGTTTCTATTAATTTTTTCAAACCAATCATTGTAAAACATTTTATTTAATTTTCCCAGTCTTTAATGTTGTCACCTATCGTTATAAGTAATTTCATTTAATTTTCATGACCATCTTTTAATTGTATCACCTGTCTTGACATTTTAAACAGATTAGCAAGCTGCTTATCGTTTTGCCTATGTTATTATAAATACTTTCCAACCAATAATTATGGATAATTTTATTTTATTTTCCCGCTCTTATCAAATACCTTAAATAGTAATCGTATTTCTAGACTACTTTGTTCATTATTTTTATGATTTATTTGTGAACATTACACCATTTCTGTTCACTTTAAAATTTACCTTGAAATTTTGTACTATTCAGGTCGTTTAGCATTTTGAAATTAGTAAAATGTTGGTATCAAATTGTAGTTGATTTGGATGTTCCCTGTTTAGGTTTACGCACATTCATTCATTCATTCATTCGCAATTTATTGTTTTGGAAGATACTTTGATAACCAGGTGTAAATAGTTTAAGGGAAATAGTGTCTCCTTACTCCACTCCTTTTCCATTTTTTCCAATTTTGTTTTTGTCCTCCTAGAGTCGATTCTCAAAAACTGTTATCTAATTTCTTGTTAATGTGCCGTGTCCCTTTAGGACGTTGGTGATCCGTTGATTTAGTTTGATTGATTTTGTTTAGCGGCCATGGATTATTTAATACGGAAATCTAAATATTTTGAACAGAATTTTATGATTTCAACTACAGATATGTTGAATGCAATTACACACATTTAATTACAGATAAAATGTATTGTTGGTCATTTTGCTATAAGTAATTTCACTGTAAATAAGAATTTCTGTCAAGTTTACTATAAATAGTTATTGTTGGTAATCATTTGAATATAAAAATGTACTGCTTATATGTTTACTATAACAATGTATCTTCATAATTTCATGTTTTGTTTTTGTTTGCTGGGGGTTCACTATTTGCCCATAGCTAAAACCCTAATAGGTGCTACCACTCAGGGTTAGAGTGGGTTTGAAAACAACAGCATTTAAGAGGTGGTTCCATGCTCTTTAAAACTTTCATTCTTTCACTCAGAGCCTTGGCTGCCAAATGTAGTTTATCGTCATACCCAGGACCACGATTCATTGACAATTCTTTACCCTTTGTAGTTCCTATGACATTTTTGTTATCTCTAGCTAGGTACGTTATTTGCAGTTTTTCTCTTGCTCTCTTACCTTCGATGTGCCCTGTGGGTATCAACTTTTCCAAGCCCTCTTTCCTCATCTGTTCTATAGTTTTCAACTTTATTTTTCTAGTGTTAAGTATAAGTGTTATTTTATTTCCCTTTCTTCTAAAACTTTGTCATTTCCTACATGTTCTGTAAAGCTACATTTCCATTGCCTCAAGTTTTTACATTTCTGTTGCCTCAAGTTTCTTCTTCATCTGTGCTAAGCTTGTCCGGCATTCACTGCCATATAGAAGAGGATAAATGTTCCAGGTGCCCATAAATATTTAAGATAAAATTTCTGTACACATCACAACCAGAGGTGAAAAACGCAACATATTGATGACTTATTTTCATCCAAACATTATAATATTTCACATAGGAAATTTGGTATGTTGCATGTCTAATGTCTTATGTGGTAGTCAATGCTGGACAATGTCCACATAAATGAATAAGCGACTTGAAGAGACAGAGAAGTGGACATTTTAAGAAAAATAAAAAATAAAAGGAAAAGTATACTTACAATCAGAAAGAGACTATTGGAATTTCAGGTGCACATCATGAAAAAAAAAGGAAAAGTATACTTACAATCAGAAAGAGACTATTGGAATTTCAGGTGCACATCATGAAAAAAAAAGAGCTTAAAGAATTGAGCACTGATTTGACATTCATATAGCATGATGAAGAAACATGGGTGTTAAACGGCCATATCTTATTTAGAGCAACAAATGACAGGACACAGTGGAGAGTTATGATTTTTATATGTCATGAAAGAACCCGTTACATAAAAGAGGAACAAGGCTTCAAAAAGGGTGCACATGTTTTATTAGATAAAAACTTTTATATCTGTAATATATAAATAAATGCCAGATGAATTTACCACTGGAAATCGTTACAGGAGAAGTTAATATAGGAAGTTGCGATAGAAAGATAACTTGCAGAGTAAAATTTGTCTTTAAAATCGAGGAAAAACAAAAAGATTATCAAAACGACAACATGTTCTAATAAGATCAGAGTGAGCATCACCGAATTTCAGGGAGAAATCCAGGCTTTGTCGAATAACAAAAATAACATAAAAAAATATGAATAGCAAATTGGTAAATAAAATTAAGGAAGCAGCAGAGATAAGAGAGAAAGAAAAAAAAAGGGAAACAGCAAAAAGAAGGGAGATAACTCAAAGTCAACACTAGAACTGATGTAAAAGACGAACAATATGTACATAAAAAAGAAGAGATAACATTGAAAAGCAGAATTAAAGTAAGAAAAAAGAATGAAAGAATAAAAAAGAATATTAACATAAAAAGGGTAGAAGAACCTCTTAGAAAAGGCAGAGTTTGAAACAAACTAAAAACTCAGATAAAAAATAAATTTCTAAGATTGAAAGACATAAAAAAAATAACTAAATGTGGGGACATGATGTTAAGTATAACTGAAGAGTATTATACAAACCCGTATGCTTTGAAAATAGAAATACTTCTAACAATCACTTCGGCTGATACTATTAACGTTCCCGAGGTAACAACACAGAATAATGTTTCTACTTCAAAAAATGTCAAGTGAAAAAGCACCAAACAAAGATGGCATAGTGACCTAACTTATTGAAAGATGCTGCAAAAGAATTTCACCAAATATTATCGCAACTACCTTCCAAAACAATCTTGATTCGTTTATGGACTGAACATTATTTGGAAGAAACACAAACAGTAAAAGAAAACAAAACATTAACTGAAATGTAGTTTATGTTTGAAAGAACCAACAATCTCAAATAAAATCTAAGATAAAACAAGAAAAGTCGGTTCAAAATTGTAAATATTCACCTGCGTCATTTCTGCTGTCGTCTCTGCTGCCAAAAGTGAAATTCGACGACATTTGGAAATTTGAAGTGTAACCAATTCTTTTTCTAAAACTTGGATTTAAATTCCATCAGATTATAAGAAGAATAAAAATGTAACAGTTGAGTTCCAGAGATCAGTATGTCTCACAAAAAGAATAATAAACATGTGTTATAAAATAAAAGTTGGTTGAAGTTGTTAAGATAGATAGAAAAGAAAAGAAAGCCAACCATTTTCCGACCGGGGAAATGGAAACACTAGGTCTATTTTGTTTTGCACGCCTATCCAAAGACGCTTCAGATTTTCTCAATACAGCTACGTGCATTCCCAAAACTGAAAGCGTTTATTTCAGTAAACACTTTATTTAGTTAATGTGCCAAGTAGAATAGAAACAAGTAAAACATTAATGCAGTCTTTTACTGTTTTGATGAACGTAGGTAAGTGAATATGACTTGAGCCTTATAATTAAAAAAAAAACCATTTCTTTAATACAAAATATGTTTTAAAAATAATCTATATTTCTGGTAATACTATTAACACTTTTTCATTAATTACAGAGATTAAGAATTATACAGTGGAAATTTAAGATAAAAATTCAACCAATCCATAGATTGATTGGTCAAGATTCATATGCTGAGTAAAATTCTGCATGTCTTCATTCTATCTACTGTTTTCAATATGCGATATTTCGCAAGAAAAGAGAGCTTTCTATTTCCTTGTAAGATCTTGGCAACAGAACTTTCTTTAAGTTAATATACAATTAAATTAATGCTTATTCTGAAGGTTTTTTCTATTTTGGTTTCTTCTCATTTCCCGTCTTACTCCTAAAATCTAGGCATTACACTCTAGAAATATGGTATGCATAAAATACAACTTTTGGTTTTATTATATGTAGCAACTCATTTTTTATACATTCAATAATCTAATTTGCACATATATTTTTTTAGTAAGAACGCCATTAAGCAACCAGAGAATAGAATTTCGATTTTGTAGAACTAATAAAACTTTATTTTTGCCTTATTTGTTTATTTTTATTGTTTACTTTCATAGCTTTCCAGAAGTATCATGCATGTCAAGTGCATAGATTTAAAACAAACAAAAACTTCTGCGTGACAATATTTTGGCAGGGATGCTGGGTTGCTATTTTGTTATCAACTATTTCGTTATCAACTATTTCGTTATCAACTAGTTCCAAGGTTTCTGTGCCCATGTTGTGTCGAAAGATCTGCAAAAGGGAGCTTAGTGGAATTATTAAAAACATAAACATACTGTAATCAGGCGTGGAGATGCTAGAAGTCTTTGGCAGAAACTCCATCTAACTGGACCGGTCCAAGAGTATCGGCGGCTTTAAGTATTGAAGCATTGAAGAGGCATTTATTCACATGTTTATAAAGCAATCTATTGGATTATGTCTACAAAATAATAAAATTGCTGGACTGGGACTGCATATCTAAAAGGAAACGGTTGGCAGACGATCGAAGCGCATCGAAGATAGTTTTAGTGGGTCTAGAAAGGAAAGAATAGTTTCAACATTTTTGATGATTGTGGTCGGCACGACACTTGTGCTCTCTTATACTAGCTGTGTCGACTAATAGCATACAATATGACAGGGGTTTCGTCAATACTCATTGTGAAACGTGATCCTTCGTTTTTCATCTTATTTATTAGAGGAGGGAGTCTCGTTCAGGATTATTTGATTGATTAATAAATACAAGAAAATTCTCCGTGAAACAATTAAATAAACATGGTGGGTTACACGATTGCCAGTGTGAAACTAAAAAAAAAAAAAAAAAAAGAAGAAAAATATACAAAAATATTAATAAAAAAAATCAGCAGTTACAATGAATGTTGGAAAATGTTAATTAAACATTCCAATTTAGTTTAATTGTTTTCGTTCCGACTCATGAACACAGTCAGTATTCTGGGGGCTTAATTTAAGTGAATGGTGCCGAAGTAAAAACTTATACACTGAAATCAGTTCACATCATTTCCACGGATGGGGTGGGGGCTGTTCCGATTTCTCCAAACAAACTGCTTAACTTTTTAATCAGAAAAAATTTTGCTAACAACTGTGTCGTAATAAAATACCATTCTAATTATCTCCTTTACATAACTCTTCATAAGTACATATGAAATTTCAATACTTTTAAAGTTAGTCTGGCGCCTTATATATACAGTTAATCACGCTTATAAGTAACACTTTCTTTGACTTCTTCATTACAGACAATTTCCATATCAATTGTTCTTTTGACCTTTTCAAATTTTCACATACATTTTTAATAATTCAATATTTTTTACAAAATAACAATGAAATCCGCCACTTCAGCATTTGAAAATGTACAACACAAAGATCCATTTCATACCATAACAATCTAATCACAATCCCAAAAATATTCATAAAAAAGAATATTACTCGATCGCTTTACTTTTTATCAGGCTTTGAATTATGACACTTTGTGCCCTCCACATGCTTGGAGTGATCATTCTACCACCTGATGGTAGAATATTCATTCATGAACGTTATCACATTTATAAGCCCTGATAAACCAATGACATCATCGTCTCTTATATAAACACATACAGCATGATAAATCCTTGATAAAGTCTCCCAGAGGATAAAAAACGCGTCGGTTCAGTTTAGTTTTTCCTCTTCTCTCTCTCTCTCTCTCTCTCTCTCTCTCTATATATATATATATATATATATATATATATATATATATATATATCCTATTTCAAAGCTTTTTGAAGAATCCCATCCCTGGATGACCTCCAAAAATTCCTATCTCTGGCCATATTAGGTCAAGTGTAGCCTGGGTAACGGGTCAAGTCGAAATGCCATCTTACCACTTTGCTCTTTTTTACGACTTTGGCGTCAGCCTGTTGTCTCTCAGACTTGGGACGAAAGGTGAAGTCTATTGTATGTTCGACACTGTTAAGTTGGTTGACAAGATCTGTTAAAATAATTTTTTGTGGATATATTTAGTATGTATCTGAAATAAGAAGAGGTTGGTGGTAGAATGTTTTGAAAGGGACATTTACTAGAAATTCTAAAAATAGACAATCGAGAACATTGCTGAGAGGAGATCCCACCGGTAAGCCCAATTTTTTTCTATAGAAGTGGTTACCGAAAGAAACGAAACATTGTTTGGTGATAAGTTGTTATATTTTTATGTAGGTACCCCCACTCAAATTTTCGATACCTCAATTCAAATTGAATTTTTAAAAATAAAAAAGTTTTCTTGAAGCTATAATTTTAGCTTTAACTGAAAAAGCCAAGAGATTAAATTTACTAATTGCAGTAAGTAAAATATCCTAGTGTATTTAAAACCGAAATTATATTGATCGGAATCAAAAAATTTTAGATTTAAAAAAAAGAAATTAAATTTCAAACTTTCCGCCATGTTTCATCGATTGTAAACAAACAGTAGTAGCCAATTCTCGGTTTTAAAAAATCTTACAAAAATAAAATAAATCTCACTGACACATTATTTTATTCAAATTACCGAATTTAAAATTACCTGAAGTCCCCTTGAAACAAGGATTGCTTGCTTACTGCCTGAAATTTTTCAAAAGAACGTTTCTCAATTACGGTAGTTTTGTTATCACATCTGTCAACATCATATCAGAGGCATTAATGATGATTTACAGTAGCTGGTCAAAAATATGGAAGAAGAATTTGGTATAAAAAGGTTTGTATACGGATTTTTTTTTCATGTAGGTGAGGGCAACCTTTGAATCACGTGACCTTTTAATGATAAAAATCGCGTACAGCCACCCCTGCAAACAAAATACTGGTAATCAACATGCAAAAAATTAAAATGCTTTAATTATTTAACAAAAGATGAGCACCCTTATTTATAGTAAGCTTTTAGATTTTTCGATTAGTAAATATATTCGCCACACATTAATTTAAAAAAATCGGAGAAACCTATAAAGAGGACATTTAAAAAAAAATTGAAACTTTTTAAAAATTACTTAATAAAAAATAATAAAAATGAAAACAATTCTTGTAAAAATTCATTATTAATGGAAAAAACTTTCTATTCAGACTATGATATCATTTTAATTTATATTTATAAAAGTAATTAAAAGTTTATCCAAATAAAAAACGGCATAGTTTTATTGCATTTTTGTTTTCGCAATTCGGAGCAGATTTTCTAAAAATGAGCAGGTTTTGAAGAAAAAAAGACAGTTGATTAGCACTCCCCAATGACTCCTGAATTTAATTAAAATTATCTGTGTTGAGACCTAGTCGCATTTCTGGAAATTAATTGTTGGTGGGTGGGTGGGTGGGTGGGGGTAACATATATAAAAAATGTTTTTACCAATATTTTCCAAAAAGAATTGTTTTGAAACTGATTTCAGTCAATTATGAATAAGTCCTGAAACGTTCATCAAAATCCGACCCTTATTTTATTTTTGCAAGAATTTCCAAATTAATGAGTCTTTCACAGTCGAAAAATGTCTTTGCGTATATTACGTAATATTGACGAACGAAAATAAAAGATTTTCTACCACTAAATGAACCTATTAGAACCTGTTAGAAAAAATTAAAAAAATTTGTAACAATAATTAAAACATACTTTGATCTATCCTCTTCATGATAGCATAAACATTTTGCCGAGTAAACTTTGTTTTTATTTAGTTTGAGGCCTTTTCTTTCAGACTCTACTGTATTTTTAGCAATTTTGTTAGATGTACCTATTTTGTGATTTTATGTACGAGAATAGGAAATTTTATTTCTGCTTTTGTTAAGTGTGTTTTAGTAGATTTAAGCATTTCTCTATAGGAACGTTCCTTTATAAAGATTTTATGTCTAAACTGGCCATATATTTTTTATGTGAGTTTTTTTTAATTTGTTTAGATCACCTGGGCTAAGTAAAGTATTTCCTCTTGTCTCTTTTTTTATTCACACGTACGCACGGGTGCGTGCACACACACACACACCCAGAGTACTAAATTGCAATGATGTTTAGTGTCAAAATTGCTGTTTTGTTCACTAGGGTACTGGTTTTATTAACGCTCTATCCTTATCTTGATAACGAGCACATTATGACAAAAAATATATCCTTACCTAAAACCTTTCTACCAGTACAAAATGGGTTTAGGCAAGGAGATATTTTTTGTCATAAAGTGCTCACTAATAAAACTAATGTGAAGAAGCTTGGCACTTAGCTAAGCAGTGTTATTTCAGTTATGCTGACTTCAAAGTTTCACGAGAACATTATTGAAATGTCTTCACTATTCAAGGTCACTTGCTTTTCTGCTGCTGTTTCACAATTTCGTTCGTATTTATATGAATTTTAGTGTAATTTGATATCTTTGTGTGCGGGGGAATTTTTTTTGCTTGATGAATATTGTATTTTTATCTTTGTTTTTTGCTGTTTCTTAAGTGGTGTAGGACTTATTGGTGGTTAAGTTCTTTTTATTGTGTTAACCCCCTTTAAGCGTGATTATGTATATGCCCACCTAACTGCTTTATGTTGAGTTAACTTCTTAGCTTTTTGTGTTAAGCCAACCCTTTTTTTTACTATTTCAGTGTGTATTTTTTAGATCATAATTGAATGTTTGTATTCATGCATGTATGTGTGCTGGTTGTTTTTTGTATGTGCATTCTTTCGTGAGCTTGGTGTGTAATTTGTTTGGTTTGATGATTGTTGTATTATTTGACTGTTTTAATTTTTCTTAGACATTCAAAAATACTTATTTTGCTACTTAAATACCAATATAAGCAAAAAGAAAAACACAAACCAAAACGCAATCCCAGAACTCTTGCATACAAATGGACATATATAAACATTTAATCAGGTCCAAGCAGAAAACCTGATGACAAGAAAAGAAAGCGAAAGAAAGACCAACTAGATACAACAATAATCATGAAAAGGAAAAAAAATCACACACTAATAAGACCGCAAAATGTGTTGGTTATTCATTAATATTCCTTAAATATATTTTTCCGTAATGAGCTGTGTTGAATTTAAAAAAAATATGGTAGCATCTTTTAACTCAAAGTTATGTCTTCTTTTATTTTCATGTGTTACTAAAGAGTTAGTTTAGTGCTACTAATAGGTTATCCCAGCGGATTTATGTGTTACTAATAGGTAATCCCAACGGTTTCTTTCGTGTTGTTATTTTAAAGGGTATGTTTGATGATGTCAATTAAAACATCAGCGTTGCCCTAGACGTTTGAAACCCATATTGTGAGTCACTCAGGGAGTTATTTCTGGTGAAGTGAGCAATATCGCTCTTGTTGATAACAGAGTTTGTTAATGATATCAAAGAAGCTGATGGGACGAAGTTGTGATCTTGAAAGCAGGACAAAAACTGACGACTTCCATAGCCCCTGGGAAAATTTATGTTAGGCAACGATTAAACGACTTTCCCAGAAATGGAAATAATTCTAAACAAAGGTTTTCAAGTTTTTTTGTTTTTTTTTTTTTTTTTAATCATTTCACCCCGAGCAAGGCAGAAACGCCACTGATGTGCAGGGGGTTACATAAATGTAGAAAGATTAATTAGAAAAGAGTGAGGAGTACAAGCTAGTTAGAAGGGAACAATAGAAAACTGAGAAAGCAGGTGCAATGACAGGTACATGGGCGGAGAGAAAGGGAAGGTTATACAGGGGAGGGGAGAGAGAGCTAGAGGCCAGTGGTTAGTAGGTGAGTATTAACTTTGCTTTTAAATTTCTGGAGGTCGTAGCCATCAGGAAAGCAAGAATACGGGAGTGAGTTCCACAGGCGGGAAGTGCGAGAGAGGAAGCTGCAGGAGTAGAATTGTCGTCTGCGTTTGGCTAACCTGACTGTGAATGGGTGGGACCCAGTTGCCAGTCTGGTTGAACGGGTAAACACCTGTTGAGGAGGCATCAGTGACTTAAGCTCATCCGAGCAGAAGCCATGAAAGTATTTATAGAAGAGACAGAGGGAGGCCACATTTCGACGATGGGGAAGTGGCTGCAGTCGAGTCGCCAGATCAGTACCTATCACATTACAGACTCTCCTTTGGAGCTTGTCAAGAACACTGAGGAGAACGGCAGGGGCACCTGACCATAAATGGCAGCAGTAGAGTTTTAAACTTCGTAGAATTAACGTTTTTGGTGCATATGGAAATTTTTTCTGGCGGAGATACTGAGATCACAAAGTTTGTGCTTCATGGAGGTAGGGAAAGTTTGGTAAAGGTCTTGATCGTCTAGTGTGGCGTTTGATGCCAACCCGCCACTTTCTCATCTATTATCACCGACATTATTATTGGTACTTATTATTGGTACTTATTATTGGTACTTATCTACGTTGTTTATGGTGGCAAAATGTGAAGCTGTGCGAGAATCTGTTGCTCAAATGTCTTTGCACACACACACTATTCTACTCAGGCCATCGTGACATGACATTAACGAGCCAACTTGTCAACATATCTGGCAACGAAACTAAGAGAAGATTCACATTTTCCTTAACAGAATCAGTGCAAAGTGAATATAAGCAACTGAAATTCGAACACGGTTAGCCGAATCCATTTGCTGTACAGTTAATCGTTACGCTACTCCATACCTCCAACTATCACCCTTACCATTAACTCCAGCAATTACTATTACAACAACTACTTAAATACTATTACCATTGTCATCATTACTAATAGAAATGCTGCTACCACAACTGCTACTAAAATAATTCTTCAACAAGTCTTTTATGTTATATATCAAGTGCACTTAATGTCTAAAATCTTTAATATCCGATGGCAAAATCGATTGAGAAAGAACATTGCAAACATACAAGACAATTCACATATCGATCCATGATCGAATATCTGGTGATATTTCATTCCATCCCTCCCAGGAAACTTAGACATTTTTTATTTCTTCTGTTTATATAAAAAAAGTCAGTTTTTCAGATTTAAAATTTCCGGTCATTTTTGAAAAAAATGTTACTAAACTTGTTAAAGTAAAATAAATAATAATTTGGCTCTACGAAATAAGTGAAAAAAAAAATGTCTTTTGTTCTCTTCATTATGGAAGCCGTTGTAACAGAAGTGAAGTATCTAGCAACTCGTGGTAGAATTGAAACGTTTGTTTTTTTTTTAATCGTTTCACCCCGAGCAAGGCAGTAATGCCATTGATGCGCAGGGGGCTACATAAGTGTAAAGAGATTAATTAGAAGAGAGTGAAGAGGAAGACGAACCAGTTATAAAGGAGCAATAGAAAGATGAGAATGCAGGTGTAATGACAGTTTCAAAGGTGGAGAGAAAGGGAAGGATATACGGGGTGGGGAAAGAACTAGAGCCAAGTGGTTAATAGACGAGTATTGACATTGCATTTAAATTCCTGGAGGTTGTAGTCATCAGGAAAGCAAGAATATGGGTGCGAGTTCCACAGACGAGAAGTGCGAGAGAAGAAGCTGCAGGAGTAGAATTGTCGTCTGCATTTGGCTAACCTAACTGTGAATGGGTGAGACCCAGTTGCCAATCTGATTGCACGAGAAAACACCTGTTGCAGAGGCACCAGTGATTTAAGTTCGTTGGAGCAGAAGCCATGAAAGTATTTATTGAACAGACAAAAGGTGGCCACATTTCGTCGTTGAGGAAGTGGCTGTAGTCGAGCCGCCAGGTCAGTACCTATCACATTACTAATTCTCCTTTGGAGCCTGTCGAGAACACTGAGGTGAACGGCAGGGGCGCCTGACCATATATGGCAACAGTACTCCATGCACGGACGAATGGTTTAGACGACAGTGTTTCTAAAACGAGTTGGAATACTGGAAAGGATGCTGGAGAAGATTTTCTATCAGGTGTTATCTAGTGAAAGCTTCCGGTTGCATCTCAACGAGTACAAAGTAATAATAATCATCCTTCTTGAAAGAAAATATAAAATATTTAACTACTTTGCTCGTAGCAGAAGTTCATTCTATCACTGGGTTTAGGATATTTTATATGTATAACTTGGTGCACCAATTATTTATGTTCAAATGTGGTTATAAGATTTTGAACATGGATTGTTAAAGGTAGACCGGCTCGCTTTTTAGAGAGTTTTGTTTTACATACTCCAGTTACCCACTAATGCCCAATATATATCTTTGTATCAACCTATTTATTGGTCTGTCTTAATGGCTATGATTGTTGTATATATATTATTTCTTGTATTCATACTTAAGTAAAGTGTCTTTTCAAAGAAAGTAAAGTATGGCACAAAACCGATTTGAATTGCAAAAGAAACTTGGATTATATAGAAAAATCAAAAGAATTCTGGAAACAAACAACCTGCATACGGAGAAAAAACGAATTGATTAAGTACAGAAAAATATGTGTGAGAAAAAATGCATTTTTTACGGGAAATATTTAACCTGTACAACGGGACAATCCAAAGAAAACTATATAGTATACAAATCCTATATCATCTAACAATTAACTCAAACGAAAAAAGCAAAATTGCACACCCGCAAAATTGGATCAAAGCGACTAAAAACATTCTGGAAAAACCCAGACCAAGTCAAATTTCACAAGTCAGTGTGAAAAGTAAGATTCTAGATTCTAGTTCGATAGGAAATAGCAAATTGATCTATGACCCTGGTCAATTTTTCTTAACACCTAGAAAATGGGTAAGCGGTTTAGATCCAGTCACGTGATAAATTTCACTACGTAAACCATGACTCTTGACCGGGCAAGTCAGTCCGACATGGGAACGAATCTGAAGGACCTCGACACAATGTAAGGAAAAAAATTCAATTTGCCGACTCGGACGTAAGGGTGCGTCACATATTCGCTCTAATTCTCCTTTCAAGTTTCCTTTCTTCGTCTTCATCCACACACCGTCAAAGAAATCAACAAGATACTTCAACTGACTTCGATAGGTACGATTTCCTTTATTGCTTGACTTTCCGCTTCACGTTTTCTCCGGCCATAGAAAGGAAAAGAACACATACTTTATTAGTTAAGTGGACTTTTTAATCTTTTTACATACACGCATTTTCTTACTATCAACTATGCACTCTGAATTTCTGTGGAACATTTAAATACTTACATTTCTCTTTGAACAGTTAACTACATGCATTTTCTCTTTGAATGTTTTATTTTTCTTCTCACAATTTTGTTATTCTGTTCATAGGAATTTTACTTTAATGTACAAACGAAATATTTTATCCTTTCACATTTCAACATCCCACCTTCAACCTTCTGATATTTTAAATTGTGGGGACTTCGGTTGTGTTTGGCACAAGGCTAATTTGACAAGCATTGCCGAGGCCCCTACAACTAGTAGGCCTACTAGGAATTTTAATTTATCGGAGGACATAAACTTATCATAAAATATGTGCAGATAACACTATATTGATGGCTAACTCAGAAGGAAAAAGTCCTTCAAAAACAAATCGTAAACAAAGGTGCAAAGGAAAGCAAGAAGAAAGGATTAACTGTTAACTAATAAGAACAATGTATAGTGGTCAGTAAGGGGACAACCTGAAGTTTGAACTATGAATTAAATAAATTAGAATCAAGTAGGTACAGAAATTTAACTAATTGGGTAGGGATACGGAAACATTATCATAGCGAAAGACGCTTTTCAGAAAGAAAAAAAAAACAACAAGAAATAAACACTAAGAGATAGGATGATTCTGTAAACAAAGAAGTGCTAAACTGCCATGTCATATGTATCTTCCTATATCACAGTGAATGCTGGATAATTAATTAATAATTAATTAATAATTAATTATCCAGATAATTAATGGCGAATAGGCACGGATCGATAGAAATATGGTTATACAAATGTTGCTTAGAACTACAAGGGACAGAAAGTTGTGGAGAATCCTGATCGTCTATGTCCTGAACAGACACGGCATACAAGTCTTTTTAAAACAAGTACATGTTGTGATGCATTGGATATCGGCTCGGAACGAGAAATCGGGGAGCCGAGTTCGAATTCCAGCTGATGTCATTGCATTCACTTACGTGCAAATACTCTTGGAAAAGGTATTAATCAGTCTATTCCTTCCAGTTATGGGTTAAATAACAGGACAGATTGGGTTCTATAGCCTTGGTCGGCAACCAGTCTACCGCAGAAAGCAATGGCAACCTACTGCGGGATAATCTTCTGCCCAGTCAGTCATGTCTCGAAAGAGACATGATCGCCCAAGCGTGTATCACGTATGGCACTTAACTGACTGACATGAACGAATGATGTAACGAACTCATTACACCATCGTAGTGAATTCATTTAGTACTTACAATCATTGAATATCCCGCTATCCCATTCCACTCTCATCTATCTATCTATCTATCTATCTATCTATCTATCTATCTATCTATCTATCTATCTATCAACAGCTGTTCATATCTATCTATCTATCTATCTATCTATCTATCTATCTATCTATCAACAGCTATTCATATCTATCTATCTATCTATCTATCTATCTATCTATCTATCTATCTATCTATCTATCAACAGCTATTCATATCTATCTATCTATCTATCTATCTATCTATCTATCTATCTATCTATATTCATATTGAGGTTTTTGATAAAATCTAAAGAAGGATATGTAATGTAAACGGTCCTGAACTGGCATCCCCACTTCAGTCACTTTCTAACCGACATGATGTGTCTTCTCTCTGTCTTTTCTACAAATATTTTCATGGCAACTGTCTTCAGCTTCTTTTCCTCGTGTCCCGATCACATTAATTTAAGCGTGCTACTCGATTGGCATCTAGGTCCTACCCTTTTAACGCCGAAATAGTTAAATGTAAGCCAACTTCTACTCCAACGGTTTCTTTTTTCGCACTTTCCTCCTATGGCAACCTCTTCCATTTACTTGCTTCCCTGATAGCTACAATCTCCAAAAATTTAAATGTAACACCAACTGCCGTCTTCTATCTTATTGAATGCCGTTCATCTTTTATCCTTTCCTCATTATACCCTGTACCCAGTTTTTTTTATCTCACTGTAACCTGCTGCGCACTAGTGGTGGACCGCCTGACTTAAGAAGAAAATGACAAAAAAAACTATCTATCTGGCTTTAATTATAAGCTTTCTTGTATGCAGGACTGTGATTTAACTATGTGGTTTTTCAATGATTAATATCAGCAAATTTTTTATATTTCAGTATCTTTCACGCCAACCTTTCGCAAACAAAACCGTTTCTTTTATTTTTGAATTCTACATTGATCTTCGAAACCTGGTATTTGTGTAACATCAAATAACAACAACAACAACAACAACAACAACAACAATAATAATAATAATAATAATAATAATAATAATAAAGATTAAATACAATAGAGTCATATCCGATACCATCCAATACAACGTAAAGCAACACAATAGAAAAATATCGTTGCAAACGGAGCCGTGTTTGCAGCGAATCTACAACCTTTTTTTTTGCCCGTAGCACGTTCACTTAATGTTAGAATAATATTTTCTATCAAACTGTTTTCGTTGATTATTTCCCTTTTCTTGATCTTTTTTAACGAGTAAATATTCAAAAACCAGGAAAGGCGAAATGTTTCACATGAAAGCGAGCATCCGACTTATGTATAAACCGACACTATTAAGATATCTCGCAATTTGACAATTTGACCTTTTACACGAGACATGCAAAGCAACTGAAATACTTAGATTAAGTTCCTGAAAGCGCAAACATTTTAAATTAACGTTTCTTTTCTTCTTTGCTCTGCATATAATGCATTTTAGTTAAATGGAACCTCTGCTTTGAAAGAAGCATTCGGGGAAAAAACACAAAAAACATCAATATAATATTTTGGCCTATTCATGCATATTCCTTTTAACTACACATAAGAAATAATGCCTCTGTTCCCTGGATAGATATATATAGTGCTCGATGTAAAATAACAGAGCTCTAATTTATATTAAAAGAATTATATATTGGTTTTTCCCAAGCCAATGCTATTTAAAGTTTCATGTCCATAGCAACCATTAGTCAAAAACACGAATTTCTATCTGATGACTACTATGGGCACAGAACTTTAAGTAATATCGAATGAGGAGTAACCAATATATAATATCATTCTTCTTTATATATATATATATATATATATATATATATATATATATATATATAATGTAATTAACGTGGAGAAGCTTGTAACTTAGCTGACCAATGCTATTTTAGTGATAACTAGAAAAAAAGATAAGTAAATGACCCTAAAGAGGGAAGACATTTCAATAATGTGCTCACCTCACGAAACTTAGAAGTTGGTATGATTGAGATAACCGTGCTCAGCTAAGAGACAAGCTTGTCCATACTAATTCTATAAACGTTCTATAAACGCTCTATCCTTATCTGGATATCGAACACTTTATGACAAAAAATCTGCTTGCTTAAAATGCCTTTCTCTAGTAAAATAAAATATCATTACAATTTTACACTATATATATATATATATATATATATATATATATATATATATATATATTTAATCATATCACCCCAAGCAAGGCGGTAACGCCACTGATGTGCAGGGGGCTACGTAAGAGTGAAAAGGTTGGAAAAGAGAAAGCCGGAAAACTACACCCTAAACAGGAAACAAGGGATGAGCCTCTTCCTGTTCAATAGACGTGTGTGGAGTGTGAACCGGGTGATAGTTTAATCTATCTACTTTAAATCCATCAATACATACATATACATTTCACACACACACACACACACACACACACACACACACACACACACACACACACACACACAGGTCTTTTTCCTCACCAGTAGTAAGACCCGATGATTTATGCATAATTCAATTTTCAGGTGCTGAGCATACATCGAGTACTATCTTAAACCAAAACACAAAATGTGCGATATCTATTTTATATATATATATATATATATATATATATATATATATATATATGTGTGTGTGTGTGTGTGTGTGTGTGTGTGTGTGTGTGTGTGTGTGCTCGTTGTGTGTTTTATTAGTTTAGCTATATATTTATTTTAAAGTTTTTATTTATCATAGATTATAGATTTGTTTTCGGAAATATTTGTACATTTCTTTTCTAGTGTCTTCTTTTGCCAATAGATTTTGTTGATTTATTGCCCTTAACGTATTCGTACTTCTTATCACACCTTTATTCTATTTGAAATGTCTCCACTCATTTTGAACAATTTACATAGCTATCAGTAAATTATGGACGTTCATGACTCATTACATAATATCTTGCAGCTGTAAAACAAATTAACACGACCTAAAAATGTATCAGATATTTAAGCAAAGAAAATTACTTTAGCAAACAATGGTTATTATTTTTAACGAATGAAATAATTTATGTATTAATACCGTAGCACCTACGTGTGTCACGCTGTAGAAAGAGATATGAACGCACACACAGACACAAAAGATTAAACATAGGAACGCCGATGACGTACACACAAACACGCATGATAAATGAAAGAAAACGTCGAACAGGAAATATAAAATGAAATGAAAATTACTGTAAATATATCATCTATTATAAATGAGAGAGAGAGAGAGAGAGAGAGAGAGAGAGAGAGAGAGATATGCACTTATAACGTTTTTGTGCTTTAAATAATAATTTCAGGTCTTTCTTTGCTGTCTTCATCTTGATTCTCCTTTGTGAAAATTTTGTTCGTCACTTCCAACGAAGGGCTTTTCACGTATACGTTACCATTACTCAATTCAAGAGAGAAAAAGACTTATGATATAAAAACAATTTTATTACAGACAAACAATAAAGCAGTATCTATATTTAAAAAAAGAAGGAAAGAAACAGATGTTGTTCACAACTGTTACTGCTTAATACCGTCCTCTTAAGCTCACAAGAAATTAATCTTGTGATGGTAACAAAACGAAAGGATAGACAAGAAAGAAGATAGAAAGGTAGAAGAGAAGATATTGTCCACTTACAGTTTGGTAGATCTTACAGTTTTAATTCGATATTCACATTCTTATCATTATTTTGTTTATTTATTTAGTCGAATTTAAGAATAGTCTCAAAAAAGTTCTTTCCCTTGTATCGTAACATCAAAGTCCATTCCTTTTTTGGGGGGGGAGAATGTCTGTCTTTTTTCCAATATTGCAGTTTGTTGAATCTTAATTTACAACACGATTCATTCCTCCCTTAATCCGCAAATATTAACTTCTTCCTTTCATCCTGACCTTAGGATAATCCTTTTTTCAACTGTCAAGTCAGGTTACGACTGTGCTGGGATAATCATTCAGTCTCAGCATTCACTTAGAGACCTGAATAAGAACACGACTTGATCATAGACGAAAATTCGTTCCTTGATTTACGTCTAATATCGACGGAGGAGAATCTACATGACAATATCTTTAGTCAGCATTTCTTCTTGAGTCTTGAGTTCTTGTGACTACTTTAATGTCCAGTCAGGACAGAGTTGGTTAATCCACAAGACCTCTGCATTTCTTCAGAGACCAGAACATGACATCAGATAACTTAGACGCTGGCTTCTTCCTCACGTCTGTTCTTTGTCGAGTCTTTTCACCAACTGGTTTCTTTACTTCAAATTTCTTTAAAAAAAGCGGGAAAAGTTTCTCCGGACCACTCAGAATGCAGAATCCGATCACATGACATAGCAGTCAAAGAAGTCGAACAATACACAGAGAGGGAAAGAAAAAGGAGGGGAGGCAGAAAAGAAGAAGAAATAGAAACATATAGAAATAAAATTTCAACACCTTCAACTGAGAAAAATACTTTTCATCCGTTTATTTATTTAATCCAATCAGTCCTTCAGTTATCACTGTGAACAACATAGCAAGTCGTATTCTTTATATTATGCAGTAAGACCTGCTGAGGTACCTACGTGTGTCACGCTTTTACTGCAATGAATATAATAAAATGTATTTTGTAAATACATTATATTTCCGGAGAAAATCATTGTAATGGAAGAAAAAATAAGACAACAAAGAGAGACAGCAAAAGAACGGCATAGAAGAAGATGAGAACGATTACGAGAGGAAGACAGACAAGCAATTCGTAAACACTACAAAGAAAAAATGAAAGCAAAGAGGAATAATATGGACGAAGAAGAGAGAGAGAACTTTATAATTATGATTGTTATTGCAATGTTTTGTTGAATTTGTTAAGTTTAAATAATTAATAGTGTAATAGAGGAGTTTCTACGGATATTTTATATTATCAGAGAATTTATCACGCGCTTATTCAGTCATTAACTAAGGAATTAAGATTCAGTCATTAACTAAGGAATTAAGATTCAGTCATTAACTAAGGAATTAAGATTCAGTCATTAACTAAGGAATTAAGATTCAGTCATTAACTAAGGAATTAAGATTCAGTCATTAACTAAGGAATTAAGATTCAGTCATTAACTAAGGAATTAAGATTCAGTCATTAACTAAGGAATTAAGATTCAGTCATTAACTAAGGAATTAAGATTCAGTCATTAACTAAGGAATTAAGATTCAGTCATTAACTAAGGAATTAAGATTCAGTCATTAACTAAGGAATTAAGATTCAGTCATTAACTAAGGAATTAAGATTCAGTCATTAACTAAGGAATTAAGATTCAGTCATTAACTAAGGAATTAAGATTCAGTCATTAACTAAGGAATTAAGATTCAGTCATTAACTAAGGAATTAAGATTCATCAGAATATTAAAATAAGAAAACTGTGAGATTTTCACAGTTTAAAACTTGTCGCAAATAATATCGTGTCTATGTAGGTTGAAACAACAACAGTTTTGTATTTAAACAGTGACGCTGAATAACTCCGTTTATACGATTAATTGCACAGAAGTTGAATGTCTGTTCTTTAATATGACAGCGAATGCTGAACAATCTCATCAAAGATGAGGGTAAGATTTGAAACAACCGAAATGTGGTTCTACAGAAGGATGCTGAGGATACTATGGACCGAACATATGAGCAACGACGAGGTTTTGGAGAGGATGGAAACAAAAATGAAACATATACTTAACATCAGGAAAAGACAGCTGAAGTTTTGGGGATATGTAATGATGGAAGAGGGCTTGGAGAATCTGATAATCACAGGACAGAAGGAAAGAGAGACAGAGGAAAGCAAACACATAATATACTTGATGGGCTTAAGCAAATGGATGTCAGTGTAGGGTTTGGAAGTTTAACAAGAGAAAGGGTGTTAAGAGTTACAAGGGAGATGTGAAGACCCATGATCGCTTACGTCCTAAAGGAACATGGCACATAGAAGAAGTTGCATATACGGATTAAGAAATGGGTTCAGATTTTGAAGTTGCAGATAAGATTGTTCGTAGCTCTTTCGTTTCTTTAAATCAACTAAATCTATTCTTTTTTATTTCTCGTCTTCCGCCATTTTTTTACAGATTTAGTTTTTGTTTCCTCCAATCATTCTTCTTTAAAATTCATATATTTTTCCTTTTTTCTCGTTTGTTTTCCAATTTATTTCTGTTTCTTTCGACCTTTCAGTCTGTCTCCCTTTTTGCTCATTCCGAATCCTCAAATCGCCTAACCCTTGTCTCTTAATATCTTCTCTTTTTTTTCTCCTTGGACACACTTCTTTTCTCATTCTAACTCTCCCTACCATTTATATAACTCTCTCTTACCTTCATTATCACACAATCCCCCTCTCTAATATCCTTAATGTGTTCGAGTTTTCTTCTGTATCTCCTTTCTTTTTTCTGCTTCTATCTTTTGTCAATTATTTATTTTCTATTTCACTTATTTCATTTGCCTCTCACTCTCAGGCGTCATTTATGATCCACTTTATTGCTATTGAATTTCTTTCTCTCTCATCTCTTCTCTTCTCAATATTTGGCTTTAATTTCAGTTTCCGCTATTATTTCATATTATTTCATATCTGGTATTCCCGAAATTTCTGAATTGCGATGTCTCATTAATTATTCGATACAGATGGAACTTCACAGATGAGGCAGTGTTAGCGAATTATTCGTATTTTTTTAATATTTCATAAGAGGCATTTTTCTTGCTTGAGTTATTCGGTAGTGTTAGAACTTCAAAAATACGGAGTTGTTAGGATATGAATTATTCGGTATTAACCGAACTTCTGAATTAAGGAATGGTTATTTCAAGAATTATTTAGCACGGCTCAAACTAAGATGAGGAATTGATATTCTGTTATTTATTCAATGATGTCAGAACTTCTATGATTAGTTCTCATTATTCCATGAATTATTCTATATTGCTTGAACCGCTGTGATGAGCTTTTGTTATTTTGGGAATTATTCGGTATTTCTCGAACTTCTGTTAAAATGTATTATTATTACACTGTGAGTTATTCTGTAGTTTCTGAACTGATGAAATGTAGCGTTTTTATAATGCGAATTATTTGCTGTTGACTGAACGTTTGATATGAAGCATTTTATTTCGTGAATTATTTGATTTTTTCCAGTATTAATGAGATATTAATTATTCTGTTAATTATTTGGTATTTCCAGTAGTAATAGGGTACAATGTTGCTATTCTGGGAATTATTTGATATTTTCCGAACATCTGAGAGAAGATATTGTTGTTCCATTAATTATTCTGTATTGCCAGCAATGACAAGAGAGGGGTAATTATTTTGTGAATTAGTTGATATTGTCCGAACTTCTAACATAAAGCATTGTTATTTACCGAATAATTTGCTATTTCCACAACTTTTAAAACGAGTTATCATTATTCCGTGAATTGTTATTTTGCCACCGACATGAAGCAGTTAATTTGATATTGCCGGACTATTTTTAGTAATATTCTGTTACGGAAATTAACGAAACTTGGTTATAAACAACCGACAATTTGAAAGGATTTGTTTGAACATTATTTTTGATCGATACTCATATTTAAGTAGATATTCTGTTTTTTTTTAAATTAAACAGTATTATACATTTATATCTACCGGCCTGATTATTTACGATAAATTTTTATTACGAAAATATGTGTCATTCGGCAGGATTCGAACCTGCGACCCCTATCCACATAGGGGAAGCTACCATTTGATTTTGCAACGTTTTAGACCTCTCGAATGACCTTCAGTCTAAACTAGGTTCTAATCAAGCTAATATACTGTTCTATATTACCTGAACTTATTCGGTATCAGTTGGTACATCATTATTTAGTGAATTATTCGGTATTTCCAAAATTCTGAAACGTGGCCTTGTCATACAGTCAATTATCTGGTATTTTTCGAAGTTCTGAGATAAGATATTGCAATTAGCTGTAGAAAAATACCACAAGGGTGTGTTGAGACTGGGGAAAAAACTTAACAGGTAACAGCTTGTTCTTTTAACAATTAACGGGGCAGGCAGAGATGGGAGAGGCACGGGAAGAAATAAAAACTCAATAATGACGAATGACGCCACTGCCTCAGAAACTACAGCATGGCGTAACTTTCGGCACAGAATACGCTAATGGAAGACACCGAATCTCTTCTTCTTCTTCTACTTCTATGTATCTTGTCCCTTCAGGACGTAGGCGATCATGGCCTTCCACTTTTCCATCTCCCTGGTGGCTCTGAGCACGCCTTCTCCTGTTACACCATGCAATCCTCGTTCCGTCATCCACCTGATTAGGTCTTTCAAATATGTTATCCGTTGCTTTCCCTTGTCTCTTTTTCCCTCTATCTGGCTTGTTAGTATCAGATTCTCTAAGACCTCTTTCCTCATTGCGTGTCCCAGGAACTTTAGCTGTCTCTTCCTGATGCTCAGCATTAATTTCCTTTTTGTTTCCATCATTTCCAAGACCTCATCATTGTTCACATGCTCGATCCATGATATTCGTAGCATCTTTCTGTAGAACCACACTTCAGCTGCTTCAAGTTTTTCTTCATCTTTGATGGTATTGTCCAGCATTCACTGCCATATTGAAGGACGGACAGCACGTAGCAATCCACTACTCTCTTCTTAGTTTCTAGCGAAATTGTTCTGTTTCTTAATACCTTACTCAACTTCTGGAATACTTCCTTCGTCATGCCAATTCACCTTCGGATCTCTGTGTCGCACTTTCCGTCTTCTGTTATAACGATTCCCGGGTATTTAAATTTTTGTACCTACTTGATTCTAGTATCCCCGACCTGTATTTAGCATATTGGGCTGCTCTTTTTACTGATGACCATGCATTCGGTTTTCGTGCAGTTTATTTCTAGTCCTTTCTTGTTACTTTCTTCTGCTACCTTCTGTAGGAAGTCTTGTAGTTTCCTTTCTCTGGCGATAGCAAAGCAGATTCCCGACTGTTGGTTTTTCCGTCGTTTTCGGATATGGAGAAATTGCAGAGTTCAGTATTTAAATATGCCAAGCTGTTTTTTCTGCTAACGGCAAAACCCGGATATGACAATCTTCAGCAGACATGTTCGCACGCAACTCGAGGTCTCATTTGCATCTATGCTGATACGCATTGCCACATTATTCTAAAAAACATATGAATCTTTGTTATTGACAAAGTCTCTGTTATTATTACCTCCGGTGGTTAGTGTTTGATTTGTTCAAAAGAGAATTACCTTATTTTTACATATGCAGAAAAGAGAGATGAGCGAAATTGAGGATTTTATTAAAACCTTAGAAGATTTCCAAGTGCAATATTTCATTGAAGAGTCTTATATTGTGCACTAATCTAAAGGGCCTTATCAAAATGACGAAGATGGGAATGTTAGTTAATATAATTGAAGATTTAGTTTATAATTTGTTTCTAAAATTTTTTCACTTCACTCTTTACCATTCGCTTTCATTTTATCTCTGCTTTCCACTTTAATCTACATTTGTTTCCGTTTCTCTAAACCGTTTCCTTATTATATTTTCCCTTCGTTAATTTGCCTTCCTTCAAGTTTCTTTAAATATTTCTTGTTCTCTTTCTTTATTCCAGTCTTATTCATACACGGCTATTAAACCGGACGGGAAAACAGTTAACCATTGCGAATTTTACGGATGAGCTTATTAACACGCGAAATATAAGATATTGAATGTCAATAAACTTCAATTTGAAACTTTAGCTGTTTTCAGTACACAATATAAAAATAATGAAAATTATTGAATTACTCCTAAAATTGTTTGTATTAAATAAGCATAGTTGAATGAAGAATATTTTTTAAATATTTTATAAAATGCTTCTAAAGGCTATGAAAAAAAAAAAAAAAAAAATGGGGCAACATGCTCACCCGCAGATTGATCAGTCACCTGTTGAAATTCAATGCAATTCGTGTACACGTCGACCAGCATATCATGAACGTAAGATGTAAAGTAATAGTGGATAATGCCTGTGCCCTATAACACCCAACGCAAGGAGAGAATCAAGGCCCTAGAAGCTATTATTGTACAGAATAAACAACCCACGTTAAATAAAACATCATTCACCCCTGGGAACAGTATTTTGAAGTGCATGTTGTGTTGTTGATGTGCGTTTATATTATATTAGTATAAGAAAAAATACAAATAAAATAATAAAAAATAAATCGCATTCTTTTGTGCGTCCTCATTCCCAGTGGACGTTATGCATGCCGTCACGTTAGTCTGTTTCGGGCTTCCAGCTTCCCAGGGAATGCCGGGATGCGGGTAAAAGAAATCTAGCTGTCACACAGACACAGCATTGATAATTATTGCGATGGCTGAAAGTGCTTGAGCAGGCCAGTAGCGGAGTGTGAAGTGGTTAGGCTACAGTACTCAACGCCTTATTCGTGTGTCAGAAAAGTATGACAGGGAAAGAAAGTTGTTTAAAGTACGTTAGCTGTTCTACGGTATAAAAACTTGTACAGGATTGAACAATTTGTAAATAAATGTCACGTGAACTGCCAATAGAATACAGGTATATATATCTGTATTTTATTGCCAGTTCACGTGACATTTATTTACAAATATATGTATGTATGTATGTATGTATGTATGTATGTATGTATGTATTTCAACTGGAAAACCTCAAATATTGTACCAAAGTGGCTAGCCACGTGTGGAAATTAAAATTGAAATATGGAAAAGACCCTGATATAAGTTGAATCATAGTGAAAATAGCCAAACCATACGTAGTAACATATGCAGAATGTGCAAGGAAGAAAAATTAGCTATTATACTGGTCCAGAAAGAAAAAAAAATACTAAATGAAAGATCAGAAATTATGTCCAAATGTAATCATACCCAGAAATAGTTACTAGGATCATACAAACATGGATGAAAGTGTTCTAAGATCCTTAAATAACTTCTCCTTAATTTAAAAAAATTTTCGGTAGTTTGAAATTCTAGTCGCGCGTTCGTAAAAAGTCCCTGTTCGAGCATTTGGAAAAACGGAAAAAGGTTTATTGTAAATCGTCTGAAGATACAGAAAGATTGAAACCTAAGTTGCGAGAATAACTCATTTCCAAATTATCCATACATATATTGTACAGAATATTATATATATATATATATATATAGTCATTCGCAGACAGATGTGTTTTGCTGTATCACAGCTCATCAGTACGGTTAAACATCCGATTGCTTTTTACCCAAGATCGAAACCCGACCGACTTGGCATCAGTCGGCGATTCCACCTCTGAGCTATGGACACACGGTAAAAAGAGGCAGACTTTTAGCGTGTGATATATATATATATATATATATATATATATATAATATTTGGATGATGGGAGAGAGCAAATAAAAAGGTTTTAACTTTAAATGTTAAAGAAAATCTTAATTTAATCATATACGAGCTTTGGCTGAAAAGTTCATAGGATATGAAGAGTAATATTGTTCTTCTTTACGTGCCCTGTCCTTTCAGGACGTAAACGATCACGGGCTTCTACATTTACCCTATCCCTTGTCGCTCTTAACATTTTTCCTCTTGGTATCTCTCCTAAAACCCGTTCCGCCACCCACTTGTTCAAGCCCATCAAGTATATCTCGCGCTGCTTTTCCTTGTCTCTTTTCCCTCTATCCGTCCTGCGAGTATTAGATTCTCCCAGCCCTTATTCCTCAATACATATCCTAGAATCCCCACCTGCCTCTTCCTGATGCTAAATATGTTTCTTTTTCGTTTGCATCTTCAAAACCTTCTCGTTGCTCACATGTTTGGTTCATGGTATCCTTAGTATCCATGGAGTGATGTTAGAGCTGTGAAATCTTGCATGTTTCAACTCTTCTTGTTTATAACAGCATTGTTTCTTTCGGTGTAGCTTATATCTGATGGTTCAAAGAAGACTTCAAGGACAACATTTGGTATCGATGTGTCATCATATACCTTCAAAAAGAAATTTTAGCTCCCAGGGACATTCAAGATGACATGATTCCGACATTAAGAAATGATGCTTCAGCTTTATCAACAGTGCAAAAGTGTGCAGTACAATTAAAGAGAGGAAGGAAGTGTCCCGAAGATGACTCGATGTCTGGTCGTTCTGCAACTGCTACAACCAAAGAAAACATTAATTCTGTTCACCACATTTTGTTTTATAATCATTTCATCCCAAGCAAGACGGGACCACCACTAGTGCGCAGGGGGTTACACACACACACAGAGAGAGAGAGAGAGAGAGAGAGAGAGAGAGAGAGAGAGAGAGAGAGAGAGAACAAGGTACAGGGGATATCGAAGAAAGAGTAAGTGATGGATGGGAATCAAGCAGATAGAAGATGGCGATGACGTTGCATTTAAACTTTTGAAGATTGTAGCTATCAAGGAAGCACGCAAATGGAAGGGGATTTCACAAATGGGAAGTTCGAGAAAAGAAACTGTAAGAGTAGAAGAGGCGGTTGCATTTAACTATTTCGACAGTAAAAAGGTGCAACCTTGATGCCAGTCTAGTAGTACAAGTAAATACATGTAATCGGGGAAACAGGGAAAATCTCGCTAGTTCAGCTGCCATGAAAATACTTGCAGAAAAGACAGAGGAAAGCCACATCACATGGTAATGGCTGATATGCGACTGACTATAAATCAAATAGCCAATACTATTGACATATCCTGTGAGAGAGCTCAGGATATTCTGCGCAATCACGAAGATTTCTGCTCGGTGGATGCCATGTCTTCTAACACCTGATCAAATGCGCACCAGTTTGATCACGTCACAGAAAATACCATCAATAGAAATTAATATGCCAACTCCCTGAGGCAGTTACAAAAAGCTATCAAAACCCACCGCAAAGGAAAACTGACAAAAGGGGTCTTGCTTCATGGGGACAATGCTCCAGTACACAGGTCCTTTGTTTTAACAGTTCACCAGGCTCTCGACAAAAATGGCGAAGCTCGAACTGTTGCCCTGTATATTTCCAAAGTGTTTAACAGAGTCTGGTATGCTGGCCTTCTATGCAAGCAGCGGAGCTATGGCATGACTGGATAGTTGTTTGACTTAATCCATTCATTCCTCTCTAATCGCACAATGAAGGTAGTATTAAACGGACATGCCTCCCAAAACTACCATACGAACGCGGTGTCTCTCAAGGCTCTGTTCTAGGTCCTACTTTTTCTGACCTACATTAAGAATCTCCCCGATGTAATAAGATCCCAAGTAGGCATGTTCGCTGACGACACCACCGTTTACTCTCGCCTCGAGCAAAAATCTGCTGAGGTTGACAAAGGGTACCTCGCTGCCTAGCTTGAGAAGGACCTCCAATCCGTGGTGGATTGGGTAAGAAATGGCTTGTAAATGTTAATGCTTCCAAAACGAAGCTGCTATCTATTAACAATCATAGACAATCGCTCCTACACACCATTAGCACGGAACAGGCTTGCCTCCCTGATAGTAAAACACTACGCCTCCTTTGCCTCACACTCTCAGCAGACCTCAAGAGGAATGACTATATCGAATCCATTGCTAAATCCGATGGTCGGTTCACTGTGCAGGGCTAGGAAGTTTTTCTCGTATGAGTCCATTCTGCACATATATAAATCTATCATCTGCCCGTGTATTGAATACTGCTGCCACATCTGGTCGGGTGCCCCTGCTATTCACCTAGGGGTTCTTGACAAAATCCAACGGAGAATCTGTAATATGATCGATACCGACTTGGCAGCTTGGCTGCCAAGTCGGTATCGATCATATTACAGATCGTGACGTGACGTGGCTTCCCTGCGCCTCTTTTATAAATACTTTCACGGCTTCTGCTCCAATGAACTTAGATCACTGGTGCCCCCTAGGTATGAATTTACACGAGGTACTAGATTAGCAACTAAGTCCCACCCTTTTACAGTGAAACCGATAAAATGTAACCGCAATTTCTACTCTAACAGATTCTTTTCACGCACTTCCCACCTGTGTAATTCCCTTCCATATACTTGCTTCCCCGACAGCTACAATTTCCAGGAATTTAAGTGTAAGGTCAATAGACATCTCCTAACACACTAACTCGCATCCATTCTCTCAAGCACTTTTTCATCTACTCCATCCCCATTCTCGGTATTCTCATCCGTCTATTACCCACCTCCTGACATTTCCTATAACTAACCTCTCTTTCTCATCCTTTTCCTCTATGTAACCCCCTGTGCAATAGTGGCAGTGGGATGCCTTGCTTGGGGTGAGATGATTAAAAAAAAGTCCCCGTATGACGGTGGTTTTTGAACTCGTCGATCACCCTCCCTATTATCCTGATTTGGTTCCATCTGACTATCATCTGTTCTCCAACATGAAAAAAAAACAAACTATTGTCGTAGTGATTATGACGTCATATATGCTTCTGCTGACGTTTAAACCAACTGGATGAACGCTTCTTCGCCGTTGTCGTCCAAGCCCTGCAACAGCATTGGAAGAATATATGAACCACAAGATGTGCTAAGTCAAAACTTCACTTGGTCACATTCCATGAAATTACCTTGATCAGCATATAAACCTTTCAGTTGACCCTCTTATCTTAAACACTCTACTATATTTTGTTGGCTACAAGGTTGCATTTTTTTTTTGTCGTGCTGGGATTCAGATTTGTTCAAATATGTAATATACACCCTTGTGCAAATTAATTGAAACAACTGCTTTAGTTTTCTTCTTTCACCATACGGTCACTTTTAGACCCACTGGATTCACAGGGTGTAATTGATTTTTACTTTTTTCTTCAGATTAGGTCATTTGCAGTGGTGTATGGTAGTATGAATCTATATTCGGGAGGTATAATGAAATTTGTTTGGCCTTGAAAAATATTGCATCATCTGTGATTGCATAAGATTTTTATCACGCCCAGACACTATTGTCTCCACTGTCTATTAGTTCTTCTACCGTCATTGTCTGTGATGGATGTTACTCCAATTTTGCTTACAACATTACAGAAAGATCGTGGATAGTGTTTGTGTCAGCCTCTGGATATGTATATATATACTAGCAGTATAGCCCGGCGTTGCTCGGGTGTAATGAAAGCTTTAAAATTAATCCATGATCCTGGAGCTCATACTCTTTGGACGTTGGCACGAAAGACTAAAAAGCAATAGTTGTTTCCAGTTAAAGCGAAACCGTAGATTGAAAGAAAAATGAATGGATGTAAGTCAAATTTTGATTTCCTGGTATCGATATCAAATAAGATATTTTCGTCGTAAACTGAATTTTGAAGGCTAAATAAGTCCTCTGAGTATATGGTATCATGGCTGAGACTAAGAACTACAATTATACTTACTTAGAGCCAAACCCGAAGCAAAAACTGAAATGAAAGTGCTGAAAAAAATACAGACATACAGGCACATAAACAGACATACACACACACACATTATCTTGCATTTTACATATATATATTATCGATTTTCTGCACTATTGTAAGAACTGCAACCTTGAAACTTCTAAATTTCGTTTCTTATGTCTTTGTCTATGAGTGTATCAAATTTGATTAAAATCGGACCACTCCTTCTATAACCCAATTTTTTCGATTATCGATTTTCGATATTTATCGGGGGTACCTCGACACAAAACCTAGCTAAGAACACTCGCAGACGCTTATAGTACAACTGTGTAAATTCTCAAGAAAATCGGTTCAGCCGTTTCGGAGTCTATAGGTAACGGACACACACACATACACACACACACAAAGTTCCATTTATAAATAAGTTTAGATTATATATATATATATATATATATATATATATATATATATATATATATACGTTTAATTATTTGTTGTTCCTGTCAATATATTTGCTCTGGATAATATCCAATGAGTTCTCTATTTGTATTTAATTAATATTTTATACTAATTAGATAAAATCTTTTGGATTATTCTCTCCGTCTTGCCATTTTTTCTCTCTCTCTCTTTCTCTCTCTCTCTGTCACACACACACACACACACACACACACACACACATATATATATGTATATATATTGTGTCTACTAATTTTATACTGATGCTTTACAGCTGTCTAATCAGTTTCTTTATGTTAAGATGAAATTTATAAAGAAAGGTGCCGTAGTTTTTGTTAATCCAAATACATTCGATCTTTTCTAAGATCATCTTCAGCGTTACGTTAGAAAGACAATCTTATTGTAAATGTGATAAAATCTACATTTCTTTGTGATGCTGATTTTTAAAAGCTTATTCTAAGACTTAAAATTTATCCGTTTTATTTATGTTTTTTTTTTTTTTTTTTTTTTTTTTTTTGCAAAACAATCACTTCAATATAAGGGAGTTGACCGGAAATTCGTAGAAATGTAAAATAGCATTAAATTTTAGATGTGATTTAATATGTTGTTGCTATATTCGTAATAAATTTTGTTGAGTGTTGGTTAGTTGATTTTGATATTTCTTTCGAGAATTTGGCTTCGAGAATTTAAAGTTTTTGTTTATTATTTTTGCGGTGTAGTATATTGGTGTTAACAAATATCTTGTGTATTGTGGAGCTGGACAGGAACGTGTTTTTCGATGTACAAGACAACAAATGAAGTGTAAGTTGTCTTGATAATGTGGTCATCAAAGCAACTTATGTTCGTATTTAATGTAAGACAACTTCAACTGTTATCTCTTATCTTCTTCATTCCCATCCTTCTTCTAACTTTACACTTTGCTCTTACGCAAGTCTTTACAAGAAAGTACCCGTCTCTTTTTCATTTTCCGACACCTACTGTGACCTGTTCTCCTCGCTTTTCACTCTCCTATTACGTAACCCACTGCACATCAGTGGCAGGTCTGCCTTGCTTGGGATAAAAGAATTATATATATATATATATATATATATATATATATATATATATATATATGAGGGAATGGTGAAAATTTATCAACCCGACTTAATTCCCCAAATCAGTGTTCTGATGTTTGCTCATTGAAATATAGATCTTGGGAAGTTAGTATCGTTGATAAATTTTCAGCAACCCTTTTGTCTCTCTCTCTCTCTCTCTCTCTCTCTCTCTATATATATATATATATATATATATATATATATATATATAATTTATAAAAGATTTTAGATTATTACAATGGGTAATACATATTTCATCGCGTCCTGATATTATTATCGCGGCTCATCAGACCCAAATGGTACAACAGTTGATTCTTGGAGGACCTTGGAGGACCAACTGTTGTACCATTTGGGTCTGACGAGCCGCGATAATAACATCAGGACGCGGTGAAATATGTATTACCCATTGTAATAATCTAAAATCTTTTATAAATTATATTACTCTGTTAAATTAAATAAATGAATTTAACATTGAGTTCTCTTAAGTTCGTTTCTATCGGAATTTACCTGGATTGTATACCAAGTGTGCTATGTTCTATCTATCTATCTATCTATCTATCTATCTATCTATCTATCTATCTATCTATCTCTCTCTCTCTCTCTCTATATATATATATATATATATATATATATAATAAAAAGCAAGTGGCCCTCCAGAGTGAAGAATTGCAATAATGCCTTCACAAAACTTACAAATTGGCATGAATGAAATAACACCGTTCAGCTAAGTGACAAACTTCTTCACATTAACGCTCTATCCTTATCTTGATATCGAGCACTTTATGACAAAAAATTACTTTCCTGAAATGCTACCAATAAACAAATGAACAAAACAGCTTTAAACATCTATCTATCTATCTATCTATCTATCTATCTATCTATCTATCTATCTATCTATCTATCTATCTATCATTGTGATAATGTTTAGCGCTAATGTTGTTGCTTTTTCAGTGGCTTTACTGATAGAATGTGTTTTGGCAAGCAGATTTTTTATCGGGGTAGTAATACAGTGTCAATAAGTAAAAATAGTTTGTGTTTGTGTTTGTTGGCTTTATAAACACACACATACACACACACGCGCGCGCGCATAAAGCCCAAAATCACAAATATACACAGAAACACCCAATCAACCCATAAAAATAAACTGTCACGCGGCAAAACATGCCAACATGTTAAGAAAAATGTCAAGCCAATAAAAGAGGTTAACATAACAAAAGAGTCCAACCCAATATAAAACAATTAAACAAATATTCCTCAGAAAAACGAGTAAGTTTTTAGAACCTATCTCTTCAGACCGCAAAAAATTCAAATGGTTAAATTTAATCAGCACCAAAAAACAACAAAAAACAAAACAACAAAAAATACAAAACAAAAAACAAAACAAAACAAAAGAAAACAAAAAAAGCCGGAAACAAGTAGTGTGACCCAGAAACTAATTTTCCGGGTGTTATCAGGTTACAGTCTTATATCTTGAGAAGTAAAATATACAACGACAAAATGTAGTGATGGACAGGACGTGTCACCACAAAGACAAGATACATAATTTAATTTTTTGCAGTCAGAAGAGATGGGCACTAAAAAGTTACCCGTCGAAATAAATTATAGTTTATAACCGCTTTGGATGATGTGTTGAGTTTTTCTTTATGTTCATCACATTGCTTTGGATAATATCCGTTCAGCTTTAATATTTTTTTTTATTAAATAGATATTTTTGGATGATCTCCGTTTACGGATTTGACATCATTACACACACACACACACACACACACACACACACACACACACACACACACACACACACACACACACATATATATATTCTAAATTGAAATGAAATATAGAATTGGATTGTATCATTAATTGTAATAAATAATGAACATATTTTGTATTATTAATATATAGTATTTATAAACGGTGCTTGACATTTCCAGGAATAATTCTGTAGGAATGTTGTTAATAAATATTAAATGCTCAATAAACCAATTTTACTTTATTGTTTGATAATCACATACTGGTTACCTATAAATATATATTTTCAGGATTATTTTCAATTTTTATCTTTAATAACCGCTTGATAGAAAAAAAAAACGTTTTGTGTATCATAACATACCATTTTGCTTTCATTTAAATTGATATAAAAATGTTTCGTATAAAAACCTTACCTCAACTTTCTTACACGTCTCTTTTATGTATTCGCTTTCGTATTTTTTTCTTCTTTGCCTTTTTGTTTACTTTCTTGTTTCACATTCTTCATATCAATTTAATTTTTCTTTCCTCGGTTCGAATCATTTAAAAAAAATAGCTTATTCAGCAATGGTCACAGCTGTGCAAAAGCGCTGTCCTTTGTTTTCAGTCGCGTAACAGCCGGGTTGATCTTGTTGACGATTGTTGACACTGTTTGACAATGCTGACTTGTTCGGTTGAGTTCCGATCATGCGCTTGGTCACACGCTTAGACTTTGCACAAGATAAAAGATGGTTGGAGAGAGTTATAAATATCGCAGTGAACAAAATATGCATATGAAATAATATTTTATGGACGAACATCTCGGTTAAGAAAAGGAATAAATAAATTGGAAAAGGAAGAGAACTAGGGAAAGATGAGAGGATGTAAGGTGACGTATAAAAATGGAATGGGGGAAATTATAAAAAAATCAAACGTAAAAAGGCGAAGAGTGATAAAGCTAAGTTCAATTTGACTGTCGCTTTCTTTATTATTTATTCAAATAAATAGGTTTTTGAATTCATCTTTATTTTTTAACTTAATAAATCCGTAACAATAGAACAAGAAAAACCTAATAATAATAATAATAATAATAATAATAATAATAATAATGATGATGATGATGATGAAATCTATCAAAACACAAGGATTTTGAAGTAGAAATCTAAGAAATATGGCACATGACGGCATCAATAATTCCCGTTGTGGTTGGAACCCTCGGATTAATTGGAAAAGGTTTTGGTAGATTCATTGAAACGGTTCCTGGTTGTCCATGTTTTAAAGAAATAAAAAATATTGTTCTTACAAGTACAACTCACACTTTATCAAAGGTTTTATCTATGCAAAGTGTGTGTGATCTTTGTTTTATTTTTATTTTTAGTTTTTTACAAAAATGTTCAGTAAAAATTTCTGACCTTAGGTCTCTAGTAGGGACCTGGAAAGAAATGAGTATTTAACAGAAATCATAGGAAATAACAACATTAATAATAATAATAATAATAATAATAATAATAATAATAATAATTATTATTATTATTATTATTTGCCTATAATTTTGTTAATTTATCCATTTTCGTATATATTGATTGTAATGTAAACCTTTTCTTTATAGACGGAGACGTATTTTCAAATTTTTAACAAAAGCGTTTCGAGTCTTAACATTTTGTTTTCTCTATTATTATTGATCCAGAATAGTCAATTATTTATCTTTTAAATATTTTTAACAAAAAAAAAAAAAGAAAAAAAAAAGGTTTCTTTTATGGATTTGATGATTATTTTAGTATTTTATTCTTTTCTATTTTATTTATTGATTTCTATTATTATTTAAAAAGTAATAATATTTATTTTTAAAGTGGTATATTTAATAACGATCTGTTTACTCCGACATCCCGTGTAATATATATATATATATATATATATATATATATATATATATATATATATATCTTCGGGTAGATGGAACTCGTCAGTCCGGGAGGGTAGTCTATCTAAGAGAAGAAAAACACAGATTTTAAACCTCGGCTGCCTTGCGGGTATACCCAATCATGGGAAACGTTTCGGGAGTAAACCCTGATGACAAATCAAGAGCCGGGTTGCTTGAGACAGTCCGATGTAATGTTCATCTTCGTTCGAGCTACACGTGCGACGACTCTGGTGTCATGTTTTACTGAACTCTAGCTTTCTCTTGGACAACATCGGTGGCGTGAAGAGGGTAGACGTGCTTCATGGGCAATAGCTGATCTCATAAAATCCTGCTCAGCTCTGCGCCTTGGGGAGGACATTCCAGCGTTGCCTCACCACAACATCAAAACACGGCAACTCAGTCTACTGATGAGAGGATTCCAAAGGTCCTTTTGTATGTGGAAAATATTCTCCATGACCTAGAAATATCGGGATGATATTCAGTGGAGAATAGCCTTGTCTAATGGTCAGGACGAACTCTTTGTTTTGGTCCACAGCGGTCCTAGTGTTAGTATCTTGAACAAAATTATCCCCTTGCCAGTTAAGGATAAAACGCAAAAAAAACCCAAAACGAAACAAAAAAACAAACAATAAATATCGGATTGATCGTCAATCGGGTAATCAAGGGCTACATCCTTGAGAGAAGAAACAATCTGGGGTGAAAAAATCTGTTACTGGAACAAACTCTTCCACTAGCAATGGCGCACCTAGTCACCAAAACCAGATTAATCGCAAGATTGGACTTAGTGGTTTAATGCTAAATCAATTAGTTAAAAAAAAAAATGAAATGCTACCGAGAAGAGTATAAACAAACCATGGCATCTTTTTTCGTTGCACTCGAAAATTTACAAAAAAATATCATGGATCAAACATACCAAATATAGATATGTAGGAACTAAGATAAGAAACTATCTCGACCTAAAATTGCTCGCCATTGTCGACGGAACATCATCCCAAATAAAACGCTCCCAAATACAGAAATCATCATTTATCCATCACACCCAATAGTACATAGGGCAGCAACTTTTTGTTGCTCTTTCTGTTACAAACTGTTTTTTACGGAGCAGGGTTGTTACCCCTGCACCCAACCCCCAAACCTGGAGGACCGGTGGACCATTCTTGTTTGCAGCACCTGGTATTTCCAAATGGTCACCCATGTAAGTACTGAGCAGGCTCGAGGTTGCTTAACTTCGGTAATCGGACGAGAACCGGTGTATTCAACACGATATAGCCGTAGACAAATACAGAAATCGCTAATATAAAATTAAATAGAAGACAAAGTATAATCGGACAAAACTCATTCAAATATGAGGCAAGAGTGGAAATAATATGACAAAGGATGAGATACAATCTAATTGTTTGTTTGTGAGGCTTAACGACCTATCAATTCTTATGGGATCATTTAAGGTCATAACCAATGATTTTTGGGTAAGGTTATTTTATTTTTACATTTTTCTTTTTCACGATCCATTGGGATTTGTTTTTAAGAGCAGGGTCCCCAAGTCCTACCCTTGTTATTTAACCCATAATTGGAGGGAATGGACGGATTAATACCTTTCCCAAGGGTACCAGTGCTTAAGTGAATACAGGGTATTCAACTGGAATTCGAACTCGGCTCACCGATTTCTCTTTCCGAGCCGATATCCACTGCACCACAACGCACATCCGTCACTATACGCTTACAGCACCTGGTATTCCCAAGCGGTCACCCATCTAAGTACTGACCAAGCTCAACGTTGCTTAACTTCGGTGATCGAGCGAGAACCGGTGTATTCAACGTGATAGGCCGTAAGCCCACAATCTAAACTAAATTACATACGAAATAATGATCTCATAGGAAATAAAACGAAAGAATGTAGCAGTTGCACTGATTCAGATTCGATCACTAATGTAGATCAATCAAACGACACGAGAACCGAAATCCTTGCAAACAAGAGTGTTGAAATCACCGCAAGCAAAAACATATCATTCAAATAATCGGCAACGTAACTTGCCGAGTTCGAATTCCAGTTGAATCCATTGCATTCACTTACGCGCAAATACCCTTGGGAAAGGTATTAATCCGTCTCATCCTTCCAGTTATGGGTTAAATAGCAGGACAGATTGGGTTCTATAGCCTTGGTTGGCAACCAATCTACCGCAGAAAGGAACCTACTGCGGCATAATCTTCTGCCCAGTCAGTCATGGCACTTAACTGACTGAACTTGCACACAAATGTCAGATGATCGGCTTCCAAAAATTCATATGACAAAGTTTAATAAACATACTGTGCAAACTTATAACGCTGGCATTGACAACATTGTTAACGGAAAGACCATTGAAAAACATCACAGAAGTAAATGTCATTTATGCAACAGCTTTAGCAGCTACTGAAAAACTAAATATCAATACAAATAAAAGATTAAACAACAACTAAAAAGAGCCCCACTTGGAAGACAAAATTAAATAAAAAAGTGAGGAAAACATATGCGAATTATTGATACTAGATGAGATTTCACGAAATTCAAATGTTGAAACATAGAAAAGAAACAAGATTGAGCAGAAATATGAAATTAAAGTAGCAAATAAAATTCCACTAATCAGGGAAATACTTAAACATAAACTAAAATTTAAAGGAACAAGATTATAGGAAAAGCGTTCTAGTTTATATCGACAAAATAAGATATTCCATTTCAAACGGACATCAAGAAGTTCTTCAGGGAAATTGGAAAAGCAATTATAGAGTAAAAACAAAAACAAAAACAAAAAACAAAAACAAAAAAAACATTTATTGAAGAAGGTCAAAAGATTTGGGAGAATATCTGGAACAAATCAAACGAATATAATCGCAATGCAGAGTGAATCAAACGAGAACACGAAAGAATGAAAGATAAACCCATACAAGAATATCCAAGAATATTGTTAGGCGAGCTCTAATAAATTCCCAGAAATGGAAATCCCAAGTAAATGACATTTTTTGACTCTATATTCTGCCATCAAGCCATAAAACACTTGCACGAACTTTATCAATGCTAATTAATAATCCCAATGAAGACCCATAATGGATCATTGACGGTATTACAAATCTAGCAAAAACCGGTGAAACATATGATCCAAAGAATTATGGACCAATAATATATTGAGTATATCCACCACAAATAAATTGACCCGGTCTATCACGGCGAACTGTACTTAGTTTTTTTTCGCAATTGAAAAAGAAATTCATATAGTTGAAAACATCAACTACTTATAAATAAAAAAGCTTCTGGAAAATTACAGGAAAAACGATAGCAATCCCAGCACATTTTGGACAGATTACCGTAAAGCCATGGATAGATATTTAAAGCCTTGGAAATATACAAAGTAATCTAAGTAATAGTAAATTTCCTTAAATATAGTATGGAACTGTGGAAAACCACATTATAGCTAAATTACACCATAATTACATATATATATATATATATATATATATATATATATATGTATGTATATATAACGGTAATTATTATAATAGAGGGGATAACATTCAAGAAATGGAGAATTAGAGAAAAGCCCTCAGTAGATTTGGATTTTGACACAATACTAAGAGAAAGAGAACAGAACACGCCTATAAATTCCTACAAAGGAGATGGAATACAGCATACCAAAATGAAGAAGAAAGTAAGGTGTGTACGTCCGGTATTAGATACAGAGTTGAATTCGCAAAACAGAATATCAGCCATAAACACTTTGGTTATCCCTGTGGTGCAATACAATTTCAACGTCTATAATTGGACCATAACTGACATTAAGCTAATGGATGTCAAAACGAGAAAGCTTCTCATTTGCCACCGCATTGACCATTCCAAAGCTGATGCTGATCGTCTGTATGCGTCCTAGTCCAAAGGAGGAACAAGATTAGTTAAAGTAGAACTGTCTTACAGAAACCACAACAATGAGTCTTCAAAAGATGCCTGGAAACCTCAGAAGACTGTCTGATGATCTGTGCCACAAAATATGAAAGAAATAAACTATATTCAGTAATAAAGGGATCCAATAAATTTAAAAAGGGAATTTCGAGTTGAAGAAGTGCAATTAAACCAGAATACAGCTACTGCAACAGAAAATAATCTAAAAAGAAACAAAAATACAAATGCAATGCATTAAATGTAGAAACAATGACTAGATTAGCCTCTTCATGATCAATACTCTACCCGTACAAAAGAAGCTGATGTCGACAAACCCCGTAGCCATCAGTGGTTACGTAGCGCAGGGTTAAAAGCTGAAGCCGAAAGTTTTATTCTTGCTGCACAGGACCAATGCTTGCTAACTAGAAATGATCAAGCACACATACAGAAGAATTGTGTTTTCCTGAAATGCAGATTCTGTAATAAATATCCATAAACAATTGATCATCTTGTAACAGGTTGCACGGTGTTAGCACCCACTGAATATAAAACTTAGCATGATAAAGTGGGCCAATATCTGCATTGGAAAATATAGGACGTGTGAAAATTTTCTTCTTCTATGTGCCTTGTCCCTTCAGGGTGTAGGCGATCATGGCCTTCCACTTTTCCCTATCCCTGGTGGCTCTGAGCACGCCTTCTCCTGTTACACCATGCAATACTTGTTTCGTCATCCACCTGATTAGGTCCTTCAAATATGTTATCCGTTGCTTTCCCCGTCTCTTTTTCCCTCTCTCTGGCCTGTTAGTATCATATTTTCCAAGCCCTCTTTCCTTATTGCGTGTCCTAGGAACTTCAGCTGTCTCTACCTGATGTTCAGTATTAATTTCCTTTTTGTTTCCATCATTTCCAAGACCTCATCATTGCTCACATGCTCGATCCATGATATTTTGTTTTTAATCATATCACCCCGTGCAAGGCGATAACGCCACTGATGTGCAGGGGGCTACATAGGAGTGAAAAGGTTGGAAAAGAGAAAGCCGGAAACCACATCCTAAACAGGGAACAAGGGATGAGTCTCTTCAGCTGTTCAATAGACGTGGGTGAAGTGTGAACCGGGCGATAGTTTAGTCTATCTACCCCAATTGAAAAAAAATCCTTCTGTAGAACCACATTTCAGTTGCTTATGAGACTTTATAATACACAGACAGAACAATCAAAGTTAATCGCTCAGATATCGTGATCAAAGACCACTAAAACAGAAAGTGCTTTCTTATTAAAATGGCAGTTCCGGTAGATTGTAATGTATCTTTGAAGATCTCTCCCCCAAATCTATCAAAATATAAGGATATTGAAGTGGAAATCTAAAATATGTGGCACATGAGAATATTAGTAATTCCAGTTGTAGTTACAATCTTCGCATTGATTATAAAAGGTTTCGACAGACACAGTGGAGCAATTCATCGTAGATCATCGTAGCTCATGCCTTAAAGAAAAACTGAACTGACAAGTTCACCTCACACACAACAAAGAGCTTTATCTATGTAAAATGTGTGTTCCTCTTTTTTTTCTTTTTTTTGTAAATAATTCAGTGGAAAATAGCATGCAGCCATTTCTGAAATTAGGTCTCTGGTTGGGACCCGAAGGAAATGTGTGTACAACCGTAAATCCACCACCACCACCACCACCACCACCACCACCACCACCACCACCACCAACAACAACAACAACAACAACAGCCATTACATATTCGGACAACTATTTCGAAGTCCATATAGGCCCTGAACTATATATATATATATATATATATATATATATATATATATATATATATATATATGTATATGGTCATATATCAATTTTACATTGCGACATGGAAATTTCTATGTTTCGAGATAGGTTCTCATCATCAGGTAATGTTGATGTGGTTGTGCAGATGATTTACATTTAAATGACAAAATCTTTGGGTTTGCTGTGAATGTATGTCATTTAAATGTAAATCATCTGCACAACCATAACAACATTGCCAGATGATGAGAACCTATCTCGAAATATAAAAATTTCCATGTCGCAATGTAAAATTGATATAAAACATATAATTATATTATATTAAGCTCTATAATACTCATTATATCGAGCACTATTTATAATAAAATAAATGCCAGAGTACTCAAAATAAAAAAAATAACTTGAGTCCTCTTCACTTGGAATTATATATATATATATATATATATATATATATATATATATATATATATATATAGGGTTTATAAAATACATTTACAAACTTTTGGGGCGGTTTCTTATTACTAAAACAAGCTAAAATATCCTTATAGATATATGTCAGTTTACCTCAACACAGCAACAAATGCTCAAAATGTCATTCGCTTGCTTTTACACAAACGTCGGATTTTTCATTGCCGGATCCTTTCAAATACTCCAACTGGGTCGATTGTTTTTGCAGGCCCCCATGAAAAATTGATGAAGTGTCTCGGCATTATTCATGACTGCTGCATGAACCAACTGATTTAGAGGGTCCCCCTGATAAAGGTCCAAAGGATTGAGCTCGTAAGAACGTGCAGGTCATAGAATCTGTCCGCTCCTACCTATTCATCTTTTATGTGATAAAAATATGCTGGATCGCCATCATGCATGAACTACATGCGTCTTCGTATTACCAGGAATTTTTTTCGAAATAAAACACAGTAGATATAAGATGTGCCGGGTGAACATATGGATCTACTAGACATTCACCTACAATTCTAGCCCACACATTAATCGTAAACTGATGCTGGTGTCTAGCCTGTATTGTACCATTGGGATTCAGATCCTCCCATAAATTTTGGTTGTGTAAATTTGTTATTCCATCTCTGCCAAATGTCGTTTCATCCGTAAACAAGACTGAAGAGACAAATAACGGATAAGCACTTTGTACAATAAACCATCGACAAAAGTTCTCCTGTGGTGGGGGAAATGTTTAAGACATTTTTTCACTATTACGTAGCCCCCTGCACATCAGTGGCGTTACCGCCTTGCTCGGGGTGATACGATTAAAAAAGAAAAAGAACTATGTTAATTTTGTCTTTTTGTCATGTTCAATGTTATTTTAGCCTCTTTTGATACTCCAGTAGTAGTTAGTCATCATTCGTTTGTCCCACTATCCTTGGTAGAGCTCTTCTATTGTTTAGATATCCAGATGAAATTGTTCTCCTTGCTCATCACTCACATCGCTGCAATTATCCGGAAATTTGTCCAGATGGCTATGTAAAAAATGAACCTTAATACTCATATTAGCGTATTACTGATAAAGTGTATTATTGATAAAGTTTATCAGTTAATTTGGATTTTGGCGATAAATCGAAAAAAATTCTGTACTTATATTTTCAAATTATTTTAATAAAAATTACTTTCTTCTTGTAAAAATAGTTTATTTCAGGTATCTGACATAAATTGCTCGGCTTACCTGAAAATGGATGGGTTTCTACGACCTGAATCAGCCTAGATTGTAAATTATCTTTTTTTTCCAGAAATAAACAATTTCACTACAGCAAAAACGGTAGCTAACCATGAAAATTTAAGGTCCTTTTCAGAATCAGCACCATTAGATTATCCCAAAGACGTGTCTTGTTTCTTGGCACTAAAAATCGTGTTGACCAATGTTATAAACATAACTAATTTTTTTTATTCTTGGGATTAGATATAGAGAAATGTTTGTATGATTTTTTTAATATTCAGGGCGTTATTCGATGACATATAATAGTGTATTTGAGTAGCAATCTTACTTTTATAAAAGTTACATTAAAATTGATTTACAAGGTATTACGGTTAAGTTTTATTTTATGTTTCTAAAGTTCTTATAATTTTAAAATATGATATAAAAATTATGTAAAAAAAATTCTCTGAATGTTTTGTATGTCCAAGCGCTTTTGGCTATACTTTTAGCGTTTATCAAGGATGATTTTATTTTTACTAACTATATCGATTGTTTATATATGTATTTAGAATTATAGAAATATTTTATTTTTGAAACATAATCAGCAGATGTGAACAAATAGTACATCCAACGAATCCGACGAATAGTACATATATAAGACAGTTTCTGCCATGAACTTGAATAAAAGAAGAATCCTTTATTCTGGTGACACTGATAGATTGGCAAAATTTTTAAAACTGTCTTTTATATATATATATATATATAATGGCTGGTTACTAGTTTTCAAAGCGCACCGTTTGATAAGGCGGATAGCTAGTCCTATTCTGCAGACGTCAGCTCAGTCAGATTTATATTTATTCAGAGAGCCTACCTCTGGTTCATACTGCAATGATGATGAGCAGAGCGCATAAGTTGGTATGATCGTTTTTTAATTAGGCCAGTACGCTCAGCCATGATGACTTGTTGCTTCAAGCTAGTACAACCGTCAACGGCTCTAAGTTTTCTTGCAGTTCTTTTTAATGTTTTTTGTGTGTACCCTCATATGTATGTTTATTAATTAACTATATATATATATATATATATATATATATATATATTAAAAAAGGGTTAATCCAAAGATGTTGAATGGCCATTTCGATATGAAGATCCCCACGGGGGACGACACATCACCTCAGCAACAGAAAAAACCTTTCAGAAACTGGAGAAAAATTAGTCTACTTTTCCTTTTTAAATAGATTGCAAAGAAATTAAAAAATAAATAATAAAATAAAATAAAAAGAAAAATAAAGGGAAAGAAAAAGAAAAAGAAAACGAAAAAGAAAAAGAAAAAGATAGAATAAAATCAAATAAATAAGAAAAGAAAAAAAATTGACATCGTCTGGGTTCGCAAAAAAAAGGGAGAATGTAACTAAAAATTAACAGACAGCCGTGTTAAATCGAAGCAACACGGAAAAAAGGTGGTAAGAGAGATAAAAGAAGGAAGGGAGGGAAAAAGAAAGAAACTAAAGAAAATTTTTTTTTAAATATTACAGACGCTGGACAAATTCAAAAACCTAATTTCCCCAAAACGTTGAAGTATTAGAAAAAGGCCTTTACTTAAAAAGGCATAATTATTAATAAAAGGGAATAAAAAGATATAGGATTTAAAATAAAATTATTTAAAAAAAAATTAGGTCATTTGAAATTAAACTAAATAAAGACAACTCTAGGTAAAAAAAAAAATAATAATTACAATTATTATATACATACCTATAGAAGTACACACATACATACATATATATACACACACAATTCTACGAATAAGAATACATATATACATACACATACACACACATACATTCAATTTATTACACACTTATATACATATACATGCGCATACACACATATGTGTGTACACATCTATATACAAAAAATTTGTATATATTTGCTCTGTAATATTTTATTACATGGAGCTCTCTTCCTGTATCATTTTTTAATATTAAAATAAATTTTTAATATTAATTAGGATCGGGTTTTTTGGAATTTACCTTCCTGCTTTTTTCCCTTGGATTGAAGTATCTGAATTAAAATATATATATATATATATATATATATATATATATATATATAATGTATCGAAGTAGCAAATAATTTTCTAAACGTATGCTGTTAAATATAAGAGACAATGAATGTCTATTATGTTTAGTCATGAGCCGTTCTAAACGTCGTATTTTGGCTTTCATTTCAGTTGAAAATAAAGACAAAAATTCTCCAACATTTGGATAATTATTTATTGATTTGCTTCTAAGCTTTCGGTCCACATGAGCCATCTTCAGAGAGGTTATTTAGACTGAAATACAATAACATCCACTATCACCGACGATTTTATTTTGTGTTGACATAAAACTCCGCTTGGCAGTTACCAAAAATAATAATCGCAGTTCTCAAATTTGCAATGCGGTTTTATGACGTCACACCGCGTGATAGCGCGGAATGACAACATAACCATGTAGTCAAATGCAATGTAATATGCTATGTCCGGATTTAAAGGTGATTTTATTTAGTGATGGTTGTTTAGATTTGATGTACATGGCCTCTAATATCTGCAGGTTCCTCTTACTGTGTGTATGAGTAAGGATCACCGTATATATTTATATAACTAAAGATATATATATATATATATATATATATATATGATTGAGTTCTTTCGGTGATTGGCGTGTGTATGCACTGCTTATATACCATACGTTAAAATTTCCTGCCTCTGGTTGCATGCGCCTATGGCTTAGGGGTAGCGACTCCGACTGACACCATATCGGTTGAGTTTTAACTCCGGCCAGAAGCAAATGGATGTTTCTAGCCAAACTGATGAGCCGTAATACAGCGAAACAGGCTTATATGTGGATGAATAATGTATAGTCACTCCGAAAGTAATACCTTTTATTTTATTATGTTAGCCTAAGAAGCCGGAAATGGATGTTGGTGTTATGGCTGTAGAGCTTGAACACTCCCGCCAATAAACCATAATTTATTCTAGGTGACAGCAAAGGGCAGCCTTATAAAATGGTACCTGAGACGAGATTGTCTACGGATCAAATGTGTGTTAATGCGGATAAAACTGGCAGTTATCGTCTCTTGCTGAACGTTTACTGAGACCAAACAGTAAACGTTAGCACTGTTAGGCGGTGGTTAATGCGTTTCAGTAGTACCGACATCAATGTAAATGATAATTCAAGTACTCTGCAACTCTTCACAGCTGTTAGCACATGAAATAGAGTCTGTTGACGTGAAAATAAATAGGAGGCATTTGGCGTCTGTAAGGGTAGGCCATGTATTGACCTATAGTTGCGTTATTTCACCTCCGATGGAATATCCTTCGTTTTTACTGATGCAATCAGGTAATTACAACCTTTTATCCAACGTTTATATTTTATCGGTCACAGAACTGACGGACACTTCTCACTGTAATTTTAGAGCCTTTATAAAGGCTGATATTGTTGCAAGCGTTCCTGGGTATGGCGATAAACTGCATCTGATAGCAAGGCCTCTGATCGGGAGGTTTTGAGAATTTTAGAAGCATCTCTTAATTGCTCCTGTTTCCAGGTCTAACCCGAACCGGTGCAGTAGCAGTTGTTTGGGTTCCAGCTATGAGCAAAATATGGTCAAAATAAAATATTCGAAAATATATATATAGCAGTAAATCAGTCGACAATATCCTCATTACAAAAATATGTCAATCGAACCTAATTTACAAACTGATTTATTACAAAGAATACCTATTCAATTCATACGAATCTATTGTAAAAAAAATCTATTATCGGCATTAAATAACTCACTTGGATACGCCTTAAAAAAAAAAAAGCTGTTACAAGCGCTTGTTCAAAAGTCTTGGCATTATCTGATCGTGTGTTCAATTGCTGTGTCAATTAGGGACAAGTGTACACTGTACTTCAGCATTAATTTTTAAAAATAGTATTGTTCACGCAGTCAGTCAGTTAAGTGCCATATGTGATACGTGCTTTGGGTGATCATGTCCCGAAAGAGACATGACTGACTGGGCAGAAGATTATTTTACAGTAGGTTGCCATTGCTTTCTGCGGTAGACTGGTTGCCGACCAAGGCTATAGAACCCAATCTGTCATATCATTTAACCCATAACTGGAGGAGGGAGACGGATTAATACCTTTCCCAAGGGTATTTGTGCGTAAGTGAATAAAAGAAATTCAACTGGAATTCGAACTTGGCACCCCGATCTCTCGTATCCACTGCACCACAACGCACATCTGCTCACGCAGGACAAGGCTCAAAACCACTTAAGTTAGAGATTTACTGAATGAGGTTGTTTAAGGGTGAAACTGAAGGAAGAAGTTCATCACAGTGATCGTGGGAGCATCCACTCGGGAGTCTGTTCCACAAAGAAACAGGAATGATAAAGAAGCAACATCAGCATCAGGAACGAAATAGCACAAAAAATTCATATATCCTTTGTCAGTCAACTGAACACCTGGAGGTGGTCAGTGACTGTACGGCTGAACTCATGTAACAGAAGAGAAATGATAATTCGTATAAATCAATTCATAATAATAGATGGAGAAATATTAAAAAATAAAAAAAAAAGGATTAGAAAAAGCAGTATAAATTAAATAAGAAGTGCAAACAGTCTTAAATAAATAAATTGAGCTATAAATGGAATTTTATTATCGACTTAATAAAAATAGTGTAGTTAGAGTTGGGTTGATCTGCATACCGTATAGATATACGCATGCGCGTACACACAAACACCTATAAAGATAGAAGGAGAGAGTGAAAGAGAAAGAAGTAGGTATAACAAAATCGATGAAGGATATATGCAAATTGATCAGGTGATGGAAATATCAATAGAGAGATATGGACAGACCGATAAATATATATATACACCGGAAATAGATATGCATAGACTGATGTCTGGAATTATCTGGTGTCTATCTTTTACTACTTAGCTTTTTACTACTTAACTTCCTTCCTTCCTTCCTTTTTTTTTTTTTTTTTTTTTTGGTGGGGTGCACGGTTTGTCTAGCTATAACCAATTACAATTGAGTAATGAGTTCGATTCTCACTGAGTACACCATACTTTTGGGCGTGTGCTGCATCTAAGAAATGCTTAGAAAATCAACCTTCTTCTTCTCTCTCACCACACACACACACACACACACACACACACACACACACACACACACACACACACACATATAATTGCAAGAATGTGATTGTACAGCAATGAAAAAGATTAACAATTTTTCCTCCGTTGCCGCTGATGTTTGTTAGCTTCACGCCTGTCTCTTTCTTTGTTTCATATCACGTACAACAACCAGCAGACGACAGAGAAAAGGAATGAAACAAACAACAAAACCCAGCAACTGTACGTCGTATAACTCCTAATCAGAGAGAAAAAAAAGTGCCCGAAACAAAATATATTCACCTTAAATACCTGTGTATCGACTAATTTTGTTCCTTCTTCGGTTGACAAGATTTTTCCATTACGTTCGGCCAAAGGTTCTGTCAATATCTTGACGATATGCCAATAAGCAAATGGGCTGGCTATAGAGGGGACACTTTTATTTAAAGCAAAGTTGATGCTACTTTTTAGAGTATTAGTTTTTAAAACAAATACCAAACAAAATATTTTAAATTAATTTAAAATATCATTTCTGAAAAAAAAAAAATCTGATTATTTACTGAGAAAACAACAACAACAAAAAAAAACAAAAAGAAAAAGTAAACAAACAAATTAAAATAAATCAAGCAGAATCCAAACAATATTTTAAAATATTTCCAAAAGATGTTTGCGGTTTAAAAAATAAAATATCATTTAATAAAAAGTCTAAATATAAAATGCACGTAGAAAATAGATTTATAATATATAAATGAACTCATTTGATGGCTATACAAAGTATTGAGTAAATTGAAGGTTGAGTGACGAAATAAAAACAAAACAAAACAAAAAAAAAATCAAAAACAAAAAAAAAAATGTGATTTTCGGGAGGAACATTAAAAATGAATTAACAATTGAAAATATCCGAACATGTTTTGACGCCCAAACGGATTCTATTTGATAATGACTTTTTAAAAATTACCAAAGAAATGAGTCGAAATTATATTCCTTTGAACTAAACATCGTCAGTAGTATTTATATAATAGTTAAAAAAATGTATTGATGGTTAAGAAGTCATTGAAACAAAGTTATTAGATTCAGCCGACAAAGTGCGTGTGTTTAATTCGTATTGTGTTTTTTTCGAATTTTTGAATAAGTTGTTGCACACTCGGATAAAATTCAATAAAGTTCATGTTTGACACAAAAGCTGTAGTGTTTCGGTACTATCAATGATACCTCATCATGCTATTTTCGGTTTGCAAGAGTTAGTGAATTATATATATATATATATATATATATATATATAAATAAAAAAACAAAACAAATATTACTTTATCCAGACAATTAAGGGTAGAATAGATGTTCTAGTAGGTTACGCTCTAAAATACACACACACACACACACACACACACACACACACACACACACACACACACACACACACACACACACACACACATATATATATATATATATTTATTCTAAATTATATTTTAGAATATGTACAAACTTTTTTTATATATATCCACTGCAAATCGTACATTTGTTTCGACATTGAAACTACAATGTCTTATCAGGTGGTGTGGACAGGAATGGAAAGCCTCTTTTCTTATATTTGGTGAGTTGTGTGTGGGATGTTGGTGGGGGGCAGTGATAAGGGAACAAGTCTTGTAAATTGTCAGTTTGAATTTTGAAGAAAGTGGTGTGGGTAGTGAACACAGCTGATTAATGAGTGTCTTGGAATCCTGTGGACAGATTTAACATTAGCAGATAGCATTGTAAGTTTTATGATCTTGCGACTGGACTTTATCCTTTGGGTTTCTTAGAGGAGCAGAGTAGAGAGGTGTAAGGGGTGGGGGATGGAATTGGACTTACCGCTTATTTGTACAACTATAAAATATTTTTGTATTTAAGCACAGTTTTTATAATTAATCGAATTTTGTATATTTAACCTTAATTTTGGATTTAGGAAATCGATTTTTTTCTATTAAATTTTAAATTTGATCCCAGTTTGTGGTGTGTAATAGGTAAGATTTAATGTAAGAGGTAAAATTTAATGTTAGTATTTAAGGTAATAGGTAAGTAGGTAATAGGTATGTATGTATTTAAGGTAATAGGTAAAATTTAATGTGTATTTTTAAGCACAATTTTTATAATTACTCTAATTTTGTATATTTAACCTTAATTTTGAATTTAGGAAATCGATGTTTTATTAATGTTTTTTTAAAAATTTTTAAATTTTTTTTAGATCACGGTTTGTGGTGTGTGTAAGAGTGTTGTTAGTACTATGAAGTTGTAAGGGGTCCTAGCTCTGGCTTTTGCAGTATATTTTAGCATGATTTAAGGTTAGTTCTTTAATGTACTTGCAATTTACTGTGGTTTCATACCTCTGGTTTAAAAGCTTGTTGCTATTCATATATTTAATGATTCCAATATTTTCTTAAAGACAAAGGAAACATGGTTCCTTTATTGATTTAGCTGTTCTTGCTTGTTTGAGGATTTTCCATTTAACTTTAGATGTTTTATTTTCGTCTTTTAATTTCTAAAAGTATTTGAAGACGTCATGTTTTGTTTTTCTTTGTTATTGAAGGATGAGAGGTGATTGTAAAATCGCGTTTTTAAATACATTCATGGTGTTTCCGATATATATATTTTTATCTTTAGGATTCTCCATGGATGAAATCGAACACATATATATCAGGGATTTCGTAAAACATTTATTAGTCATGGGGCATTGGTTTGGGTTTCTACAGTTACAGAGGTTGTTATTATGGGGCAGACTGGTATTAGTGTTGGAGTTATTTTTGTTGTTTGCTTTTAATATTTTGCTGTTATGTACTTTAATTATTTTTTCTAGATTGTTGGAGCAGCTATAGCTTAGTTTTATTGTATTTTTATTGAAGATTTTTATTATGGGGTTATTTTTAGGAAAGTGCTTATCTATTAGTTTAAAAAATTTATGTCTCAGCTTGAAGTTAACTGACTGATTAAAAGGAGGTTTATATATATATAATTCACGAACTCATGGAAACCGTAAATCAACTGTTGAAGTGTTATTGATAGTAACGAAACACGACAGCTCTTGTATAGCAGTGAAAATATTTTATTATAAATACAATAAAATAAAAATATTAATATATATTGCTTTACTATGTATCGAGCAGTTTTAAAAAAGTAAATGCTACGAACTGTGGATTGTTATTTCATTAGTTCTTACTATTACTGATATATATATATATATATATATATATATATATATATATATATATATATATATATATAAGTAATGGTTATTAATGGAAGTAAATTTTACAGTTAGATATTTACTTTTAAAAAGTGCTCAATGTAAAAGTAGAGCTTATATATATATATATATATTGTTTTTTTTTGTTTTTCTTTAATCCGAAGTGGAAGAGTAGGAAGGTAAATTCCAAGAACCTGATCCTAATCAATATTAAAAAATTTTAACATTAAAAAGTGATGCAGGCAGAGAGCTCAATGTATTAAGAATACAGAGCCAATGTAAATTAGAGAATATTTTCAAAATTCAAAAGTTGTCGGATGTACATTTCGACATAGGATCTCTAATAGAGAGTCTACATCACGTCAGCGACATTGTTTTTCCAAATAGCGAAGGCCCTGAGTTAGTGTGGAGGGGTTTTTGGTTAACAACGGTCACAAAGTGGAAAAGGACAGAACTGGTAGTCGCGGGGTTACAGGGTGTTGAAATTGTATATTTAGGAAGCGGAGGAATATGAGTTCATATTTTATAAAGATAGACAACTAAATGAGTTAAATTACTTTTTAAAGTTAAGATTTTGGGCTGTTTGAAGAGGTGTATTTAGGCGAGAAGGAATGGGTTTCATTATAAGATTTTAAAATTTTTTAAAAGTTTATTTGATTAAACCTTTCAGGTAGAAGTGAGTTAAATGCCAATTACAGGAAGTTATCAGTTTAAAAATTATTAGAGAAAGAATATTACAGAAAAAATATTAGAGAAAAAATATGTGTTAACCAAGGAAAAAGGGGTTTAATAAAAGAATCCATATTTTTTAAAGATAGGCAATTAAAGGAGCTTGGGATAGGAAGGTAGGGGGGTGAAAATACTTTTTAAGGTTAACGTTAGGGTAAAATTAAGATTAAAACTTAAATTGAATCCTTTTAATTTATATTCTAACATCTAATCAACGGGGATTTAAATTCTAAATTTAAGTATTCGAATAATTTGCCTTGTGGCAGCACTTACTGATGAATTCCCTCCTAAGATTCAGTAGCCGGTGTTGGTGGGGGTATTTTAATATTAAATTTTTTCCAGTAAACATAGACAGCACCTATCACGAAAATCCCTCGGAATACGGGCTGAACCTATCATTTTCCAACTAATTTCAGGATCCAGCCCTTCTTCTTGCATTTTCCAGAATGCCCGCGAAAGGGCTGTCTGGTACCTCTGACCGGGGTTCGAAAAGGAGTACATTACTTATATTACTTAAAAGGTGAAGAGGAACAATTTGTGCGAAATTCTCCGTTTTTTACAAACGTTAAAAGTTAATGTTTAGAAATTAAAACTAAAAAATGATAAGAATATATAGCATAAAATGTAATTTGGTTTTCTTGATCAGAATACCCTTTTCATTTGACTTCTTTAAAATTGATTGTTTTTAAGGATAGAAAGCAAAACAAGATCATATTACGTTTGATGATCCTTTATGAAAAATTGTGACTTGAAATTTTCATTTAACATTTGACAAATAATTACACAAACTTACAAAATTAAAGTATTTAGCTATAATACAAAATAATTGAATTATCTAATTGAATTGGAGAAAGCGTATCCTTGTTAAACAGCACCAGTACCACTATCTCAACCACCACCAACATTTTTAACCGGTTTCTCAATAGGTTTAGGAAAATTCTGACGAAAGCAAAAGTGATAAATTACGTTTAAGTTAACCCTCGAGGGCCATTCGTATCATATTTGATACAGTATGAAAACAAGCCTTGAAAGAAATATTTTCCTGAAAAATTTTTTAAGAGAAATATTTTATAAATTTCAAATGAAAGCAGTACTGACTGCTCAGTCAATGAATACTAAATGTTTCCTTATAGGGAAATACCAAATGTTTCCTTACAGGGAAATACTGTATCAAATATGATACGAATGGCCCTAGAGGGTTAAGCAGGTATCTCGAACTTAACAAAACTAAACAACACTGAAGGTGAGTTTTGTTTTGTTATAAATCATAGATTTTTCAAATAATTCTCAAAGCTAGATTAAAATCTGGTTAAAAAAAAACAATACTTAGGGGAAAATGCTTCTAAAGCTTGTGGAAAAGGTCTTGTTCTACTGATTGTGCGTCTTCTCTGTGACTTTTGACTAAGACCAAATATAAGTTTTTTTTTTAAATACTATTTTTTGTAACAGTCGCATAAAGTTTAGAGAGTTGTTAGTGGAGGTACTCGTAAAGTTATGAATAACTAACGCTTTCTTATTTCTTGAAAATTAAAAGGAAAACAAACGAAAACAGAAGAAACTTTAAATTACGCTGTCATAAATCAAGACAACCTCTACTCCAAAAAGCTTACATTTCTACAATAAAGAAAGAAAGGCTTCAACGAAAGAAATGCTTTGCCAAAATAGCTTTAAGATAATACCGAGAGACTGTTTCTACCTAATCAAATTTTTCCCTTGCAATAATTCTTTAGAATATGTGATTGCGTGTTTGCTTATCCATTATTTGTGTTTGCGCATGCTCTTACGAATACACGATATATGTCTGCAACGCGTTCACTTTCTCAAAAATAATAGTTAAAATACCTTTTCTGCCAATGGGCAATAACCTTCTCATGAGAATGAAGTGAGTAAAATAGATGCTTAAAAAAGGTTTTCCGAACTAAATACTTGAATAAAAAATAAAATCAACGAAAGAAGTGTCATTTGCATTTACGTTGTCATTCGTGATTAAAGGGAGAGATAATGTCGTTGCTCATCCAGTAAAAACATCAGCCTTTTAATGTCATAGTAGCATATATTAATAGCTCGAACTAACTCTTACTGAAAAGCATTAGGAATTTGTGCAGAATTTTGATATGCGTTTTGTATGTGACCATCTGTTCGTTTGCTTATAAATTTCTCTATATTTAAATGCATACATATTAACATCTATAATGCTACTAGTTCAGTGAACGAATAGCAAGGCACGACACACAAACACACACACGCACGCATATATATATATATATATATATATATATATATATATATATATATAAGGAAAACTTCCCTTTATACACGCAAGCCTTTTGTAGCAGATGGACAGAAGGTATAGGAGATGGATGGACACTTAGAGAGCGACGCGGGGTAGTGGACATATAGCAGCCTCTGTAAAGCTGAACATAGCAATATGCAGGCTTGGCTCTACGAGCCATCAGCAGCACACCCACATTCCTCGTCAACGGTCTTAATGAGATACTGATAACACCAGTTGTGCCCATGTCAACTGACCATCGAGGAGTTAAACTCACAGCAGAATGACGCTTATTGCTGCTTCTTCTTTGTATTAGCAGCAACAGGCTGCAACAATTACCACAGCATTGTCTTTGCAGAACGTGAGCAATAGCTTTCAGTTCTTTACTTAGACGAATTATACGGTCCTCGCTCGTTTGCGTGCTTTCAAATTCAGAGATCCCCGGTCGGTGTTAAAACAAAAAAAAAAAAAAAAAAAAAAAAAATTACAAAAAAAAAAAAAAAAAAAAGTAAATAAAATTAGCCAAAATCAAGGATGTATTGAGGATTTTTACCATAGATCTGGAAGAATGGATCTAAATATGATTCTCTAACTTACTGTTTTTTTTTCTTTTACAACTACTTCTATCATTAAAAAAAAAAAAACGACCAGAAAAAATTCTCATCAAAATATACTCAGATAATGATAAACAAAAAAAAAAAACAAATAAATAAATATACAAAACCCTGTGAAAATGAAATTACAAATAAAGTAAATGCTAATAATTTTAGTTAAAGACTTTTAAAAATCTCAATCATTGCAGAGATCGAGACAAATTCATTTTGTTGAGAAAATAATTGTAATAATAATAATAATAATTTGAAGGTAGTAGACAACTTCAAACAGAAGCTTTTATTATTTATTACTTTCCCAGAAAGAAAATTATATAAGATTTTTTCTTTGATTTTACATTCTCTAAATGTTTTTTTTTATAGTACAACTAAAGCTTGTCTTAAATTTCAGATTAATTAACTTAAAAATGGTTTTAATTTAACTAAAATTAAATTGGAAAACTAAATACAATTCTTCAAATGGAATGAATACTTATTTCTTACTTTTCATTCATGTTGTTTTAGTTTTAAAAGATCATTGCACGACAATAACAAATGTTTAGAGAGATTTTCCGTCACTTTATTTCCAAGTTAGTAGATCAGCTTGCGAACGCCAAAGAGGAGTGACGTGTGAAGGATTTAGTTTGAAGTGTTGGAGAGGGTTGACATTCGTTCACACAAACTTATTGGAAGCAAGGAAAATTGCGATCTCAGGCGAAATTTTATTTCCAACCTTTCTTCGAATCGCCCTAAGCTCGTCGATATCTTTAAAACATCTTTTTCTATACTTTTCTTACGTCATTTTCAATATATAAACACACACACACACACACACACACACACACACACACACACATATTAATATATAAAATCTTAACAAATCTGACGAATTGGAGAATACCAAACCATAGTTTAAATTTTTATTTTCTTCTTTCTGATTGTTTTTCTCTTTTGTTTTCCTTTCTTCGTTGCGCGGAACGAAAGATTCAAATCTTTCCGAGTGTTTTTGTTTTGTTTTTTTTTTAAATTTTATTCTTACTTCGATGCATCATGGGTAGTGGATCTTCCAAACTGACTCGCACACTTTCTGCCAACGAAAAAACGACTACACGAGGAATTATGCGAAAGTCTACGCGACATAGACGGGCCAAAAGCGAAATGGGGGTTGCAGCCCAAATCAACAACAGTACAGTCATCGGACGAATTATGTCCACAGGGATTCCCAACGAAAATAGCGAGGACCGGCCGCATGATGCCGACCTTTCGGACACACCCATAAACATACCATACACAACCAATGGAGAACAGGTGAAGTCAATCATTTCTTCTTTTCTACCTCAAACCTGTTTTATTATTGTTCTTATTATCAGTGTCTTGGAGGTTTAATTAAATAAGTATTTGCTCTCTTTGGCATTGCTTATAATGGTTTTAGTTTACAGATTAGAATTCCTAAAATGATACTTTTTCTATCCCTATCAACTTAAAACTATTTCACACTACTTTTGAAGAGTACTTTGTTAACGACTGGAATAATTGTTATTCCCATTTTTTCCTGTGATTCTAATAGAGTCATTTCGTTTGCTTACTGCTTACTTTTATAACCAGATTAAGTATCATTATAATTGTTGAGATTTTTGTTTTTGTTCTTATATTTGCAATGAACACCTTTGGAGAGCAAGTTGTGCTAAGTCTTTTTACAACTTTACAATCATTTTCAATATATTTGTCATATTTATAGAGTAGTTTTGTAACTTCGATATTATATGCGTGTGTGTATGTGTGTTGCACCCGTTTTTGTTAATGCCTGTTCTTTGAGTGTCATATATTCCACAGTTAAAAATCTTAAACTTATTCATTTTAAAACTAATCTAGTTTTCTCTCTAGCCTGTCAATGAGAAAAACCCATATATAAAAATTTTCAGCATCCTTTTTTATCATTTACTATTGGAAGAATATGATATATAAACTTCATGCATTGAACAATGTTGAGTAATCGAATGACAAACTGGAAACATTCTACGTAACGCGTTTGGTCCTCTGAAAGAACCTCATCAGACTAAAATCAATAAAACATTATTTTTAATGTGATGAAGTCATTTTAAGAGGCGAAACGCATAAAATAGAATTTTTCATTATATATGATCTTATTTTCATTATATACAATCCTATTTTTAGGGATGGGATGGCCCATCTACATTTTTAAACTCCTGGGCAAATATTCTTGATCGATATTGACTTTATTGATAACGTTCCAGTAGTTGATTTCTCACCCAAGCATTTTCCTATCATTCTTACCGTATTGTGATTTACATCAAGTTTTAAGTCTATATTTCTATTTTCTAACATCAATTCATTTTAAGATGTTTTGGAATGGCATTGTAGCAGTTCTCATCGATTCAAGAATTATATGAATTTTAATTAATCTGAAATTCTGTAGTCTTCGAACTTTTTTATCCTCAAGTTCACAACATCATCGGCCAGAATAGTTACACGCAGTATTTAGGTCAAGTATATTTCCTTTTGGATGTGCATTGTGGTGCAGTCGATATCGGCTCGGAACGAGAAATCGGGGAGCCGAGTTCGAATTCCAGCTGAATTCATTGCATTCACTTACGCGCAAATACCCCTGGGAAAGGTATTAATCCGCCTATTCCTTCCAGTTATGGGTTAAATAACAGGACAGATTGGGTTCTATAGCCTTGGTCGGCAACCAGTCTACCGCAGAAAGCAATGGCAACTTACTGCGGGATAATCTTCTGCCGAGTCAGTCATGTCTCTTTCGAGATATGATCGCCCAAGCATGTATCACGTATGGCACTTGACTGAAGATATTTCCTTTTATTTCATTGGAAATCACTTTTTTTAATTATTACATTTTGAAACAAAAACTTATATTGCCTTACCTCTTAATTTTTATTTAAATTCTCGTTTCTTTCTATCTTTCTAAAAACAAGTTTGTGACCAGTTTATCCTCAAATACAATGTTGTCTCTGATTAATATTCCATGATTTTTTTCTGTCTTTAAAATAGTGGCTCATTTGAACAACTTTTTCTTTTCAGGGCTACCTGCTCATGCCTGTAAACATTTAAACAAAATCAGCTCTTTTATTTTTCTTTTTTCCTTGTATTCTAGATTTAGCTTTTTTTTTTTTCACTTTTAAAGATTTATTTACATTACTCTCAACTGATTTGAATATAAACGGACATTATTTTACTTTTTATGCATTATTTCCACTATTATGTTGTTCCTTCCCAATCATTTTACATTTTTGTCTCAGTAGTTTTATGCATTTTCCTATGAAATGCATTGCTTTTCTAGTACATTTTCCTGAAAATTATTCATGGTTTATTATCATCATTCGTCAAAATTCATCATAGTTTATGATCATCATTCATACTAAAAACCGGTTGTAACAATTTTTTGTGGGGCTATTATAAAAAAATATCGATTTAAAACAAACTTTCTCCTCACAAACGCGTCTATAATATTTCATGAAGAATTCTTTATTTATTCGATAAGCTATCATAGATTTGTTTCTCTGGTATGTTTATTTTATTATTAAATTACTTTTTGTTGTTAATAGATTTAGATAGAATTCTGATATAGTGAAATAAACATTATGTACAGTAAAATAGTTTATATATAGTTGAAAACCAGGAACGCTATCTGACTCTGATAATATCTGTTTATTTACTACTGTCTCATATATCCTAGACCGATCATGCAATTAAAATTATGTTTTTAGTAGCTACATGAAAGCGAAAATATTTCCGAAGAAATCATTTGGTTAGAGCTGAAGCAAATAATCGCTTGTGACAGAATAAACATTAAACATAAAATTTACTTTCGATAATAAAGACCCACAAGAAACCATGAAGATATTTTGTTAAAAAATTATCAATATTTCAATATAATGTCTTTTTTTAATATCAACCTACCTTCATTTGACTGAATATTTAGATGTTTCATTAAACGACTTTATCATAAATATTGTATTTTTGAGATATTAAATCTGGAAAAAGATCAATTATGTTGTTATTTCATTGTCCTGCAAACTCTCGGTTTTTTCTTGTACAGTACCTTGCATTCACTTACGTGCAAATACCCTTGGGAAAAGTATTAATCTGTCTCTTCCTTCCAGTTATGGGTTAAATAACAGGACAGATTGGTTTCTATAACTTTGGTCGGCAACCAGTCTACCGCAGAAAGCAATGGCAATCTACTGCGTGATACATCTTCTGCCCAGTCAGTCATGTCTCTTTCGAGACATGATCGCCAAAGCGTGTATCATGTATGGCACTTAACTGACTGAATATGTTCTCAAGTTTATATGAATTGTCTCTTGAAACATCGACATCGACAATCGGTTCTAACTTCTTTTCTTTGACGATTGTAATAAACAAATCTTATGATTTCGAATATGAGAGTGACTTTTTTCCTTCCTATTTTTGTAATTTTCAAGTATTTAAATTTTTTTTTACCCATTTATAATTATATGAACAAAATATACTTTGATAGTACGTTTTATAAACACATTCAACTATATATATATACACATATATAAAATATGTATACACATATATATATATATATATGTATATATATATATATATATATATTCTTTTTCTAAACAATGGGTATTGTGTAGTGATTTTAAGGCTTGGCCAGTTAGATAAAACTTTTAGTGTTTGCTCGCTGTGCTTCATATTATTATGTTTTGCTATGAATTTACTCGTTTATATTCGATGTTTGCGTTTGGAGATCGGCTGAAAATAAATCTCGTCAGTTCTTCGGCATCTTTTTGTATTTTTACAGACTCCAGTGTTTTCGTGGTCCAGATATTCTCAGTTTTTCTTTGAATATTTTGGACACAACTCTAACCATCATGTCTCTCAATTTGTTCCATTCTCACCCAAGGTCATGGCAGTTTTTAACTATTCTTGTTTGTTTTTATTTGATCTATTTTTTAATTTAATTTATTTTAACGTTCACTCTGTGGTCGACTAGAACGGCCATTTTCTTTTCTTTCTTAACAAAAAGAAGATCGGATCTTCTTGCTTGCATAGATTGTTTTTTTTTCTCATGCCTTTTATTTACATGGCCGATCATCATCGTCATCATCGTCATCTCACTGTGTGTTAAACCAGTTGTAACTAGATGCTTAGACTAGGGATTAAGTGATAACAAGCCTTCTTGATCGATCAGTACGATTTGTATTATTGTAGATGTTTTCAATATTGTTGTCTTCATTGAGCCATTTCTTCACCTAATTTCTTGTTCCTCTAGTATTTTTCGTAAGTTCTTTAGGAGCATTTCCAGTGATCCTATAACGAATGGCACGACTATCATGTTTCATAGATTTAATAGCTTTCTATTAAACCTGAAATACTTTTATATCGTATCACTGGTTTTGTTTTCATCTGTGGAGTCAAAATGTTTTGCACATTAAATCCCCTTAACCATCCAGTAGAACTATACTTAATGTTTCTAGATCAACTTGTTATATTTGCTTTTTATGTGTTTCACTGTTTTATTCCTACTTCTTTTCAGCCTACATCTACTATTTTTGCGCATGTTTTATTGTTTTGGTCTTTACACTAATGTGCCAAAAATCATATGAGAGGTGTGTGCAATTATATATAGGAGCCTCTATAGTCCGGCGAAGCATAGTAAACAGGCGTGATATAAATTCTACAATCGGGTGGCTAAAAGACTTCTGGATAGATATTGAGCTATACCGTCTTGTGGTTCTCTGATTTTTGTACATTCTGAATTTTGAGTGCGAACAGCATGTGTCATAAATGCTCGATTAGAATCATGTAAGGGAAGCGTTGTGCGTTGAAATCGGAGAGCCGAGCTCGAATTCCAGTTGACTTCGTTGCAAATACCCTTGGGAAAGGTATTAATCCGTTTCTTCCCTCCAGCTATGGGTCAAATAGTAGGATCTATAGCCTTGATTGGTAGCCAGTCAACCGCGAAAAATAATGACATTCTCCTGTGCAAAATCTTCTGCCCAGTCAGTCATGTCTCTTTCGTGATCGCCCAAACCTGTATCACGTATGGTACATAACTGACTGACTGAAGGGAGGCGTAGTGACCACACCATACGTCAGGAGTTTCAGAATTCTATTTAAACCAATTCTGGCAACTTGGGCAACCGATTACATGATACATTATCCGGCTGGAATAATCCATAATAGGTATATGGAGTTAGCGAATAGAGGCGAATGGTCATGAAGCTGTGCAACTTAGTAGTCATTGCTTGTTGACCTATATAGATTAACCAGCGGACCCAATCTATACCGCATGAAGATATCCCACACCACCAGTCTGCGTGAGATTTGTGGCACAAGGGAATTTTAACATCATTTCGAACCAACTAGAACTGTTATTCATAATTAGTCAGTTCACCAGGGTAAAATTAGCGACGTCACGAGTACAGATGAGTCCGGTGTCGTATGTTGACAGGGTACACTGGTGGGTCACCTACTTCCCACATCCCTGAATAAAGCTCAACTAACTTGCTGGATACGCATCTAGTAACTCTTGAGTTGAATGTGAGTGTGATTTGAGTCACAGTCATTGTTCATCTTCCGCAGACAATTCTAGACAGATGTGCTTAGTCCCGATCATTAGGGATTTGTGGTCAGCCACTACACTGTTTATAAATTAGTATTGCATTGTGAATATCACTTTCATGTACTAAGCGATTATTTGACATAAGATGGTCACTTAAAACGTTCAATTACTATGCAGTACTTTTTAAAAATTTTAATTTCCATACTGTTTATATTCCCGATATTGGGCTCTTTGTCTTATAAATATAGGACATTTTCATATATATATATATATATATATATATAGTCAAAGTGAAACCAATTCTGTACGATGTTTAAAGAGTGCCTTGATTGCAAGGTCATTCACGATAAATGTATTTCATTACACCCGAGCAACGCCGGCATATATATATATATATAACCGACATAAAAATGACTTGTGGTTCACGCATTTCTTCCATCGGGATTTGCGTTGCTTGGATGACATTGGTGAAAAAACTTTTATCATGATAGTCAAAAAAGTTATCAGCAGCAGATATGACGTCATCATCAATGCAGTACTGATTCTCAGCAAAGTGTGTATTCATTTTGGGGGACAGATAATAGCTAGATGGGACCAAATCAGGACAACAGTTAGGCTGGTCAACCAGTTAAAAGCCACAGTCACGTACAGTAGCCATTGAAACCAAGTAGTACCCTGATTAATGAAGATGCCTTTCGTCAGTTTTTTCCGGCATTTGTTCTTGATATCTTTTCTTAACTGTCTCAGCATGATGGTACATTACTCTCCGTTGGCCTCTTTGAAGATAGTCAATAAATGCAGAATTCTTTTGCATCCCAAAACTTGGGGCCATCGCCTTCACTGCAGTTGTCTCTTTATTTCTGGATCAAAGTGATCAACTTTATACTAATGTTGGGTTAGGAAACATTCAAGGAAGCCAGCTGGATCTTCTTAGAAAAAATCTCAGATTTTCCCGTGATGTGATCAACCTGGGGTGCATTTGATTATGCCAGAAGATGTGACACCCACCGATCAGAAACTTTCGTCATACCAAGTTCATTGTGCAGAATATTTTCAAGTCTATCACGTGTTATTCTAATAGCATTGGCAATCGATTTATAATCAGTTGTCTGTCATTCACTAAGTGAACACGACCAATGCTTTCCTCGGTGATGGCAGTTGCAGGACGTCCAGACCGTGGGTCATATTCTAGTCTCTTCCTGCCCCACTTAAATTCAGCTACCCACCTTAGCACTATTGATAAAACTTGAGCATCATCTTCTAATGTAGCAACCATGCCACTTAAAAACCCTGCATGTACTTGATAACACTATGACACCAAATTTGATTCATTTTCAAGAGAAGCCGCCATTAGTTACATTTAAAGTAATCTTTGAACAATCAGATGTCAGTTTTCCTGGAAAGAAACAATGCAGTTATTGATAATAAAAGTTGAGATTAATGCATGCAGAATTTCACAGTTTTAGCATCACTCCTTCATAAACGGCCTATGGACTTTTCAACCCACCCTCCTTCTTATTTTTTAACGTTCCTTCAGGTGATCATGGCTCTCCAAACCGTCCTTTATTATGATTATTGTTATTATTGTTAATATTCGAATTTCCATGACTTCTTCGAATAGACAGTTGATATATTTTTTGTTGCTTTCTTCCCGGTTAGGAATTCTGAATTTTTCTTCTCCTGGGTTAGTTCTCAGTCTTTCAGTTAAGTGCCATACGTGATACACGCTTGGGCGATCATGTCTCTTTCGAGACATGACTGACTGGGCAGAAGATTATCCCGCAGTAGGTTGCCATTGCTTTCTGCGGTTTAATCAGTCAGTTGAATACCATACGTGATACACGCTTGGGCGATCATGTCTCTTTCGAGACATGACTGACTGGGCAGAAGATTATCCCGCAGTAGGTTGCCATTGCTTTCTGCGGTTTAATCAGTCAGTTGAATACCATACGTGATACACGCTTGGGCGATCATGTCTCTTTCGAGACATGACTGACTGGGCAGAAGATTATCCCGCAGTAGGTTGCCATTGCTTTCTGCGGTAGACTGGTTGCCAGCTAAGGCTATAGAACCCCATCTGTCCTGTTATTTAACCCATAACTGGAGGGAAGAGACGGATTAATACCTTTCCCAAGGGTATTTGTGCGTAAGTGAATGCAAGGAATTCAACTGGAATTCGAACTCGGCTCCCCATTTGTCGTTCCGAGTCGATATCCACTGCACCACAACGCACATTCTCACACAAGGTTAAAAATCCCAGTTTACCCTGTTATTTAATCCACGGCTGAGGGCGAAGGAATAACTCTATGAATGTTTGTTAAATACAAACGAGTAGACCGGTTGTACAATAAATTAGATTTTCCAGAGTCATTCACCTTATTTATCTATTCTTATTGTTCTAAGGGAAATTTCTAATCAGTCATCTATAAAATAAATTATTTTTTTATTTACGAAAAAGCAACAAAATAGCAGAATTCCTCCTTCGTACGTATGTGAAGTCGCAGCAACAAGAAATTTAGTTCGATTAAAGGATAAAACGAGTCATACAAAAACATTTTCTAATTTGTCATCCATTTTTCACCAATATATATATATGTGTGTGTTTGTGTATGTATGTTTGTGTGTGTGTGTGTGTGTGTGTGTGTGTGTGAGTTGAATATATGAATCGGGATTCGACAAATGATAAAATAAAGAAAAAAAAAGAAATGTACCTTAATCTGACATGTTTCACTTTTATTAAACTTATTTCAAAGGTCGAGAGAAAAATGAAAAAAACCCCAAAAAACAAAAAACAAACAAACAAACAAACACACAAATAAACAAACAAACAAAAAACAACACAAAGAAACAAAGAACACTGGTATGTTACGAGTTATTTCTTATTGGTCCGATACGTGTCACGTGCATTTAAGGTCGGTGAAATGTAGCGATGAAATGTAGCGAGATGTTGCGATGACTTTGTATTTGCTTGGATATTTTATATTTACGTATATGTGTGTGTATCAGGAATGCTGTTGTCACTTCTGTGTGGCTCAGTGAAACGCAGTTAGATGTGATAAACCTGTTTTGGTTATAATTTTTTCATTAGTGTACTTTTTATGCGTTTTTTGAAGATTAAATTTATATTATTTCATTTATATTGTATTAGGTAGACTTAAGTTAGATTCACGAAGAATGAATCTGTAGAAAGATGGTGATGTAATGCTTTAAGTGAGCGCTTATAGTTGGTAGTAATTCTATTATTGTTTTCAAAATATTTTCTTAAAAGGTTATGCTCTTTTTAATTAGGCTTGCATTAATAAAATCAGTATCATATCCGTCGTCATTTTAATGTAAAACGAGAGAGAACGTTTGTCTAAACGCAAATCTCTTGTGTTCGTAGATGTGGGTTTTTAGATCCTGTAAAGTTTCCCCCACGTACACGTTTTTGCACTGGAGACATTTTATCTGATAAATTCCGGCATTTGTAATGGTGTTTGGTATATTTTTCTTTATGATTATATAACCAATAATCTTAGCGGTGGTTGTAATGATTCTAGTGTAAGGGATGACTAATTTGTTTGCGAGTTTAGTTGAAAGGTTGTTGGAGAGCAGGGTTATGACATTTGTGCAATTTTTTTGTTGGAAGTATCCGTTTTTCGGCTTTGTGGATTTTGTAAGATCAAACTGAGTTTTGCTGTACCTTCGTAATCACCATTAGACTCATCTAACTTTTTACGAATCCATGCACTGTTCTCAGATTTACACCCAAACACTCTGAAATGTTCGTATTGAATCTTCAGGCGTAAATACCAAGACGTATAGCATGCCTTACAGACAGTGCCCAACTGACTCTACTATACTGTGAGGTTGAGAAGATCACAAACAAGCAGCACGCATGGGCAAAATTAAAAATATAAAATGGCAAACAAAAATTTACCCATCCTGTATATTTTTCGATTGTATCTTTTCGGGTTTTGTTTTCGTGTGTTTTACTCAGTTTAATACTGATGCTAGAATGTTTTTTTTTTAATATTATCATCAACTTTTATCGTAATTGTACGGACTAGCATTTGCAAAAATTGACAATGGTTATAATAACTTCTTACTGTCATTATGACTCGAAAGTAAAGGTAGTTATTAGAGAGTCTTAAGCCTTACGTTCACGAGGCGAGGCTATTTTAATTACTTTATGTAAAGTTTAATTCCTTGTAGTTTGTTTTATTAATCAAAATTAAACCTCGATTTAAATTAAGGAAGACTTTAATTAGCAAAGGAAAGAGGCAAATAGTTCAAGAAAGGGATGGTCAAAAACAACAATGCATAATTTAACTTATAATTATTTGTCAAGGAATGCAGATGAAATAGTTATAAATAATCGCTACACTAATAAATATTTACTACACTAATAAATATTTACTACACTAATAAATATTAGAATTTTGAATTTCTATTATGGTTTGTTATTTATCATCACATCAAATAATGTTATGTTATTTGTTTTAGCTGTAATTAAGCATAAGTGTTAATTATTATGTAATATGTGGTAATACTGTTTTCACACTTATGTTATCAGATGGTCTTATATCGCATTAATTTGTAAAGTTTTGGTTTTGACCGAATTTGGATTAACGTTTCAGAACAGAATGCACTTTTTGTCTCCTTAACAAGTGGACATTCAGTCAGTCAGTTAAGTGCCATACGTGATACACGCTTGGGCGATCATGTCTCGAAAGAGACATGACTGACTGGGCAGAATATTATCCCGCAGTAGGTTGCCATTGCTTTCTGCGGTAGACTGGTTGCCAGCCAAGGCTATAGAACCCAATCTGTCCTGTTTTTTTACTCATAACTGGAAGGAAGAGTCTGATTAATATCTTTCCCAAGGGTATTTGCGCGTAAGTGAATGCAATGAATTCAGCTGGAATTCGAACTCGGCTCCCCGATTTCTCGTTCCGAGCCGATATCCAATGCACCACAACGCACATCCGCCCCACGTGGACATTATTTCACTTATTTCTTGCCAACGTTGTTGTTTTCAGTCATTATTTTAATTGCTATTTTCTTGTAAAAAGTCATTTGCATCATAAAGTTATATGCCTCTTCTAATACATTGTTATTGCCACCAAAAATGGTTAAATTTTTATTGCGTTTCTCCTGTTCATTTTTTTTTAATAACGTATCTACTAAAACACGCTGTCAGTTTGCGATGAAATTACTTGGATATATTAATGAAAAGCACAATTGATTCTGAAGGTTGTATGACTTTCCTCTTGCCTGACAAGATGACTACTAAGAGAATAAAATGAAGATGACTTCATGTACCATCTCCTTTCAGGCGATCCTGGACTTCCACTTGCCCCTGTCCCTTGCCGCTTTTAACACTTTTATTCTTGGCAACTCTCCTAAACCCCTCTTCGCCATCCACTTGTTCAAGCCCATCAAGTAAGTCACGCGCTGCCTTCACCTGTCCCTCTTTCCCTCTATCCGTCCTGTGAGCATTAGATTTTCCAAGCCCTTCCTCATTACGCATCCCAGAAACTTCAGCTGTCTCTTCCTGATGCTAAGTCTAAATTTCCTTTTCGTTTGCATCCTCTCCAAAACCTCGTCGTTGCTTACATGTTCAGTCTATGGAGTCCTCAGTATCCTTCTGTAAAACCACATTTCTGTTACTTCGACTCTCTCCGTCATCTTTGACGAGATTGTCCATCATTCACTGCTATATAGGAGGACAGATATCCTGTACTCTTTTCTTTGTTTCCAATACAATAATGAGAAGTATTTTGACAGAGTATGGAAACTGCGACATGGAGATCCAAAGACGCATTGGCATGGCCAAATACGGATTTCAGAAGCTAACCAGACTACTGAAGGACAGGAAAATCTCATTAGAAACAAAGAAAGGGGTGCTAGATTGCTATGGAATATCTGTCTTTCTGTATGGAAGTGAATACTGGACGATCTCATCAAGGATGAAGAGGCTTGTGGCAGCAGAAATGTGGTTTTACAGAAGGAAGCTGAGGATACCATGGACGGAGCACGTGTGCAACGATGAGGTGTTGGAAAAGATGCAAACGAGAAGAAAACTCATACTAATTATCAGGAAGAGACAAATGAGGTTCATGGGATACGTAATGAGGAAGGAGGGCCTGGAGAACCTAATACTCACAGGTTGGATAAATGGAAGGAGAGACAGGGGAAAGCAGCGCGAGCCGTACTTGTTAGGTCTGAGCAAATGGTTGGCGGAGCGGGGCTTAGAAGTGATACCAAAAGAAAATATATTGAGAGCGACAAGAGACAGAGACAAGTAGGAGTCCATGATCATTTGCGTCCTGAAGAGACACAACACATGAAGAAGATACATAAATTGAACATACAAGGAACATTTTAGCCTTTAACTGTTAGGCTACAGACTTAGAGGTCCATATTTATGTACATATAGGAAGTTTAAAAACTATTTTTAATGGTGTAATTATTTACTGTTCCTAATGTCTGTGCTGTAAAGTGACTAGTTTAGAGGTTTACTAAACTTTGCGCGATGTCAAATGGAGAGAGAAGAAACTATTGCATTGCGCCCGTGTTTTAAATGGGGAGGGTCTAGTTGTCTATTTTGGAAATGAATATTCGAAATCCTGGCTTTTATTATAGACCACTAGACGCAAAGGGAAATACGTAACTATATCATCCACAAAACAGGTTTACATCAGCAATTTTAAAAAAAGTGTATCAATGAACAAATGTATATTGATTCTATGTCTGCAAAATCTCTGTGTTTGCAACTTCGTATTCGGCCATATTGTTATTCGGCCATATCCCTCGGAAGTGTCGTTGAAATTTTGTACGTGTTTAACCTGATATCATTTTTTTGTTCTTCTTCTATGTACCGTGACCCTTCAGGGTATGATGATAATGGCTCTCCACAATTTCCTGTACTTCGTAGTACTTAATAAATGTTATCTGTTATCTTTCCTAATTCTTATTCCGCCATCCATTTGTTCAAGCTCGTTAGGTTACGCGTTGTTTTCCTCTATCTCTCTTTTGTTCTTCTTCATTATGGCTCTCCACAACATTCTGTCCTTTGTAGCTCTTAATAAATTTTGTTTTTTGTTGTTCCTTCTAAACCCTGTTCCGCCACCCATTTACTCAAGCTGACTAGGCATGTTATGCGTTGTTTTTCTCTGTTCCTCCTGTCTTCAATCTGTCCTTTGAGTATCAGATTTTCCAAGACCGTTTTCCTCATTATGTGCCTCAGAAATTTCAACTGTCTCTTCTTGATTTTAGGTATGAGTTTCCTTTTTGTTTCCTATTCTTTAAAACCTCCATTGTTCTTTTTTGTTAGTAATCCTTTTTAATTTGACCCTGAATTCACGAATCAGTCACGATAAATGGTAGCGTTCTCAAAGAGGATCCTTGCTGCGAGCGTCTGTTGGGACTCATGTTAATCCCAGACCACAAGTAGAACACATGCATCCGAACACATACTTGAAAAAAAAATGTTCCTTATACTACTCAAGAAAGTACCTGACTTTAGTTGCCATGCTCTGTCTTTACAGGAGTGAGATCAGACCAAAAATATTGATGCCGTATCTGGACTGGAGCTGTCCAATCCTCTCTTTCCAGTCTTGTTAGAGTTCAAAAACATGTACATAGCTATGTGTATGTGATGAATTATCTCCCACCCTACAGCTTCTTTCCTGCAGACGAAACGATAAAACTTATCGTTATTCTATCGCTATTTTTCAACGAAAATGTTCTGACGAGCTGCATTCCCTAGTTGAACTAGTTTAGATTTTTACAGCTAAAACCACCATCCCCATTCCTTTCATAATCCATCAATACGAAGGGGGTTTTATTCGAATAGTATATTCTCAAGAATAAACTCTCGAGAGGATGCTTCAACCTCATAAAGTACAATATCTACGTCCATAAAACTACTCTGTTCAATAACCCTCTACCTTGAGTGGCTCTTTGGATTTGTAATGGGCGGAGAGTAGCGTAAAAGTTTTAACACGTCAGTAGTGACGAATTATTTTATAATTTTTGTACTTTACATTGTATTTTATTTTTGTACCCATTTGTTATTCTTATTCTGTTGCTTTATAATTTTTTTTAATCGTATCACCCCGAGCAAGGCGGTAATGCCACTGATGTGCAGGGGGCTACATAAGTGTAAAAAGATTAATTAGAAGAGAGTGAAGAGGAAGACGAACCAGTTAGAAAGGAGCAATAGAAGGATGAGAATGCAGGTGTGATGACAGTTTCAAAGGTGGAGAGAAAGGAAAGGATATACGGGGTGGGGAAAGAACTAGAGTCAAGTGGTTAATAGATGAGTATTGACAATTTGTTATATATATATTTGTTATATATATATATATATATATATATATATATTGTTAATATTAACTTTTTCTTTTTCATGACATTTTTTGTGATATTTACATAGTTGGAGAAAATTTCTTCATGGGGAATTTAATTGTAGTTTAGTGGATAACATCTTTGTCTCGAAGAAGATTCTACCAGACCTGCTTTAAGTAAAAACAATCTCTTAGTCTTAAAAATGACATAATTATATTCACCGACTACCGATTAGCATACCATAAGTAAATCCATAGTCATATTTATTGTTTAATTTTTTTTCATTTAATATTTATTTGTGTGGAAATCTGTCAATATTATGACTCTCAAAAGGTTTTACGTCAATGTTCACTTCATATTTGTCGTATTTAGCGTCCTGGTAGTTTATTTTTTGTTGTAATTGTTGTGGGATCTCCCCTTTTTCTATGATAATGGACTCAACTTGAGTATACGTATATTCCTGCCATAGTAAGTTACAAAAGAGAACTGTAGAGATACGTAGGTTACCGTAAGATACCGAAGTTTTACAGAGAATACCGTGTCAGTAGTCATAAAAGCTCTGGGCTTCACTCAGTCAGAATAGTATTACACAGTACCCGTTAGCTGCCAACGTGAACATACTAATTCTAGGACGGCTTCACTTCAAAGACTTATATATATATATATATATATATATATATTCTTACTAATCGTATTTCTGAATTACTAACCTGCGTTCAAGTTTATATCTTTACGTTTAATGTAACTTATTTTTCTATCTCAAATATCTGGTTTGTTGTTCATTATTTTGTGCGGTTCCTCACCCGGAATCCACAACACTAATACATCTTGCTTCTTACTTCAAAGTATTTGGGTTTGAAGGCACTCCGACAAAAACAAAAAACAAAACCAAAACAACAAAAAAATAAAAAAACGAAACAAAATAAAAAAAACTCCAAAAAACAACATCAAATTCAAAGATACATTTCTTTGATGCATTTAGAGATAGCATTAGGGTCAATCCTTGGAACGTTTGCTAAATTTTCCGATGACCACTAATACGAACATTTCGAAAAGTTAATAAAAAAATTGGATAGACAACAGAAGTAGTTTCTCTCTTTCTCTTTCTTTCTCTTTCTCTCTCTCTCTCTCTGTATATATATACGCAAGTTTTGTTAAAAATGACAGACAAGGTGCTACAGTTAAGTTTTCTAAAATATTTCATGGGATCTTATAATTCCCTTCTTTTCAGAACATAAATTATGTAAAAATTGTCCGAATGTTTTATTTATCCAAGCGCTTTCGAGTTTATTTTAACCATTATTAAGGATAAATTTTATTTTACTTTTAACTGAATGTATAAATTGTTTTGAGTATGTATGTAGAGTAAGAGAATTGTATTATATTCCAAACACGCTGGGCACATTGTGGTTATGTTCATAGCTGATATTGCTGAATGTCGGCTTTTTCTTTGTTTTATTATAAATGCTTCCATTCATTTTAGCCTTCTTTTACATGTGAACAATGCTATTATATTGCATTATCAACGAGTATGTTACGGATATATATATATATATATATATAATAAAAAGTGTGAGAGACCGTGAACGTTTTGTTTAAAGTGTATATTTATTGTTGTTGTTATTATACACGTTATGATACATTAAGTGTTCATAATGGTATTTGTGACGCAACACGTGTTTCGAGTCTAAAGGTGACCCTTTTCAATGTCAGTTAAAAATTCCTCGATATATTAAAATGACGAATGTGCTGATGTGAAAAAATTAAACCCCGCAACAAACCCCAACCCCACAATCTTTTCAACTTGGTGGTCAGCACTTGATTTATTCATCTATTTATACACGATACTTTGACCGAAGAAACTTAACGTGCTAGTGTGAAAAACCGCCAATGCCACAAACATTTCAATCGGGTAGTCACCACTTGATTTACTTATATATTTATACACGATACCTTGGCCATCAGAAACACAAACGGATCTCGATACGTAAAGTCACAAGTTTATTCGCCTGAAGAGAGTCAACTTTAGACTCGAAACACGTGTAGCTTCACAAATACCATTATGGACACTTAATGTATCATAACATGTATAATAACAACAACAATAAATATACACTTTAAAGAAAACGTTCACGGCCTCTCACACTTTTTATTCTATACCAATTTCTCTCGTTGGAACAACCCTATTTCTGTTTTTAACGATGGCTTAGGGAGTAGAGACTCCGACTGACACCAAATCGGTTGAGTTTCGATCCCGGCCAGAAGCAAGTGGATATGTCTAGCCACACTGATGAGCTGTGATACAGCGAAACGGGCTTGTATGTGGATGACTAATATATATATCGTAAGATTTCTGAAATATTTAAGCCAGCAAATAAATAAATAACTTCTTTTCGATTTTCTCTAAAACTTTGTCATTGTTTGCATATTCGGACCATAGGATTCTCAACGTCCTTCTGTAGAACCACATTTCTGTTACTTCAAGTCTTTGTGAAGAGATTGTCCAGCATTCACTGCCATATAGAAAGACTGAAAATTACATAACAGCTGAGTATTCCTTTCTTTGTTTCTAACGAATTTTTTCTTTTTCTTAAGAATTTGTTTATCTCTTGGTTCTCATTTTTCGCTATCTCAGTGCACCTTCGAATTTCACTGTGGCACTTTCCATCCTTTATTTTCAGATATTTAAATGGTTGTACTTGTTTAATTTTGGTATTTCCAATTAGAAATTTGCTGGACTCTTCTTTGATAACAGCAATTCATTCTCTCTTTTATTTTTAAAGGTAACATTTCGACACATTTTTTGTATTCTATTAAAAGACTTCCCAGATATTTTAATGGTTGTACTTGTTTAATTTTGGTATTTCCAATCAGTAATTTGCATGTTAGACTCTTATTTTTTATAACAACGATGCATTCTCTCTTTTATTCTTAAAGGTATCATCTCACCGCATCTTTCTGTATTCTATTAAAAGACTTCTCAGATATTTAAATGTTTGTACTTATTTGTTTTTGGTATTTCCAATTTGTAATTTGCATGCTGGACTCTTCTTTGATAACAACGATGCATTCTCTCTTTTATTCTTAAAGTTAACATTTCAGCACATTTTTTGTATTCTATTAAAAGACTTCCCAGATATTTAAATAGTTGTACTTGTTTGATTTTGGTATTTCCAATTCGCAATTTGTATGTTGGCCTCTTCTTTTTATAATTACGCATTCTTTAGTAAAAACAATAATATTAGCAGCAATTAATATTAAATTTTGAATATTAAAATAAACTTTAAAATTTTTTTTAACAATAATAGTAATTATAATTATTAAAATGATTTTGTTATGCAGATTATTATTTGAAAATTTAGCTTGTTGATTTTTGATGTTGATATCAGTTTTTAAAAACAAAGTAATAACTATTTGACCTCCACTTGTTACAAATTAACAGTATTTCTCAAATGTAGACACTTCTATGGAAAACATTCGTGAACAGCTGAACATCCGTGTCATTAATTGTGATACAGAAAATCCAGAATTAGTAAAGGCTACTTCCTCGCCACTATTACAGTTACACACGAGTCATATAGTTATTTATTAATTTGGGCTTAGATTTAGTACAAAGTCAGAGGCATTCGGCACCAAATCAAGAACAAGTACAATATTAACGGTTAATTAGCCTAGTTAACCAATATACCACTTAAATCGCTTAATATAAAATGATATTTTAAGCGTAGCTTAGATGTTGCAAAAAGCCGAAAGTGTGGAGCACCTAGTGAGGATCAAACTTACTATTCATTCATAATTGATCTATAGAGACAAGCTTGCTAACATAACACCACGTCGAAGTTCCCTAAATCGTCTAATATAAATGCACAGTTGCAAGATACATGCATGTGTAGAAATTATTTAGAACATTGATTCAGCGATATTATGGATTAATCTTTCGTTTGTGAAATGCTTAGAATGCTTTTCGTTGTTCAGTTTTTAATTTTAAAAAAGACAAGATTTTAGTTAAACATCCTATTTCTTTTCTCTTGACAAAGTGCGTTTTCTTCATCCTTCATATTTTTCCTAGAATAATTATCGCCGATAAACTCAGTGGTTGCTAACTACCATATAAAATATTTCCGTTCTTTCTTCCCGCTGACACCAATCCCATAAATAAAAAAGAATTAGTTTAACACTGCTTATTTATTTATTTCTCTTAGGAAAAGCTCACATTTTCTAATCTGGGGACAGAACTGGATTATGTGAGTGAGACTTAAGTTGCTTTGCCATCACTCTTTACTGTCGATACTAGCTCGCATGATGCTTCACACCACGCGTCCCCTAAACCATTAAGGTCATAAAGGCACCACATTTACTGCAACCATAGCAGCAGTGGTCTGTCTTATATGCCATGTCTTATATAGTATGTCTTATATGGCAATATAACCTGGCGAAGACCGTTCCTCTTTCAGTTGGTTTGATTGTAGTAACCTGATATATCTGAGTGTTGATTAGTAATCCCATATATTTGTATATTTGATTAATCTGTCCATTATCACATTAATACTAATTCCTCTTCTTTTCTGTACCGTGTCCATCCAGGATGTGGGCGATAATGGCTCTTCACAACATCCTATCTATCGTAGCTCTTAAAAATGCTTGTCTTTTTTTTTTTACTATCTCTCCTACTCTCTGTGGATCAGTTTGAACAAATTTAGTTGATCACTTTTCCCCTCTGCCTCTATTATATAATTACGTGAACAGTAAATATTGCAGTTATAAACATGAGTTTATTTTTAGAGCACGTATGCATAAAGATAAGAATATACACAGACAGTAGCGCATCTACTGAAAACAGCTCCTCATGCAAACACAAAATTCCAGTCGAAACATCTAACACTTTTTTTTTTATACAAGATTAGCATAAGTCACTTTCAGCCACTTTCCAACCAATGTAACGTAGCTTTCCTATGCTATTTCTATAAATAATTTCTTAGCAATTGTTTTGATGAACTTACCTTTATGATACATAGATATTGTGAGTTTAAATGCAGTACTATATTGGCGGAAAGGTCCCCTTATCTAAAACTTGACATGGCTAGATGTAACCATAATTTCTATGCTAATAGTTTCTTCTATCGCACTTCTAGCTCTTGATAGCTTGCTCCCAGCTAAATTTGATCTTCGAAAATTTAAATACAACATCAATCATTACCTTCTAGCTTCTTAATTCTTGTTCTTTTGTTGTTCTCTCTCTTTAATAGTATATTTTTCGATTTCTCTAACACTTAGTAACCCCTTGTCTTAGTGGCTTTATTGCCTTGTTTGAGGTGAAAGGATAAAAAACTAATTTCGTTACACTTTTAAATAACAAATTATGGAACAACATAATAATTACAATCGCATTTTCTTTGCTAATTAAAATTAGTTTATAACCTTCTCTAATTCATTTTTATTTTTTTAGTATTTTATCCTTTTTCTATTTTATGGGGCAAATCACGGAAAGCCCGACAATATTAATTATAACTTGCTGAATGATCTCTGACAGCGGGAAACTGTAACATTATCCGAACAGCAATGCAACGAAAGTCTGTGTTCGCCACAGTGAGCAATGAATTTATGAAACTGTTAAGGTTTTAATGTTTTCATGCCTGTTTGACTTGAAAGCAATATTCTGTAAGCCCAAATTTCTTCGAATATCTTTTGTATATAATCAGATTTGTGCAATTGGCCTAGATCTTCTTACTGCTTAAGAATGTAATTGTAAGCTCCGTAAAAACAATTTCTGTATATTGTGAATTGAGAAAGAACCAAAACTTATCATTAGTGTCGAGCGGACCTTTTCATCCTTTCCAAATTTGTTTTTTTTTCAAGAACAACCATTTTGGAAAGCAGACGCTTTCCTTAATGCTTCCTTGAAAACTACAACCATAACCCTCTTCAAGTCAAGGAAGAATCGTCATCCATCCAACCTATCCCCATACTCTTTAATTCCTACGATTTTCTCTTTCATATCAACACCCCGTCCATCATCAACATTTTATAAGGAAACTTGAATGGCTCTTGGTCTTTGTCCTGGGGAGTCTAGTATAAAAAGCTATTTATTTGCAAAAACAGCCCAATGTTTTCTTCAAAACTTTCTAGTTTCTCTTGACTGTTAATCAAACGTTTGTTAACATTGATTTCTTTCGTCTCTGACAGCTTTCAAGTACAATATTCCATATAGAGATATCTTGCATCACTTCTTATTTCACAGGTCTCATTGTAATTGTCTATTATATCCAGGAGAATTTAAAGTATCTCCTCAAGGTATTTGTTGACGGGCTTCAGTGATTCTCTATTTGCACCTCATCCGCTTCCGGACTATGATTTAACAACTCACATGTATTTGGTCAGTGTTTCATATTATTTATATAAGAGGTTTAACAACCTAGCGATTGTACGTCTTTTGATGATGATGTATCTGAAGAAGAGGATTTCTTTTCACTAAGCAGAGTCTGTCTGATTTTAATAGAAACTAGCGTCCATAGCGCATGCTCTACTTACATTCTTGGATATATTTGCATATATTCAAAAAGAGATCTGGCACTGAAGTGTTTCTTTTATGTATAGTTTGTAACAATCTAAACTTATTTATAAATGGAACTTTGTCTGCGTGTATGTATGTGTGTGTGTATGTCCTTTACCTATAGACTCCGAAACGGCTGAACCAATTTTCTTGAAAATTTACACAGTTGTACTATAAGCGTCTGCGAGTGTTCTTAGCTAGGTTTTGTGTCGAGGTACTTCCGATAAATAACGAAAATCGATAATCGAAAAAATCAGGTTATAGAAGGAGTGCTCCGATTTTAATCAATTTGATACACTCATAGACAAAGACGTAAGAAACGATATTCAGAAGTTTCAAGGTTGCAGTTCTTACAATAGTGCAGAAAATCGAATATATATATATATATATATATATATATATATATATATATATATATATATATAAAAGGCAAGATGTTTGTGCGTATGTCTGTTTATCTGTCTGTATGTTCTTTATACAAATCCACAATTTTATCCGATTCTTACCAAACTTCACATAAATATGAGCTCCAGGACCATGGATTAGTTATAAAACTTTCATTACACCAGAGCAACGCCTGGCTATACTGCTAGTAGCCAATATTTAGAATATTGCTGCCACATATGGCCTGGTATCCTTGCTATTTACCTTAAGCTCCTGGATAAAATCCAAAGGAGTATTAAAAATATTATTGGTTTTGATATGACAGCTCGACTTTAGTGACTTTTCTACCGCTGTAAGGTCACCTCTGTATGCCTCTTCTATAAATACTTTCATGGTAAGTGTTCGGATGTGCTTTTCACTATGGTACTTGGATTTTTTGAATTTAAGTACACTGCTACACTGGCGTCAATGTCTTCTCAATTTACAGTTGAGCTGGCTACATGTAGCCGTAATTTCTATGCTAAAAGTTTCTTTTCGGATGTGCTTTTCACTATGGTACTTGGATTTTTTGAATTTAAGCACACTGCTACACTGGCGTCAATGTCTTCTCAATTTACAGTTGAGCTGGCTACATGTAGCCGTAATTTCTATGCTAATAGTTTCTTTTATCTCACCTCTCGCTTGTGGAACTCCATGCATTTCAGCCAACTCCAATCTACAAAAATAAAATGTAATGTCAATTGCTATCTACTGTCCTCCTCATTACTTTTTTTCCCTCTTATTAATGCGCAGGAATAATGTGCATAATTCTTCCTCATCCTGTAATCACTTGTGTCTCATTAGCTTTACTGCCTTGCATGGGGTGATAACAATTAAGAAAAAGCGTAAATAAATAAAAGATTCACCGGCCAGAATTGGACTATATGTGAAAAGTTATATTTCAAATGTTTTTAGGCGCAGCCAGCTATGACAAAAGACAGTTGTATTAACAAATTGAAGGGGGATAAAAATCGCTATCAACGGCTCATATGACTCGCCATTATTACGTTGAGTTGTCTCACTTATAGAACAGATGCAAGGTTGCTTAGATATACGACAAAGGTTTCTTTTTACACTCACTAATATTTGATTATGGAGACACGGTGGAGTATTGAATAACGACTTTGGTTGAGGTATCAGGGAGCTGAGTTCAAATTACAGTCGAGTCCCTTACATTCACTTACATGCAAATACCCTTGGAAAAGGTATGAATCTATCTCCCTCCAGCTGTGGGTAAATCGCAGAACAGGCTGGATTCTATAACTTAGTGGGGTCTGGTAGGGGAGCTAATTTAATCTGGTGAAATAAATAAGTGGAACCCCAGTAGCACAAGCAACAAAATCTGTTAAAAAGCGGATTCACCCCTCAGATCAAGAGTCATCTACACTAATTATGGTTTAAATGGCCTCACTTGATCGCAATTGGTCAAGCGTCGTGAGTACGGCTACACCACTGAAGACATAGTCAGGGACGGGTTCCTTCAATAGGAGTACGACAACCTTAGATTTAGATTTGGTTTGATATATTTGAAAATTTTCGTATTCAAGTGTGGCAATCAGTACAGAGGTTCTGGTTTATTCTTTCCACTTTACAGAACAAAAGCTGTGATATTAAACTTTAAGTATTTCGCTAAAGGAATAATAAAATTCTTATTATTTCACATTAACCACAAAATTCTCTAGTTACTGTTTATCCTTTTGGAAAGGCGTGTGCGTAATCTGACCTTTGTTATTCACTTCCGGAAGTATCCATTTCATTTTATGTCTGCTTGGTGCATTCATATCCTGGTCAGTGATAATTCTGTTTAGAGTATCAAACTTTTGTTTTGAGCCAAATATTTCGTAAAGGAAGACACTCTTATAGAAATGTCATACTCTTTCTACGAAAAGATTGCTTAAGTCTGTTCGGTGTTTCACATTATCTGACGGCATTAACTGATTGACTGTATTACACCTGAAAGCACAGTTATCAACAATTTCTTTAGATTAGTGTCTGTTTAGGTCCAGCATACAAAATTTAATTGTGAAGCAATTTTATCCGGATAACATTGTTGTTGCTGAGGTGGCTCCAGTCACTTGATGCCACGAGAAGACTTCTCATGAGTTCGTGTACTGACGGGACGGTAATCAACCTCAATGACGGCTACATTGGAAAGTAGTATAGCTATGTTGGTAAAACATGCACAATATTTTATTTGTAAAACGATAAACATAACTAAGAATTCCTTTCGCATATCTCTCGTATACTTATATTTTCGTTACGGAAGAAATCATATTGGCGCCAGAAAAGTATTTTGTTTTTAATTTATATATTTATATAATTTATATATTTATATAATTTATATATTTATATATATTTAGGCAACATCGCCGGAGCATGTAAGCAACTGGAAGTTTTAAGGAAAATGGAAGCAAAAAAGAGCAATTACGCATAAAATAAAAAAGTGATAGTTCATATTGGAACACATAGTAAGAAAAGAAGAAATGAAAACTTTGATACACACAAAACATATTGAAAGCAAGAAGAACAGGAAGAAGCCGCGAGTGACCTACATAACGAGCTTTTGTAAATGAATGACAGAATAGACAATGGAAAGTAAAAAATAAAAAAAATAAAAATAAACATTGTTAAGAGCTACGAAGGATAAGAAGTTGCGAAGATCTGTGATCGTCCTTAAGGGGCATGGCGAATAAAAGAAAAAAATACATGATACCATGAAAGATAAAACGAGTAAAAATAATACAACGAATAAACAAATAAAAAAATAAATAAAATAAGAAAAATTACGAGCTTTCTATACATAGTTATATTTTCTAATGCTTGCGGTCCGTGTTCGTGTCCCGATAAGTTTGGAATTTAAATGCTGATATTTTAAACAATTAAACTTCCTACAATTAAAAGATTGCTATAAAATCAGTTTTCTATTCCGGATTCTTCTGCCTGGTTTTATCACATTCTAAACTATGCTTAGTAAATAACAGTAGTGATGTATGTCATATAGAGAAAAAAATACACCAGTAGTAAGTACGCTGATGTCCTCTGTTTAACCAGAATTAGCGCCGTTTTTCAGTAAACTGCACGCAGATGAGCGCTGGTGATTATTTCAAGATCTTTCTATGTTGTTGCATTCAACGAGATCGCTTTTAATTGTATGCGTGTATTTTTTTTTACTATTGTGAAAACAATGAAGACGCAAGGTTTTTTTTTTAAAGAAAGATAAAAAAGTGCGATTGAAACGCAAAATGAATCGTGCAATATATTGAGAAGGCGCTGTGAATAATCGAATGTTTCAAAAGAAGACATTTCTTGCTGAATGATGTTGTATAGTCGGGCTGACGAGTCGAAGTGGATAGAGATATAATCAAGGTAGTACACGAGAACTGTTAATGTTATACGACACGAGTGATAGCCAACACGAGATACTAGATTAGCAACTAGGTCCCACCCTTTTACAGTGAAACAGATAAGATGTAACCGTAATTTCTACTCCAACATCTTCTTTTCTCGCGCTTCCCGCCTGTGGAATTCCCTTCCACATGCCTGCTTCCCCGACAGCTACAATCTCCAGGAGTTTAAATGTAAGGTCAATAGACACCTCCTAACACACTAACTTGCATCTATTCTCTTAACCTCTCACCATATAACCAATCCTCATTCTCGGTGTCCTTACCCGTCTATCACCCTCCTTCTGACATTTCCTATATCTAACCATTCTTCTCATCACTTCCTCGACCCTATGTAACCCCCTGCACAGTAAGATTATCCCGCAGTAGTTTGTCATTACTTTCTGTGGTAGACTTGTTGCCAGCCAAGACTATAGAACCCAATCTGTCCAGTTATTTTACCCATAACTGGAGGAAAGTTATCTAGTTAAATTCATAAAGACCAGATAATAAAGAGGAAAATACATCATAACGATTTCTATAAGAATTGTTCAGTTTAGTTTTTTCTTGGCTAATTATGATGATTTATAAAGTTTCAAACCTTTGTTAAATTTCTTCCAGTCACTTAGTGTCTTCGGATATTAATTTATTAAGTAAAGACTATATTACAAATCGAAAAGCTTAATACTAATCATTTAGAATTCAAATTTTAAAAATAATTAAATTTTTTATGTTAAATTGCACATTTTTAACTATGGAAAGTTTAAGAGACTTATCATTAAATGGTCATGTGTTTCAAGGTTTGCTTCCATTACGAAATATTCACTTAGGTTTCATAAATTTATGTCAATTCTGTTCAACCATACTTAATCAGATATGTGAAATAATTGATAATAGGTTGAAAAAGTGAGAAAAATTAGAGATCCGTGATTAATTAATACTTTTATGACATAAACAAGTAATATTTGTTTCAAATCAGATTAATTTAACTTTAAATTTGCTAATATTCCAAAAATAAAGTGTTACAGATGTATATTTCATTTTTGTAAGATGTTTTAAAAAGGGGAATGAACTTTTGTTTACAAATGTGTCGATCGCTCAAAAATGAACCAAAAATTGAAACATTTTTAAACATTTCAAAGGATTAAATTCCAATGAATATAATGTCTGTTTGAAATACAACAGAATATTTTGCTTACCGGAATTAGTAAATTTAATAATTTATCTTTCAATTAAAGTAAAATTAAAGCTTCAAGAAAATTTTTGATTTTAAAAATTTCAATTTAAAACTTAGGTATCGAAAATGAGTGGCGGTACCCATTATTATACCAATTAAATTGCCATTTCAGAATTCAATTTGATAATAGAAATTAATGCGAAGAGAAATTCAATAAACTGTATTAGTCAAATACAAGTAATAAAAATGATAAAATAAAAGATGAATATTAATATGCAAATGAAAGAAGTAACATTTATAAAGTGAATTTAGTAAGCACACAAGGCATAGAAAGGAGCATGAGACAAAGATATATCTTCTCAACCGATTTATTCAAACTTTACAACAAGGCTATTTTAAGGGAACTGGATATTCTAACAGGATTCATTATCAGTAGATACAATCGTAACACTTAAACAAAATAGTAAAAGAAAGGCTGAAAGAAGGACTAACCATCAATTGCAAGTATGGTTGTCAGCAAAAGAGAAATGATCAAGATGCACGCTACAAACTGAAGATGTCAAAATCAAACAAATACAGAAGTTTAAATATATTGGAAGAGTTTTAACAGAAAACGAAAATCCGAAGGTGAATTGGAATAAGAAATAAGATGGAGAAAGTATAACATTTTGAGGTGCATAATGAGAAAAAAGGCTAGGAAATTATAATACTCCCAGGACATATTGAAAGCAAAAGAAACTGAGGAAAGCAGCAAGTAATCCCCGTCACAAGTTTATGCTAATGGATGGCAGAAGAGGAAAGGGTAGTAAAAAGACAAATATTGCGTTAAAAGCTACGAACTATAGGAAATAGTGGAGATCCATGATTGCCGACGTCCAGAAGAACAATATTCTGAACTGAAAGTCTTGTATTATGTGTATTTGTAAATAGATTTTTGTATTTAAATTTAATTTAATTTTTGGTCTATGAGAGATTTTATAGAATAAGTAGATCTCTCCATGTTGTCGGCCTTGTGTCACGCGTAAGCTACTCTTACTAAATCACTTTGAAGTAAAAGATTTAATATCACGTGACTGGACAACTCTGAAAGAATTACTTATATATTTACTAGCAGTATAGCTCGGAGTTGCTCGGGTGTAATGAAAGCTTTAAAACTAATCCATGGTCCTGGAGGTCAGACTCTTTGGACGTTGGCACGAAAGACTAAAAAGCAATAGTTGCTTCCAGTTAAAGCGAAACCGTAGACTGAAAGAAAAATGAATGGATGTAAGTCAAATTTTGATTTCCTGGTATCGATATCAAATAAGTTTTTTCGTCGTAAACTGAAATGGTATCATGGCTGAGACTAAGAACTACAATTATACCTACTCAGAGCCAAACCCGAAGCAAAAACTAAAATGAAAGGGCTGAAAAACTGATTCTGATCAGACCCTGTATCTTGCCTTTTATATATATATATTATCGACTTTCTGGACTATTGTAAGAACTGCAACCTTGAAACTTCTGAATATCGTTTCTTATGTCTTTGTCTATGAGTGTATCAAATTTGATTAAAATCAGACCACTCCTTCTATAACCCGATTTTTTCGATTATCGATTTTCGATATTTATCGGGGGTACCTCGTCACAAACCTTAGCTAAGAACACTCGCAGACGCTTATAGTACAACTGTGTAAATTTTCAAGGAAATCGGTTCAGCCGTTTCGGAGTCTATAGGTAACGGATACACATACAGACAGACACACACACAGACAAAGTTCCATTTATAAATAAGTTTAGATGGTATTAAACCGATTTAAAGCAGAAGAATGTTTGTACAAATCATATATATATATATATATATATATATATATATATATATATATATATATATAACATAGCACACTTGGTATACAATCTAGGTAAATTCCGATAGAAACGAACTCAAGAGAACTCAATGTTAAATTCATTTATTTCATTTAACAGAGTAATATAATTTATTTATAAAAGATTTTAGATTATTACAATGGGTAATACATATTTCACCGCGTCATGATGTTATTACCGCGACTCATCAGACCCAAATGGTACAACAATCGGTCATCAAATATATCCTCCTCCAAAAATTCCTTTTCTTTCCTTTAATTTACATAGACACTCACATGTTCATATTATATATATATATATATATATATATATATATATATATATATATATATAAAGTATACCTAGTGAGCCAAAAAACCTACCAAGGTTTCACCTAAGCGGATTGTCAGCGAAAGCGCCCTTTCTCTTGCGATCCGCTTAGGTGAAACCTTGGTAGGTTTGTTGGCTCACTAGGTATACTTTATTTATTCTGCTCTACTTAAGTATTGAGCGCTTTTTGGTTAGTTGATTACTCGTCTCGGATTTTTTCTTTGGGCTACGTGCTGACTCGGTCCGAATCCTTTTTGGCTGATGTTCATGTGCTTAGCTCTTTCTTTTATCTTTTTTTATAACCATTTTTCCTTACACGTAGATCCACGGAGGGTTTTTCGACACGACTATAGTTATAAGTTTGTCTTTATATATATATATATATATATATATATATATAGGCAGAAATCTTTCTTTTAAACGTGTTTCGCTAAAAAAGACCTAGAAAGAAGATTTTATTAATTTTTCATTTAATTTTTCCAGTATTCTTACATGCTTCCTTTTTGCTGAAGACAAGGAGTGGAAAAATGTGCCATAATTTTCAACTTTCCGAGCGTTTTCAGCCACTTCACTGGCCATTTTCAAGGATGTTATTTTCCTGATGTTGTTATTTTGTCCTCATGTTTTGACTGTAACGTAATGTTTTGAAAAGAAGCGCTCATTAAAGCTATCACGTGACGCGCGGCTGGGTATCGTGTGAGCGTTTGTCTATTTTTTTCAAAAACTGTAAAAACTGTATTTCCACTGTTAAAGAGAACGGAATTAAGTCGCTGTTATACTCTTGTGAAAATTTAGTGGCTAACCAACTCGTGCTGAAATATGAAATGATCCGTAGTCCAAATGTGGAAATACATATGAGAGAGAGAGAGAGAGAGAGAGAGAGAGAGAGAGAGAGAGAGAGAGAGAGAGAGAGAGAATCTGTCATTGCACCTGCTTTCTCAGCTTTCTATTGTTCCTTTCTAACTAGCTTGTACTCCTCACTCTTTTCTAATTAATCTTTCTACATTTGTGTAACCCCCTGCACATCAGTGGTATTTTCGCCTTGCTCGGGGTGAAATGATTAAAAAAAAAAATATATATATATAAATATGTAATATAAATTATATATATACAAACATATTTATATATATTTGTATATATATATATATATATATATATATATATTTTAATCATTTCACCCCGAGCAAGGCAGAAACGCCACTGATGTGCAGGGGGTTACATAAATGTAGAAAGATTAATTAGAAAAGAGTGAGGAGTACAAGCTAGTTAGAAAGGAACAATAGAAAGCTGAGAAAGCAGGTGCAATGACAGATACATGGGCGGAGAGAGAGTGAAGATTATACAGGGGAGGGGAGAGAGCTAGAGTCCAGTGGTTAGTAGGTGAGTATTAACTTTGCATTTAAATTTCTGGAGGTCGTAGCCGTCAGGAAAGCAAGAATACGGGAGTGAGTTCCACAGGCGGGAAGTGCGAGAGAGGAAGCTGCAGGAGTAGAATTGTCGTCTGCATTTGGCTAACCTGACTGTGAATGGGTGGGACCCAGTTGCCAGTCTGGTTGCACGAGTAAACACCTGTTGAGGAGGCATCAGTGACTTAAGCTCGTCCGAGCAGAAGCCATGAAAGTATTTATAGAATAGACAAAGGGAGGCCACATTTCGACGATGGGGAAGTGGCTGCAGTCGAGACGCCAGTTCAGTACCTATCACATTACAGACTCTCCTTTGGAGCTTGTCAAGAACACCGAGGAGAACGGCAGGGGCACCTGACCATAAATGGCAGCAGTACTCCATGCACGACGGATGGTTGACTTGTATATATGCAGGATGGATTCAGGTGGAAAAAACATCCTGGATCGACATAGTGACCCAACCTTCTTAGCAGTAGATTTTGCTATGGATTCAATATAGTGGTTCCATTTGAGGTCTGAGGACAGCCAATGCTTTTGTTCAGTGTTAAGGCCTGTTTAATTTTCAGGTAATAGTGCGTCAATTGTGGTGTATATCCATGCTTTTTACTGTCTCTAACTCTCGATGTTGCAATAAAATAAACATTTGATTAAACAAAGAAAAGATTGCTAGATTGCGATGTGTTATCTATACGGCGGTGAATGAGGGAAAATCATCCCATGGATGAGGGGAAAAGAAAAGGCTGAAGGAATGTGGTTCTATAGAAGGATACTGACAAGCTTTTATTAATGGAGGGTGGGAGCTTTAAAAATGAGAAAATCTGTTAAGGTCTACAAGTGCTAGAAAGTTGTGTGAATGCATGATCGCATCTAATATGAAGTAACGCGACCCAAAGAACAAGGAGACGAAAGTAGAAGAAAAGAAGCACTCAGCTTTGTCCGTAGATGACGTGAGAACATCAAATCCATGGATTAAAGGAGGTATTGAGGATTTCCTATTGTTGAGCACTCGTTTACAAATCCTCCAATAGTCCTTGGAGCCGAACTTGCGGTCAGCTATGTGCTGTCGCATTCTCTCAGCAAACAACTGTTTGGCGTCATTTAGGGTTCTCTTGCACTCACTGCGAGCAGATGTGAACAGGCGCCTATTGTGATCAGTTAGCTGTCTCCGGAATAGACAGAAGTAATGGTTCCTGTGGGCAATGGCGGCTGAGCAGGCCGGAGAGAACCACGGAGAGGAATGAGGTTTTAAGCAATACTTCCTGGTGGGTATGAAGGCATCAATGCCAGCTTTCACCCATGACGAGACCTCAGAGGCACAGTCATCAACTGATAGGTCAAACACTTTTCCCCAAGGGACGTCGCAGAGGAAATCGCGAAAGGCATCCCAGTCAGCTTTTTGGTAGAGGTAGGTGGTTCTATAAGTAGGGGGCTCCTGGGGGGAGTGAGATTGGAAATAAATACTGAGGGAGACTACAGCGTGGTCGTAGTTGCCGAGAGGGCAAAACTGCGAGACTTGACAGGCGTCGGGCGCAGAGGTGAAACATATATCTAGCAGTGAGGAATGACCCGAGGGTGTGCTTGGGAAGCGAGTGGGGAAGTCCACCACTTGCGTAAGGGATTGGGAAATAGCAAAGTTCATGGCGTGAATGCCCGCCGAATCAGTAACGGCGTTTTCAAGCCACTCAGAGTGATGGGCATTGAGGTCTCCAAATACAAATATGTGGGCAAATGGGTGATAGGAAATAGCCTTATCTATGTCGTCGGCAATGCTATCTAGTAGGGAGCAGTCAGGAGAGGAGGGAGAACAGTAAAGGAAGAATAGGTAGCTTACCGAACTGAGGAGAGACAAGCGGAGACATATGTATTGGTGGTCAGTAGATTCGAGTGAAGACACCCTAGTTATGGGGAGGTGTTCGCTGACATAAACACCCAGCCCATGCATGTGGACAGTGGAATCCTTCCTTAAAAGGGTAAGATAACCAGGGATGAAGAGGTCAGAGGAGGGAATAGCTGAGTTGAGGTTAGTTTCGCAGAGCGCGAGGATGTCAGGGGACTTTTCATGCAGGAACGCTTCTACACTATTGTTATATATATATATATATATATATATATATATATATATATATATATATATATATATATATATATAATAGAATTTTACAACAAGATCTTAATCAAAGAATCACTAAGGCGCTGGTTGAATGTTACGCAAGACATGCTACAGCGTGTTTGGAAGGAGTTGGACTACCGATAAATAAATCTTTTACTGTTCAGCATGAAGTCTATTTAATTTCGTTTGTCTATGACATGTAGTTACTCAGATATTCACATTTTAAATGTTATCAATTTTTTGGACACCCTGTATATGTATGTGCGTGTGCGTATGTGTATGCATATGTGTGTGTGCCTGTATGTGTATTATAAATGAAGTTTAAAACATTTAATCTGTACTGCATTAATCGTAGATCGAGTTCAGTAACTTTTATTGATCTTTCCAGTTTTGATGGGGGTTTCATTACTTTCTCTTCCAGTTACATGCTATGCGTTTTAGTTGTTGTTTTTGAAAGTTCACAAGTCATATAGTTTCTTCTATCTGATGAAAACCTTTGATTGTGATTATATAGCGGCAGTCAACGAGGTTCGAAGAAGGATGGTCTTTTCTAGCAGCTACTGTCTTTATTCGCTGGCAGCCATTTTACTTACTGATCTAAGAAAGCAGTTATATACAGCTGACATTTTAGATATTTCTAAACGAGTTTGGCGGCATGATCATGCATATGAAAGTCTAATAACGGTTACGATGATAGTGTCTGATGCAGTCTTTCGATGTGTGCATGAAATAAGCATTTTGTGTCAGGGTTTGCGAAAAAAAGAAACTCTTCTCCGGTTAGTAGTAGATTTTACATATTTTTAACACTGCACACACACACACACACACACACACACACACACACACACACACACACACACACTTAACGACTGGGTCATGAATTAACGCTAAAAGAAGTAAATTTTCTTAATTCCTGCACATGACATTTTCAAATTCTAGCTTTTCAATTTACCAACCCTCTTGTTTCTTCATGTTACTATTTTCTCCTGCATTTTATTCCATTTAACCTCAGCAAACAATCAAAGAAAACTACCATATATTTAGAAAAGGACATCTCGGTTGAATAATTTTCTCTTCATTCATGAATTCGTATTGCATATTCGCTGGCATGATCGTCTATTGTATAAGGAGTTTATGATTTTATCCAGTACACTGTGACAACAAGCAAGCGATTTTCGTGTGTAGGTTTCATATAAAGAAGCACTATTTGGTTATTAAGCATATTATTGTTAACCATGACCAGAGTTTCGACAAATTGGTTCTTCACTAAACTTTGGGACATGTATATAATATCAACTGTCCAAGATGTCATTATAGAGGAAAAGTAATAAAATTTTGTAGGCTCGAGAAAGAATTGACTTTCTCCATGAACTTAGAAGTCACTAGCTCGGTTACTAGTTTACAATGGGTAACAGCGAGAACTTGAATCAAAGGATAAAAAATATTTCTTTGTAATGCAGCTGATAAAAATCGTTATGCGAAACTGCCGGATATACATGGTGTCTCAAAAATGTATAGAGATTTTTACAGTTTATAGCACTGCCGCTGGATCTGAAGAAACAAAGAAAAACACGTATATATAAAATAAATTACATATATAATAAAAATCGTTATGCGAAACTGCCGGATATACATGGTGTCTCAAAAATGTATAGAGATTTTTACAGTTTATAGCACTGCCGCTGGATCTGAAGAAACAAAGAAAAACACGTATATATAAAATAAATTACATATATAATAAAAATCGTTATGCGAAACTGCCGGATATACATGGTGTCTCAAAAATGTATAGAGATTTTTACAGTTTATAGCACTGCCGCTGGATCTGAAGAAACAAAGAAAAATACGTATATATAAAAAACATGGTCTTATATTTTTATCATTCGACGGTTGTGCGAAGCAGTGAAGTAACCAGAGAGAGAGAGAGAGAGAGAGAGAGAGAGAGAGAGAGAGAGAGAGAGAGAGAGTTCGCACATACGATGGAGCTGTCTGATGTCGTTAGCCAGTCTCTGTCTCTTCATTAAAAAATTCTAGACTTAAAACTACCACATGATCCACATGGCCATGCCCCTTTTCCTATGAATGTTTGATTTTTCGGGTTGCCACTTTGTTAGCTTTATCTACAGTCGGATGTATCTGTCAATCAAATCCGGCGGTCCGTTGCCTTTCAAGCTGGTTGTTGCTTGTATTTTCGTTACACTTTGTTGACATCATCAACGGGTGAATATATTTGTCAACCACACCCTTGTCCTTTGTTGACGTTTAACTACGGTTGGATGTATCTGTCAACCACATCCTTGTTACTTTACCTATGGTCGGATGTACCTGTCAATTCCACTCGCCTTTCAAGGTAATATATTACACTTGCTTTCTTTCAAGATTTACACGTTAGTATTACCAATGTTATCAAAGCTTAGGCTTAACAACGAAAGTTCATCCTGAAATGCTACGGGAATTTTGAAAATGCAGTTGAGGTTCAAAGGCGGTATCGAAGAAAGTTTCATTCACTTCCAACACCACGTGACTTATAATCTCATGAATCAGAAATAAATCTGAAGCTGCTGGTAATGTACACGATGTGTACAAAAACCCCTTCCGGAAGATCACGGATGTAAACAAGTTATGTGAAGCAAGAAACAATGATGGAAAGTTTTCACCAAAGTTTAAAAAACCTATCAAAATATTGATTGTTGCTTGTGATTCCACTGTGTCGCGTTGTCAGCAACGTGTGGATCATAACTGATATGAATTTGAAAACGCAATGACAATATCTTAATATTTTAAGTGCATGCATTTATAATAAATGATGTTTTCATATACATGGGTGTGCGTTGTGGGGCAGTGGATATCATTGAAATCACTTACGCGCAAATACCCTTGGGAAAGGTATTAATCCGTCTCTTCTCCCCCCCCAGCTATAGGTTAAATAACATGGTAGATTGGGTTCTACAGCCTTGGTTACCAACCGGTCTACTGCAGAATGTAATAGAAATTTACTGCGGAAATTCTTTTGCCCGGTCAGTCATAGCACATAATGTGCCGGTCAGTTATAGTAAATAACTGACTTTATATACATTATTTAAATTAGATGTAGTTGATTTTAGATGCTTCAATTATTTCTTGAGAAAGCTTCAAAATGTGTATACATTTCTGAGACACCTCAAAATATATAAATACTTGAAAAACTATATTATATAACTTCTTACGACAAGGTCAAAGGAGAAGCAAGCAAAATGTAATGCCCGTTTTTATAGCCTTTGTTGTTATAATCTTTGTGTTTTTAAATCGAAAGTTAGTAAACAACACTATAAAATAAACACAAAACTACATTCGGATCCAAAATTGTTTTCACTCAATAAGCCCTAAAATAATTAGAAAGATAACCGTTACTACCCACCCAATAAGGGTTAGAATAATGCAATATCCCTACCCATAATGCATCACTGGCCAACATGTATAAATAGTTGAGCCACAATACAACATATATCAATTGTTGAGCCACAATGGTTTGACGATTACGTTTAAGCATGAAACAGTTGCCGCTGGGCGTTGATTTCAATAACCTCTTTTGTATTGACATACACTCTATAACCTATAGCGTGCACCCTAACACATAAATGTAGCATATTATGAAACTATATTTTAATCATATATATATTATGGACTCTCCCATTGATTTCGATGTATGAGGGTCTAACCTTAGTAAGACATCCACACAGAGATTTGTTTATAGTGGTGAAGGCATTGTGTAGTACCATCCACATTTTTTGGAACTGCAGATAACAAACAATCGGTGCAGATCGCATGAACAGCAGACCTCAATTATTTAACCCATAATTGGAGGGAACGGACGGATTAATACCTTTCCCAAGGGTACTAGTGCGCAAGTGAATGCCGTGTGCTCGACTGAAATTGGAACTCGGCTCACCGATTTCCCCCTCCAAACCGACAACCACCACACCACAACGCACATTCGTGAACGCTAACAGCATCTGGTATTCCCAAGTGGTCACCCACCTAAGTACTGACCAGGCTCAACTTCGATGATCGAGCGGGAACCGGTGTATTCAACGTCACATGCCCGTTATATATATATATATATATATATATATATATATATATATATATATATATATAATCCACCTCAAACACGTGTACACTAAAATTACATTTATAGTAACTATATATATATATATATATATATAGTTACTATAAATGTAATTTTAGTGTACACGTGTTTGAGTTGGATTTCAGGCTTTGTTTCATCTGGGGAAGGTTCTACATTGCCGAACGGTCTAAGTGACGTCAAATGTAATGATGGTTTACCATTGGGAACGCAGGTCGGTTATTTTTCTAATAAGAAAGCTGTAACAATGTAGCTGTAAATAACTAAATATACTGTTTAATAATAAAACACAAACCATCTACTCATATATGTGTAATCATTAAAATAGAATCGGTTAAGCAAAAAATATGTCGGATTTAATCTATTTTCTAAAAAAATGTGTTTGTTTACGTTAGGGTAAATATGCATTTTTCGAGAATCAGGAGAAATCTGTTTAAAAGCTCTGATTGGGTTTGTTTGATCGGGAGTTCTTACATAGCCGCGCGGTCAGGACACGTAAGATCTAATGACAGTTTCTACTTGGGGACGCAAGTTCGAATCCTGTCGGCAAATCTGTAGATTAGTTGAAGCTCGAAGTCACCATGCAATATTGATCCCTTTCATCCCATTCTATATCAAAAAACGCTCTTTTGGGGTCATTGTGCGGGCCAGGAATTTTTTCTCGTCAGAATCCATTTTGCACATTTATAAATCAACCATTAATTCGTCCATTGAATACTGTTGCTATATCTGGTCGGGAGCTGCTGCTATTTATCTTGAGATTCTCGACAGAATCGAAAGGAGTATCTGCAATATAATCTATCCTGTCTTAGCAGCTCACCCACAGTCACTTTCTCATCAACGTGATGTGGCTTCCCTCTGTCTTTTCTAAATGTATTTTCATGGCAACTGTTCTAACGAGCATTTTTTCCTAGTTCCCCCACCACATGTATTTACTCGTGTTACGAGGTTAGCATCAAAGTCCCACCATTTTACCGTCTAAATAGTTAAATGTAACCGCCTCTTCTACTCTAATAGTTTCTTTTCTCGGACTTCCCGTTTGTGGAGATCACTTCCATTTGCTTGCTTGCTTCCCTGATAGCCACACTCTACAAAAGTTTAAATGCAATATCAATTGCCATCTTCTATCTCCTTGATTTATATCCGTTTCTTATCATTTATTCGACATCACCTGTACCTTGTTTATTCTCTCACTGAAATCCCCTGCGCACCAGTGGTGGTCCTGCCTTGTTTAATGTGAAATGATCATGGAAAAAAAAATTGGGGCAAATCTTATTCGTTAATAATTCCATAACACTGATTCACAGAAACTCGTTAAGAAGGCTATTCGCTTTTTTCTCGCTGTTTCTCGCTATTTCTCGCTATTTCTTACTGTTTCTTTCGCATTCCTTCTCATTCTAGGAGTAAATCAAGTAAGAAAATATATGAATAAAAAAAAAGAAACAAAAAAAAAACAAAACAAAACAAAAAAAGCGTCCTTGAGAAGCGGTCTCTCGATGTTTGAAATGTAAGTTCAAATCTCGTCGGATGCAACGTCTTTATTAGTTCAAATCTCGTCGGATGCAACGACTGTTTACTATAGAGGCAAAGAGTCTGTCAATCTAGAGAATTGTGACAAAAATAAACAATAAAAAGCAAAACACATGAAAAAATAATAATAGTTAAATACCTTGCTAACGTCTCCAGGTGTCTGTTGTCTTACTCAGTAACCTCGATGGAATTTTTAAACCGAATCTTTTGTTTACTCTACGGTGGTTGCTTGTTCTCATTCCTCTTTCAATGCCGTGACGATAGTTCATCTTATTAAATAATCACCGATAGTTCTCACCGTATTAAATAATCACCAATTTTTGTGTTGATTGTTGTTGAGTCTCGTATATCTCTGTGTAGCAATATTTGTGACGTATCGCTACGTGTAGCAATAGCCGTGACGTAGTTCTCCGTGTCAAGTGTGACGCAATGGATTGCTACCCGGCCTGTCAGCTACTTGCTACTTAAATAGTGCCAGGTCAATTTGCTACATTATACACTACACCCTCTCTGAGCCGGGGTGGTCATACTCCCTTGTTCTTTCTGTCACTACTTCTAATTACTTTTGTCTCATACTGCCCATCTGTTCGCTCTTCTTGTCGTCTCTTCAATGGTGACCTCCGTCTTTCTTTAACCTCCTCTTCCTCATCATCTGTTTTTTCCTCTTCACTTAATTCCATATTCTGATCAATCTTACTTCTGGAACTCACTGGTTTTCCATGCTCCTGCACTTCCATTCTCTGTTCTGCCTCATTATTGCACCTTTCTTCCTCTTCACGTTCCTGATTTTTCATCACCTCCAATATATTCCACTTTCTAAACTGGTCAGTTAAGTGCTATACGTGATACACGCTTTGGGCGATCATGTTTTGAAAGAGATATGACTGATTGGGCAGAAGATTATCCAGCGGTAGGTTGCCAGCCAAGGATATAGAACCCAATTTATCCTATTATTTAACCCATAATTGAAGGGAAGAGACGGATTCATACCTTTCCCAAGGGTATTTGTGCGTAAGTGAATGCAAGGAATTTAACTGGAATTCGAACTCGGCTCCCCGATTTTTTGTTCCAAGTCGATATCTACTGCACCACAACGCGCATCCCTGACTAAACTGTTCAGTATGCATAAAAATACACTGCTCTGTCTTTTCAATGATGGTAGTGTTGCTTCCTTTCTATAACAGAAAATTCGCCTCTTTCAGACTTGCCACTTTGCTTTTTTCATACCACACCTTCTCCCTCTTAGCAAAAGACATCATTACTGCGGCTCTGATCTGCGTTCCCATCAGCACCGACAGGCACAATTTTCTTCCTGCACGTGGGACAGAACTATACCTAAAGAGCATTTTTGATAAGAACGCCTCAACATTCTCCTTAATGATTGAAAACACATTCAAAGTCATTTTCACAGTTTGCTCTATTGTCTCTGGGCTTACGGCCTATCACGTTGAATACACCGGTCCCCGTTCGATCACTGAAATTAAGCAACGTTGAGCCTGGTCAGTACTTAGATGGGTGACCGCTTGGGAATACCAGGTGCTGTAAGCGTTTAGTGACGGATGTGTGTTGTGGTGCAGTGGGTATCGGCTCGGAAAGGGAAATCGGTGAGCCGAGTTGGAATTCCAGTTGAATACCCTGCATTCAATTAAGCACTGGTACCATTGGGAAAGGTATTAATCCGTCCCTTCCCTCCAGTTATGGGTTAAATAACAAGGGTAGGACTTAGGGACCCTGCCCTTAAAAACAAACCCCAATGAATCTTGATACTCGAAAAGAAAAAAAGTATTACTAGACACAAAACTTATATAAAAAACAACAATAAATTGTCGAAAGAAAAAGGTATAACCAGCAACAGATAAATAAAATTTAGTTGGTAATAAATGAGCCGCCGAGGTTGATTTGCCATAACAACTAAACAACTATTGTCTCTTCTAACCCGTTAGGTTGTGGATTTGGTTGAATGTAGACTTCAGATCAATTTTGGCAAAGTAATCCATGTGGTGCAGTGAATATCGGCTCGGAACGAGAAATCGGGGAGCCGAGTTCGAATTCCAGTTGAATTCATTGCATTAACTTACGCACAAATACTCTTGGGAAAGGTATTAATCCGTCTCTTCCTTCCAGTTATGGGTTAAATAACAGGACAGATTGGGTTCTATAGCCTTGGCCGGCAACTATTCTACCGCAGAAAGCAATGGCAACCTACTGCGGGATAATCTTCTGCCCAGTCGGTCATGTCTCGTTCGAGACATGATCGCCCAAGCGTGTTTCACTCATGGCACTTAACTGACTGAATCCATATTTGCTAGCTCATGGCTCGTAATTTCAATATTCGGCAATGAAAATGAATCTGAGCATATTTGGTGCTTCACTCCTATCTTATAATCCCCACATATCTTTAAGTCTCCATCAGCTTTTTTATCGTAACAATAGGTGACGCCCAGTTACTTCCACCTTGAGTTACCTTTTCTAGAATGCCCTGTTGGATCATTATGTTTACCTTTGGTACCACCAAAGGAAGTATGTGAACCGGAACTTTTCTTGCCTCTATATATTTAAGATGAAAATTCTCTTTCAACTAAATGCTCACTTTATATCCTTTAAACAATCCTATGCCACTTTCTCGTGTCTCCATGGAATTTATCAGCTTTGCTGTATCCACCTTTAATATGTCGATCCCTAACAATCCATGATCCTTATGGCATGCTACCACCACAATTGGAATTACTTCAAATAGAATATCAGTTTCAAAGATGCCCTGAAAAAACCCATTGTCTTTATGGTTGATCCATCAAATTGCTTTAATTTCACATAGGTTTTTTTTATTCGAGTCGTCCCAGTTTAATCCAAAGATTCTTTGGTATTAAAGTTATTTTGCTACTAGTATCAGTAGTATTAGTACTAGTATATTAAATACATAATCATTTATTCTTATATTTCCTCGAACTTTTGCGCGTTTACTGTAAATACTCCGGCTTCTTTTTCTTCATCTGACGTTTTTACTGTTCACTTTTTTCTACTTGCCTCCACACACTCAGAAAATGATTCTTTCTTCCGTAATTCGAACATAGTTTTCCTAGCGCCGGACATTTATATTTATTCCTTTCATGCATTCTTTCACAATATTTGCATTTCATTCTGAATTTAGTCGTATTCATCCTGCAAAGTTTGGGCTTTTCTTCCGGTTGATTGAATTCTCTGATTAACTCTAACTGTTGTAAAGATTCCACATTTGTTTCCAAATTCATTAGGCTGCTTTTTAATGCACTCCAATATTTTTTGCTTATGGCATTGATCTTGTAATCCCTCAATCAACCTTAGAAGAATCAATTCATCTTTCACCGGCATTTCTTGCATTCTTAACTTTTCGAACTCGCAATACTTAACTCGCTCCTTATCCTTTGCAAATATTGCATCACAGATTCCTATGGCCCCTGCCTTGCTTCCAGAAACTTGGTCCTTTCAGCAATAATCATTTTTTTGGTTTAATGTTCTTTTTAATGACTCTGACAGCTTTCTCGAAAGTCATTTGTTCCAACTTCTTTGGGTTAGACATGTTAGAAATTCTCATTAAAGCTTCACCTTCCACGGTAGCCAAAAACAAATCCGTCATCTGATTCTCTCCTCCTTCCATCTTTGAGTCCTTCAATTTTTAAATTCTTGCCAATGCTGCAAAAGCTCTCATCCACATTTCAACGTGTTCTGGATCGTCCAACGATCACAAGGATCCATTTTTGGGTTTCGTATAGCTCTGTGTGAAGCAATAGTCGTGACGTATCTCCGCGTGTATCTATGACAAGTGTGACGCAATGGATTGCTGCCCGGTCTGTCAGCTACTTACTACTCAAGCAGTACCGGGTTAATTTGTATAGGATACTACAGTCTGTGTGTTCGACTAAACATAACCGAGTGTATTTATCTGTGTCTTCCACTAAACATACCAGATTGGATTTGTCTATGTCTTTCACTAAACATAGCAGTGTGGATATGTCTGTGTCGTTCACTAAACATACCCAAGTGGATTTATCTGTGTCTTCCACTAAACATACCCGTGTGGATTTAAACGTCGATTAAAACATATCTTGTTATATGACAGTTGTGAGTTCAATCTCTAGTAATGTTGAAAAGTTACATATTCTTATTCAATGGAAAAACAAACAAACAGTCGAGAGAAAAGTTAATAAGATTGGTTAATATGAATTGATATTAGCTAAACATGGAAAGTGCAGTAAAAAGAATCTACCATCTTAGATTAAATAACTAGATCCGTTCAAAATTCGAAGACGTTTACTGATTACAATGACTAATGCTAAAAGAGGTTTGTAGGGTATAATGGCTGAAATGTTGCGAGTATAACAACGCAGATGGACATGTTGTTCTGAATAGCAGAGTATATAATAAGACTAGGTACCTCCGCAAAATCACTGAAAAAACAGTATAGTATGAAGGAAAAAGGAAAAAGGCCCCAAACTAAGTAAAAACAAAAGTTTTATCGGCAAAATGTTTATATTATCATTAAGAGGATAGATCAAAGAATGTTTTAATTATTTTTTAATAATTTTTAATTATTTTTTAATAATTTTTTAAATTTGAAAATTCTCGCAAAAATCAAATAATAGTCGGATTTTGATGAAAATTTCAGGACTTATTCCTAATTGACCAAAATCAATGGTGAAATTATTTTGTATAAAATATTGGTAAAAATATTCTTTTTTACATATGATACCCCCCACCAATTAATTTCTACAAATGCTTAAAAATTCGAATTTTGTCCACAATAAACCTAATATAATTAAATTCAGGAGTCATTGGGGAATGCTAATCAACAGTTTCTTTTTTTCCAATAGAGCTCTTTTTCTAAAAAATAGGTCCGAATTGCGAAAAATGCAATAACTATGTCAATTTTTATGTGGATAAACTTCTGATTGCTTTTATGAACAATATAAATTAAGCGTATCATAGTCTAAAAAGAAAAAAAAATCAATGAATAATGAATTTTTACAAGAATTATTTTCATTTTAAAAATTTTTTTTAATTATATATAAAAATTATATATAAAATGTTTAAAAATTATTGTTAAATTTCTTCCTCAACGTGTTCGGCTATGGTATGTAATTAATGCATGAAGACTACAATTACTAATCGAAAATTTAAAAGCTTAATACAAATGATTGATCCACTGGATTTTTAAAATAATTAAAACATTTTAATTGTGTACATTTTTACTGCCCGTATTTTTATTTGTACGGATGGCCGTACGTGATATTTATCATTAAAAGGTCACGTGATTCAAGGGTTGTCTTCCCTTACATAAAAAATTACATTCGTATATTTTTGTCGCCTTCGGCCTTCCTACTTTAGCCTTGTTAACAAGTTCCGGTTGTCATTATGTTAATCAATACTTGAGATAAGCAGTGTAGCTCGGATGACCTTAACTGATAAAAACTTATAGCGAATATTTCAGAGAGTAAGCAAGTACATGGTATGAAAACAGATAAAGGTAAGTTTTAACTTAAAAAATTGACTTCAATAACGTGTCAGCGACGTATATTTTATTTTTGCCAGATGTTTAAAACAGGAATGTGGCTACTGTTTAAAAAGGTGTCGATCAATCAAAAAAAAATGGCAGTACTTTTAAATTTTTATTTTTAATCTGAAAATTTTTAGATTCCAATCAATATAATATCGCTTTAAAATACGCCAGTGTATTTTGTTTACTGGAATTACTTAATTTAATCTCTTAACTTTCAATTAAAACTAATTTTAAACCTAAAATATAACTTATTTATTTTAAACATTTCATTTAAAAATCAGGTATTGAAAATTTATACTGAAAAGTGGAGGTACCTAAATAAGACAGACAAGAAGGCTAGAGGGTATAATGGCTGAAACGTTATGAGTATAACAACCAAGATAAGCATTTTGGTATGAACAGTAGAACATATAATAATACAGATATATGAAGAAGACTAGGGTACGATGGCCGAAACATTATGCGTATATCAGCCAAGTGGAGCAAGTTATTCTGATAATAGGGTATAAAATAAGACAGACCCCTGGAGAAGGCTAAATGGTATAATGGCCGAAACGTTATGCGTATAACAGTCAAGATGAACATATCGGTTCGATTAGTAAGGCATATATTATATAAATAATTCATGATGCATTTTCATTAAAAATACAAAAGTAATAATAGTCACTACACGCACATTTTTTTGCCTAAGCTCCTACTATTCGTGATGAGAGATTTTAAATGAGGCATAAACCTGGTTTCTAGATATTACGTCTAATTATGATAAGGTCAATGTTATTATGTAATGCCCGCGGCTGTAGGTTGATTGAACTGGGTAGCTTTTGTATTTACTCACGCAGACAATCCCCAATATAAAAAGATCATGCAACTATATATATATATATATATATATATATATATATATATATATATATATACTAGCAGTATAGCCCGGCGTTGCTCGGGTGTAATAAAAGCTTTATAACTAATCCATGGTCCTGTAGCCCAGACTCGGCCTAAAGAATATTTGTGTGAAGTTTGGTGAGAATCGGATAAAAATTGTGGATTTATATAAAGGACATACAGACAGATAAACAGACACACACACAAACATCTTGCCTTTTATATATATATATATTATCGATTTTTTACATTATTGTAAGAACTGCAACCTTGAAACTTCTGAATATCGTTTCTTATGAGTGTATGAGTGTCTATGAGTGTATCAAATTTGATTAAAATCGGACCACTCTTTCTATAACCCGATTTTTTCGATTATTGATTTTCGATATTTATCTGGGGTACCTCAACACAAAACCTAGCTAAGAACACTCGCAGACGCTTATAGTACAACTGTGTAAATTTTCAAGAAAATCAGTTCAGCCGTTTCGGAATCTATAGGTAACGGACACACACACAGACGGACACACACACAGAAACAAAGTTCCATTTATAAATAAGTTTAGATTTGAGATAAGTAAAGAGAGAGAGAGAGAGAGAGAGAGAGAGAGAGAGAGAGAGAGAGAGAGAGAGAGAGATATTCATAGAGAGAGTGAAATGGAGAGAGATAAAGAAATAGAAATATAGAGAGAGGATAAAATAGAGAATGTTGTCTATGAAAGTTGGTTGTATTTTCACTAGGACAAATACAGCCGTCTATATATGGCCCATATATGACTCAACATCGCCTTGTGATAATGGTAATATTAAGCGTTTTATCCGTTTTATTTGTTGCTGCTGTTAGAGGCCCTTAAGTGATGTAGTTTCTGTTATCTGGTAAAATTCTTTGTGATTATTTAGTGCCAGTCCACGAAGTGCGAAAAACGATGGCCCACGCTATGAACTGAATCACTCAGAAATCGCCCCGTTCTCTTAAATGTTCTCGTAGACATCAGCCTATAACCTTGCTTCTCTTTCTGAGAGTTGTTATCTCAGAGATGGGTCTCTGGAAACCAGGTTTCATTACTTATAGATTTCCAGTCATGAATGGCCAGAAATCCTCAGCTGTGTTAGGTAGACTTATAGCAAACTTATTATTTTGAACAGGTATTTTAAGCGAAAAAGCCATGTACTTTCCTATCTACTTTATTCTTGTATGTGTTAGTGTTCTGCATGTATCAAATCTTTAACATTATAAACGGTATATGAGACATGAACGTTTGTCATTCCTGCTATTCTAATACACTTTTGCAAAATGGTTTTGACACTCGACAGAAAACCGACTCTATATGCAAGTTAATAAAAAAGCTCTTTTGTACGTTATACTCTCTTAAATTACGTAGCGACGCAGAAGTTACTTGAGAAGGCCACATATTTGCTTAGTCTATAACAGAAGTGTTGTCGAACTATTTCTTAACACGGAAAATAAGATTGGCGTGCCGAGTTCAAATTCCGATTAAAACGGTTTGTTTGCTTTGTACTAATGCTATTAGAAAAAGGCATGAACCCATCTCTTTTTCCTTCATTTATGAGTAAAATAGCAAGACGAACTGGTCTTTGTAACCTAGGTAGAGCAAAAATTAGTCTAGGAGACGGAAAATTTTCAATTTAAAAGCAAGGGGAAAGTAATACGAAATCACTCAACTATCTATTCCGAGAAAAATCATTGCAGCCTACTGATATGAAAGAAAAGGAAGCCGTGTATAACCATGTTATCTATGTCCCGAAGGTGGTGGTTATTTAAAATACGTTTATAAGAAAGAATTAGTAGTAATAGTGTTGATAGTAAGTAAACATTGTAACAGCGGCCTAACAATTAAGAAAAAATTGCAAGTGACAAAACAACAAATGGAGACAAGTCAAGGTTGAGATAAATAAAACAGTTTCTTATTTCTCACAGATTCATACGATTCGATCGGGGTATCGTGAATCAGTAATGAAAGAACAAAAAAGTTCTTTCGGAGTGTAACGCAAGGTAGGAGTCGATATCGATGGAGAAAACCAACACGAATATACAACTGAGTGAGATAGATTTGATGTGAAATAATTCCCGAATTATTGCATTATTGTCAGTCTTTGTTGCAACCGCTGGTTTCGTCGCTGAGCGTAGCTACTGAGGGAAACGTCTTGGTGTCGCAGCTGATGTCCCGGTTAAGTTTGCCTGTCGTGGGGTCCATTGTTATTGTTTGCCGAGTCGGATCTGATTATTAATTCTACCGAAAAGTACAGATGTGGCACACGGCCAAAAGGTGGATGGGGAGACTGGTCTTCTTTTGTCCTAGTTTTAACATGGCCAGTCACAATCTTGACCTCCTACTCAGTATTAGTATTATAGTTATTCATTGATTCAGAAACGATTCCTGTGAAAACCGCGTGGGACTATTTGGATTTGTCAGAAAGATGCTTTAAGGCAGGGGTCGGCTTTGGGTTTTAAAATCATTCAGTGTGCCTACAGCATACTTCTTTTTATAGAAGTCAAGATCAATATACATGTTCTACAATATATTTTATATAAAAATATATACAATAATATGTAAATCACATTAATAGAAGTAAACTGCATTGAATTTTTTTTATTATCAATGGCTGTTTTGCCCTTGCATGGTATTAACTCAATATCGGCAACATAATTTATTACTTTGAGTTTTACACAATCTTCTAAATGTTCAGGTGTTAGGCAACTTTGTTGTGAGCTAAACGCTGCTTTCATGTGAAAGAAAATTTTCTCACAGGAATAAATTGAACCAAAAGCCGAAACAAGAGCAAAAGCAATTTTCTTCAAACAAATGAAAGACCTCGGAAGAGAAATCCAATAGTTAAGAACAGCAGCAGACTTCTCTAAATTTTCGTCTTCAAGAGACTTTCTTAGTTTAACAAATCGTGTCGTTGGAAATTGCTTGACGTGCCACGTGTGGCACACATGCCATAATCTGCCAACCCTTGTTTTAAGACACTGGTATTTTTTCCGAAAGTGAGACTGCTGTGCCGGATGAAATTAAGATCTATTTTTGTCATATGAACTGTAGATGTGGAAGTGATCACTTTCGTTTGAGTCAAACAATTAGAATTCAGACAATGCACTCCAATACATTTCGTTTTTTTTTCCAGTTTACAACAAATATTATCATTGATTTGTAGTAGAGTGTTACTAAGATATTTATTTTGCAATTTGCTTCCTAATGTACGAACAAACATTGTTTTGTTCTTTGTGTGAAGAAGAAACGATGTTCTTTCTCAGTCTACGAACAAACATTGTTCTATTCGTAGTGTAAGTAGAAAAATGTTATTTCTAAAAATAAGAAAAACCCCGTCTTAATTCTGTGTTACAAAAAAAGCAGTCCCTTTTCCCTGGTGTACGAAGAAACTGCTTTCTCTTCCCAGTGTAAGAACAAAACAGTGTTCACTTCTTAGTATATGAAACATTGTTTTTTTTAGTGCACAAATAAAACAATTTTCTTTTTCCAGGTTACTAAAAAAAGTGCTCTTTTCTCGGTGTACGAAAGAAAAAGATTCTCTTCACAGTGTAAGCAGAAACAGTGTTTTTTTCAGTTTACGAAGAACAAAAGTACTCTTCCCCGTGAATGAAGAAACAGAATTCTTTTCCAAGTATACTAAGAACGAATGTGGAAACTGTTCTTTTCTCAGGGAAAGAAATGTTTTCTTCTCAGTAAACGGAGAAACCATGTTGTCTTTGTAGCTCCATGTGATTCAAAGTTATCTTTCTTGTGGACAAAGAAACATATTTCTCTTTCCCAATGTAGGAGGGAACAGCGACATAGCTAAAAATGTCTGGTTCGCTTCAGAATTAATTCGGATATTTTTGCTCAGGCGCAAATGAATATGGAAACTTGAATCATTTAAAAAAATTCATTGAGAATATAAAATAAAGATTAATGTGGTTAAAATTTATCAGATGTACAACATAGGTTAGATAGTAGCAGTTGACAAGGTCGTAATAAACTATCTCTAATGTGGAAATTTTAAATATGAGTTTATTGATATTTTTGCACGTTGTCGATTTAAACTGTTAATCGAGGAATACATTTCAGTAAACATAGAAGAAAATAATACGGGGGAATTCTTTTCTTTGAATGTATGCACAAATAACGGAAATGCTGATATATTTCCTAATTGCTTGATGGACTGGAACTCTGCATTTGTAAAAGACAGCTTCTGTGTTAGTTTTACTACAAGCACAAATATGCACCCAAAAGCAGATTACAACAGAAGAAAGATTTATTTTCATTGTTCATCTTTTATGGTTAATAAGGATATAAAACAGAATAGCCAATCAGGAAACGGATAAATACAGTTTTAATCCAATCATTTCCTTGACCTCTAATCAAGAATATTTCTTTTATATTATCCTATGAACGCACACATAGATTAACTGCCTACTTGATACAATAATAATTTACGCCTTGTGCAAATTAATTAAAACAAAACAACATCTTCCCAGAATCTTTGCCACTTTCCCTGATCATGTATCTTTGCGTTGTTTTTCTCTACCAACCGCTTATTCCTTTACGTTTTGTGCTGATGGATCCAGTTTGTTTCTTCGCCTTGATTACATGACTGACAGTTGAAAAGCTGACACCAACAGTATCCACGATCTCTCAATTTTCAATCGTACATTTTCCGTACGCTTCCTTGGACTAACGTCCATTGCATACAATAGACATAGGACGAATAATTGACAGTTAAGACAATAGTGTCTGGGCATGATAAAAATCTGATGCAATCACGGATGACGCAATATTTTTCAAGGCCAAACAAATTTCATTATACACCCCGAAATTAGATTCATATGACTGCACACTACAACAAATGACCTAATCTGAGGAAAAGATAGAAATCGATTGCACATTTTCATACTAGTGGGTCTAAAACAGAAAACAGACGGTATGGTGAAATTAAGGAAACTAAAGCAGTTTCCGGCTTTCTGTTTAGGATGTGGTTTCCGGCTTTCTTTTTTCCAATCTTTTCACTGTTTTCTTTTTATTTATTTATTTTTTTTCAATTGGAGTAGATAGACTAAACTATCGCCCGGTTCACACTCCACCCATGTCTATTGAACAGGTGTAGAGGCTCATCCCTTGTTCCCTGTTTAGGATGTGGTTTCCGGCTTTCTTTTTTCCAATCTTTTCACTTTTATGTCTGATTTTTTTTAATGTAAAAACATACCAAAATAACTTTTATCAGTAAAACTACTAAAAACATCTTTGCGCTAAACATTATTACAACTCACAGACTTTGCGTAAAGATGTTGTTACACACAATAGTATTAATATATATACCACCCCAATATGTCTGATTACAATATCTAAAGTAGAAAAGAAAATATTACATTATAAAAAATATAACCTTTCATAAATTAGTGTAAGTTATGTTCACTGATATGTACTGATATCCAGATTTTTCAAACGATATCGGATTCTATGACCAATGATTGTTCAGAAAGTTGTGCATTGTTTATTTATCAGCTAACGTTAATGAGATCGCGAGTACATCACCAGATCACATGACAGTTCTTTGCAGGTAATTCTGAAACTATTCAGATGACGCCATTGTTTTCATGCTTGCAGTAAACTAGATGATGGCACATTTGAAGGTTCGTTGTTTACGCTTGGAATTAATATTGGTCTTGTTTTCCTTTCCTACCACTCACATGTCAATTGAGATTGTGTATATCTAAACAGTCCAAGCTGAAATACTTCTACAATTCTGGTAATTATCTTTTCGCAATTCTCCGTCTCCATGATGCAACAATTTTCCAATGATGAACTGAATTCTGGGTAAGGAAAACCATTGAAAGTTTCAGTGCCATTAACATCCACCTGAGTCTATTAAGGAAAATTCAATAACGTTTAAATGTCTTACAATTCTTCTTCTATATGTCGATTTCATTTAGGGCGTGGGCAATCATGGTTCAGTCAACCAATTACACAAGCCCGTCAGGTAGGCTATTCGCTATTTTCTTGTTTCCCTAGTCTTTAATATCTTCCGTGAGTATCAAATTCTTCAAGTCCTCTTTCCACATTATGTGCCCTAGAAATTTTAAAGGTTTCTTTTTGTTTCTAATTATAATTGTTATTTTTTGTTTCCATTTCTTTTCTAAATCTTCCTTGTTGAATGTTCAGTTTATTGTATTTGCAACATCCTTCTGTAGAACCACATTTTTGTTGCCTCGAGTTTCTTTTGTGAGGAGATTGTCCAGTATTCAATGCCATAGAGGAGAATCAATATTGCATAATCGTTTAGTACTCTTTTTTTGTTTTGTTTCTACTAATGTTTACCTGTTACGTTGTTTAAATTTTGGAAGACAACTTTCGCTATTCCAATAAGCCTTCAGATTTCGGTGCCATATTTTCCGTATTCTGTTAAAGCACTTCCTAAATATTTACCTATTTGTACTTGCTTGTTTCCGGTGTTTCCATTTTGTAGTTGGATTCTTAGTCTTCTTTTGAAGACAACTATACATTTTATTTTCTTGGAAATGATGGTCAGTCCTTTCTTCTCGTTTTCCTTTACTATAATCTGTAAGAGTCACTGCAGTTTAGGGTCAACTTCTGTAACATACAAGGAATTTGAAAATGAAAAACAAAAATTCACTAATTCTTTTATTAATATTTACTCCAATGCACAATTTGAAATAGGTTAATTAATAAGACTTTTCTGACTAAACCTTCATCTTTCTCCAAAAATATTTCGGTCTGAAACTATTTTCTGGCTTTAAATAACTAGCAAAGAATTGATAAGTCATAGTATTGTATGTTGTCAGCATTGTGACCGTCAATAATGAATCTTGGTAGGATTTCTAATTACCCCAGGATCTTCTATACTGTAACTTGAATAAGTTTAGTGAAAAAAAAAAATGCATTCTTGTCTTACGCCCCTGTCTACTTTTGTATATTTACTGAATTCATTTTCTATTCACATGCAGGGGTTTTTGTTCCAATGTAAGTTCTGGATTATTCTAATATCTTTTACAAATAATTCAAGCTTACCTAGCAGTTCAAACAGTTCTTTGGGTTCATACTTTATCAAAGACTTTTGAATAATCTATAAAATGTAGATATACATCCGCTGTATATATCTTTTATTATTTCTGTAATTTTGTCAATGTCAAAATCATCTAAAGTTGCCAGTGTCTCTATTTCAATTTCATTTCAAGTATTTTTCTCAAACCACACATTTTAACTTCTTACGATTGATACTTAGTTCTTTTTTCTTGCTTTCTTTTACAACTTTGTCTAGGCGTTCTAGGTTTCTTTCTGTGTTTGCCATCATCCGGGTATTGCATATCTTATGCTGGTAAGATTGTGGCCAACAATATAGAAACCTGGTAGGACTTTGAATTATCTCAGGATCGTCACACTGTAAAGTTTGAATTAATCCAGTGAGAAAATACATTCTTGTCTTACACCCTTCAATATTCGTATAAAGCAAACGTATGTTTATTCCTCATTATTGTCATACACATTATGCAAACGCGTATGGCACAAATAACTGCTTGAACTGTTAAGTAAACTTGATTAATTTGTGAAAGATATTAGAATAATCTAGAAAAAAATCGTCTACAATAAATAGAAAATGAATTCAGTAAATATACAAAAATATTGAATAAGATCCTAAAAGACTGGTTAGAAAAAATCAAGAAGTAAAAGAAAAGTAAAATTAACGCAAAAGTGAGTCCTTTTAAATCCTTGAAACTTACTGAGTTTCTGTACTTAATTCTCATGAAATGGTTCCCAGATTGATTCATTCGTTTTAAGAAGCTGTTGCAGTAGAAGCTGCGGTTATATTTAATTGGCTTCACTGTAAAAGGGTTGGACTTATTTGCTAGTCTAGTAGCTCGAGTAAATTCAGAGAGGGCACCCGGGAGCTAAGTTAATCAGAGCAGAAGCCATGAAAGTATTTGTAGAAGAGACAGAGGGAAGCCACATTACGTCAGTGAGAAAGTGACTGGAGTTGAGCTAAATTGCAGATTCTCCGTTGGTTATTGTCAAGAACCCCGAGATGAATAGCAGGGGCACCCGACTAGGTATGACAGCAGTATTCAATGCACAGGCGGAAGTTAGATTTATATATGTGCGAGATGGATTCAGACGAGAAAAACTTCCTGGCTCTAGACAGTGAATCAACCTTCCTAGTAGCAAATGTAGCTATGTATTCAATGTATTCATTCCACTTGAGGTCGAATGAGATAGTTAGGCCGAGGAAGCGCAATGTTTTGCTTTCAGGGAGACTAACCTAATCCATGCTAATGGTGGGGGAAGGTAGGAGCGATTGTCTATAATGGTTAAAAGATAGCAGCTTTGTTTTGGAAGCATTAAAATTTGCGAGACATTTCTTACCCCAGTCCACCACAGGTTGGAGGTCCTTTTCAAGATCAGCAGCGAGGTTTGCGTTGTCAGCGTCGGTAAATTTCTTATAGTGGCGGAAGTAAATGGTGGTGTCGTCAGCGTAGATGCCTACTTGGGATCTGAGTACATCAAGGAGATCGTTGATGAAGATCAGAAAAGGCGTATGACCTAGAATAGAGTCTTAAGGGACACTCGCGTTCGTATAATAGTGTTTGGAAGTACGCCCGTTCAATACTACTGTCATTACGCGATTTGAAAGGAACGACTAGATTAGATCAAACAAATGTCCAGTTATAACATAGTCCTGTAGATTGCATAGAAGACCAGACTCTGTCAAATGCTTTGGAGATATCAAGGGCAACAGCTCGAGATTTGCCGTTCTTATTGAGAGCCTGGTATATATACTCTGTGACGGTCGTTAGCAAATCAGCAGTAAGCCTGGTGAAGCGGAAACCATACTGTTTATCGGAGAAGAGACTGTGAGCTGCGAGATGTTTGAACCGCTACAGCCTCGAGCACTTTGCCAAAAATCGGTAGTAGGCTGATAAGGCAATAATTAGAAGTTATTTAATGCTAGGCTATATTTTTAGATATTATTCTTTGAGGAGATAATAGTTTAGCGATAAAAATCTTACTACTTAACCCATAGCTGGGAGAGAAGATATTCGGACACTCCTAGTCAAATACAAAGAACCACATGAACGTTTATTATACTTCTTCCGAATCAAAGGATTACATATGGAAATTATGGTCATTATTAGATTAATTAATTGATTCGTTTACTATGACTTATCAACTCTTTGCTAGTTATTTAAAGCCAGAAAATAGTTTCAGACTGAAATATTTTTAGAGGAAGATAATAAAGGTGTAGTCAGAAAAGTCTTATTAATTAACCTATTTCAAATTGTGCACTGGAGTAAATATTAATGAAACAAATTAGTGAATTTTCGTTTTTCATTTTCAAGTTCCTTCATTGGAAACATACGTAGATATCGTAATTATGTAGCGTAACGACGAAATAACTATTTATTTTGTATGTAGCCGAATATACAGTATTTACATTGTTCGAACTATTGTCCTCATCTTTGTTGCCATTTGTATGACGTTTCGGCCGTTTCACGCTGTAGCCTTCTTCATGCGCTAGGAATTACAACGGCTGAAACGTTGTACAAATGGCAATAAAGATGAAGACAATAGCCCGAAAATTGTAAATACTTAAATACTACTTCATCTCAGAAAATATAGACGTAGCCGAATATGTTTAGAAAAATTAGCATTCCGACCATAAGACCCAGACTCTAATCTTATCTTTGTTGTGACTTATTATTCCATAATTTGCAGGTATGAGACTACTGAAGGAGTTTGTTGTGTGAGCGAGATAAAGTTGTTGTTGTAGGAGATAAGATATATATTTTGCTAAACATCCTTACAGATAAGGATATTTAGGAAAAGTAACGGTTAACCCAACACTTGAACAGTGTAAGACTATAGTGGTCGGGAAAGTATTTTCTTGGGAGTCCTTTCGTTGAAAAAAGCTTTTCGAGTGGAACTTACTTCTTATTAAGGGAATATGAAGAGAATGAGGGTGGTTAGTCTCTCTGTAATCGGTATGGCGTCTTATCTGTTGGGTCACCTTGCGTGAAAAGAAAAATCCGAAGAGCGCAAACTACAGATCTGTACTCTAGGCGTAGCATCCGGGAAATGACGAGGCCTATCGGTGCGAAATTTTCACGCATACGCAGGAAAGGGCATCACCACCTGCGCAAAAAGACTTTACCCATGCGACATTAGTTTTAGCGGGAAAAAATAAAGTTGGATACGCTAATAAACCATGTAAGTGCTTAAGTATATTTTTTGTTTACTCAGTTTAGGTATCTATGAAGAAACTAAAAAAACGAGAACACCTTGTAAGTTAAAACGCCGAAGGGACGATATATATATATATATATTGTCTTACGTCAATGGCACGACTCCGAGTTTCGCGCGTTATGTAGTCATCAAGTGCATATTTCAAACTGACAGTTTAATAGTTCTCTCAATGTTCATGGGAGTTAAATCTTATAAAGTTAGGCTACTGCTTTTTAATAACAAGAGTAAAAATTATAATATTCTAAGATTATATATACATAAAAAATTCAAATTAGGTTTTTAATTAAAATTAGAACATTAAAAATATTAAAATGCAGGAAGTTAAAATGAAAGGGGCATAATTCATAATTATTAACAGTAATATTTACGGGGGAAAGAAAGAAAGAAGGGGAAGTAAGGGAGTGATGAAGAAAGAGAGAAACAAAGAGGAAAATGTATAGAAGAATCTATATCAATCGGGGTTTAAGAATTTAAGTAAGTAGTTTTTCTATGCCAGCATGTGGTCATTAAATTGCTTTTTTGTTAAGTATTACAGTTTTTTTTAATGCTTTTTGTGTGTACCCTCATATGTACATTTATTACTTCACGTAACTATATATATATATATATATATATATATATATATATATATATATATATATATATATTACACACGTAAGATTTAAATGAAAAAAATGTTAGGTTTTTATCACGCACGTATGTCCAGTAAAAAGGTCACTTGACTACTTAATTGATAAGTATCTTTTTTTTTCCTTTCTACAAATATAATTCAAGAAGAATTTTCAACGTGTTATGCTCTGATATTTTGAGAAAAGTCGCTTAAGAGAGTTTCTGTTTTAGGGCGGATGTATCCACTGAAAAAGGAAAGACTGGAGTTTGATCATTAAAACATGTCGGAAAACCGACAAATTAAAAATACACTTTTAGAAGCCGGATATGTTTTGGCAAAAAACAATGCACAACAATAACTATTCTAATACGATCACAGAAGCTGCTGGTTTACACTGATAGAAATCATAAATGAAAGTGATAATAAAGAACTATGAGGATGATTTGTAATCGTGTGAAATTTAATAATAATAATAATAATGATAATGATAATAATATTCAATAATGAAAAAAGCAGTAAATACAAACAAGATTTACATTTAGCAGACTGATGAAAACCAAAACAGAAGCCAAGAATCAACTATTGTAGCAAAAAAAGATGAAAAATAAAGCCAAGGATAAAGCTCTTGAACAGATGAAACAACGCTGCATGGCCAATATCCAGAACGTGTTAATAAACCCAATGTTGATAAAGTTAATACTCATCGATGGTTATGAGCATCTGGATTAAAATTTGAAACTGAAGGTTTTATTCTTGCATCATAAGACCAGATTCTTTTCACGAGAAACTTTCAGGCAAATATCGTACATAATAAGGTGGATCCAAAATAAAGGTTATATGACAAATTCCAAGAAAAAATAGACCATCTAATCTCAGGATGTTCTGCACTTTCCTCAAATAAATATAAAAATCGTCACGATAGAGTGGGGCAATATAAATATATTACACACGTAAGATTTAAATGTTAAAAATGTATAGTTTTATCACGCACTGGACATCGTGCAAATACTTTGGAAAATATGTAAACAATAACTGGTATGAACATCACCTAGCACTGTTTACAGAAATAGAAGATGTCACCATTCTATGGAATTACACGATCTACATAGACAGGAAAATTGATGCAAATAGGTCGGACATTATTATCAAAAACCAAAAAGAAAAAAAACTTGCCTACTAATTGATATGGCTTGTCCAGTGGATTGTAACATAACAACCAAGGAATTTAAAAAAACTATAAAAATATAAAGACCTAGAAATTGAAATAGAAAAAAATGTGGAAATTGAAATAAAAAATAGTACCAGTGATAGTAGATGCACTTGGAATGATGAAAAAAATGGAACAAAACAACACATTGAAAGAATCCCTGGAAACCGTAGCTTGAGAGATATAAAAAATTGTCTTGTTAAGTACAGCCCACTAACACTAAGAAGAACTTTGTCTATGTAACACTAGGGATGTTATGGGAGATAGAAAAGCATGAAATGTAGCCCTAACAACACACCGAGACCTGCCTTAGATATTTCCACAGACTTGGTAAGTCGTGTGACCATAGCAGAAATCGAGTTATGATGAAAATGACATAAGATTTTTTGATTCTCGTCTTTAATCTCAATGTCTGGTCTATTAGTTTTTATATTCTCTGGAAATTTACCATTCATGGTAATAAAAATATAAAACTTAATAGACCAGGCTTTGTGATTAACATCAACAAACAGGAAAAAATATTCTTATAGATAAAGTCGTGTCGTCAAGTAAAAATATATCTTTTCAAGGATATGACAAAATAAGAAGCTTAGAATTGAAAAATTGTAGCATCTTAAAACTAGTGTTATATTTATAATAATTAGAGACCTTGGTACAAAAAAATGGTACAAACATATTAAGATCCCTGTTAGATCCTGTTTATAGGAGATTTAAAAATTGCTCCGCGTGGAACTGCTCATCTAAACAGGAGAGTAATGTCAATATAAAGAAAACATAAACACTATACATCTTAAGTATCACTGAACATTAGAATTTCTGCAAAGAGAATGCATATATTTATTAACTTCAGATCTTTTGTAAAAATGGCTTCGTAATCAATTGTACTGGACACAAAACAAGAGAAGATAATAGTTTAAGAATATTAATAGTAATATCAATATTGCAATGATAAATATAATCATAATTATGTGACCAAGCTGATTTCAGCTAAGGTTGTGAACCAACCAGTGAGAATCGAACCCACTTTCAATGGCTTGTAATTGTAGCTGGATTATCTCTATAATACCAGGGATGGAAAGTAGAATTATTACATGTAGATCTAATAATGATTCAATGAGATCTTAATTATATTGGTTTTACTACCTAGAGTGATAATTATGTTTTTTGTTTTTAATCAGATCACCCCGAGCAAGGCGGTAACGCCACTGATGTGCAGGGGGCTACATAAAAGTGAAAAGATTTGAAAAAAGAAAGCCAGAAACCATATCCTAAACAGGGAACAAGGGATGAGCCTCTACACCTGTTCAATAGACATGGGTGGAGTGTGAACCGGGCGATAGTTTAGTCTATCTACTCCAATTGAAAAAAAAAAAACAAATAAAAAAGAAAACAGTGAAAAGATTTGAAAAACGAAAGCCGGAAACTACATCCTAAACAGGAAACAAGGGATGAGCCTCTACACCTGTTCAATAGACATGGGTGGAGTGTGAACCGGGCGATAGTTTAGTCTATCTACTCCAATTGTCTATCTACTCCAATGTTATTTCATATTGATGATAATTATTCAAAGCAAAAATAGTTGTGATTGACACAGGTACCAGCAAAGATAACAATTATAATAATGATGATGAACAGCTGACATAATAATAATAATAATAATAATAATAATAATAATAATAATAATAATAATAATAATAAAAAAACTTGTCTATTAATTGATATGGCTTGTCCAGCGGATTGTAACATAGCAACCAAGGAATTTGAAAAACTGTCAAAATATAAAGACCTGGAAATTGAAATAGAAAAAATGTGGAAATTGAAGACAAGAGTCGTGCCAGTGATAGTAGGTGCACTTGGAATGATAAAAAATGGAACAAAACAACACATTGAAAGAATCCCTGGAAACCCCAGCTTAAGAGATATACAAAAAATTGTCTTATTAAGTACAGCCCACACCCTAAGGAGAACTTTTTTCTATGTAACGCTAGAGATGATGAGGAAGATAGAAAAAACATGAAATGGAGCCATAACAACACGCCACGGCCTCCCTTAGGTCTTTCCACAGACTTGGTTGGTAGTGCGACCATAGCAGAAATCAAAATCTATCCTATAAAACAAGATGTAAGTGCATATATTTATCGGTTACGGAAAGTTTTTGGTAAAGAGAGGCTCCGTTGTTATGGTAACAGGAGGTATTACGGGTTAAGCTAATATGTGTTAACATTACAATGGAATATCTCTTCAGTAAAAGACGTGAACATTTTTTCAATGCACTGGTTTTTATTTATTTTGTTTCTTGTTATCTTTCTTTTGATATTTTCATTTTTAGTGATTTAAAAAGCAGAATTCCTTCTTACACTCAACAAGAGAGTTAAATGTAGAGATGAAATCTTCAATTACTTATAAATATAAATATATTAAATAAATGTAAATCCCAACTTATTTAAATATTCCCGTCATTGAAGTTAAGAATACCGATGTATATTCCGAGACAAAATCACAATATTGTTAATTGCCATCATTGTCATCAGCGTTATCTGACCTGATATGTTAAAGGTCAATGAACTATAAGTTCTGTTAATACTCAAGCATCTTTTTAAAACATCATCGCTAACTTGTGTTGTTCTACAGTTTGCAAAGTTTTCTTTTTTTTTCTGATTAGTTTCTATTTTTTATGTCATGCAGGATAAATACGGGCGGATTATTATTTAGGTTTACAACAAATGCAGAGGATCAGGTGACAGTCATTGGTCTTTATTCTCCAGAACTCTCCTCAGTATTCTTGACGAATTTAACAGTACTGAAGTCCACGTCGTTTCGAACGTCCTTGTGATTCTTATAGTGTTTTTACAAAGTGTCTGGGGATAATTACCTTCGACTTAAGGCGGAGGTTATAGTATTCGATTGCGTTTGTCTGTTTGTTTGTCTGTGGTCAAGATATCTCAAAAACCGCTGGATAGATTCGAATGAAAGCTTTCAGCAATGATTTGCCTCATGACTGGGACGAACTGATTAAATTTTGGATTCGACCAGATACGAGATAAAGTTTCTGGGTTATTTTTTTTCTGTTTTATTAATAAAATTTGCCTTTCAAATGCTAAATGCTGAATTACCTACTCTGTTTAATTTTAAGTGTGCATTTAATTTTTAAAGCAGTTGTGTTCATTTTCTGTATTTTCACTCTTGAGGGCGGTGAAGTTTATTACAGTTATTCTTTCTCATTGTCGCGCTTTCTCATGTTGCACCACACAACCCCCAATTCTATCATCCACCTGATCAGGTCCTTCAAATATGTTATCTGCTGCTTTCACGAAGCTGCTATCAATTAACCATCATAGACAATCGCACCTACTTCCCATTAGCATGAAACAGGCTTGCCTCCCAGAGAGCATAACACTACGCCTCCTTGGCCTCACACTCTCAGCGGACTTCAAGTGGAGTGACGATATCGAATCCATTGCTATATCTACTGCTATGAAAGTCGGTTCTCTGTGCAGGACCCGGAAGGTTTTTCCGCCTGAATTTATCCTGCACATACATAAATCTACCATCCGCCCGTGGATTGAATACTGCTGCCACATCTGGTCGGGTGCCCCTGCTATTCTCCACGGGGTTCTTGACAAAATACAACGGAGAGTCTGTAATGTGATCGATACCGAATTGGCATACCGCCTGCAGTCACTGTCTCGCCGGCGTGACGTGGCTTCCCTGTGCCTCTTCTATAAATACTTTCACGGCTTCTGCTCCGATGAACTTAGATCACTGGTGCCCCTTAGGTACGAATTTGCACGAGATACTAAATTAGCAACTAGGTCCCACTCTTTTACAGTGAAACCGATAAAATGTAACCGCAGTAATAAGCGGTTACATTTTTTTTATATCGTCGGTATAATGAATTATACCGACGATATATTTTCTCGCACTTCCTGCCTGTGGAATTCCCTTCCACGTGATTGCTTCGCCGACAGCTCCCATCTCCAGGAGTTTAAATGTAAGGTCAGTAGATACCTCCTAACACACTAACTCGCATTCATTCTCTCAAACACCCTTCCCATCTGCCCAAACTTCTGCCTCGGTATCCTTACCCGTCTATCACTCTCCTTCTGACATTTCCTATATCTAACCACTCTTTCTCTTCACCTTCCGCTATGTAACCCCCTGCGCAATTGTGGCAGTGGAATGCCTTGCTTGGGGTGAAATGATAAAAAAAAAAAATCATCTTTTGCTAATCGTTGAGATGAAGTCGGTATTGCCTTGGCAGAGGTTTCCGGTCTTTGACTGCTCTTCCTATTTCTTATTTTTTATTATTTCGCGGTGTATGTGCGTGATTGCCATCTTCATATTCCACAAGTTTTGTCATCTAATGCAAGGCCCCATATCTCGACTGTCGTTCTGACATGTGCTGAAACGGCTATATCTTTTATTTCATAGATATTTTTCCCTGTTCTCAAAGACTAGGTTTGGTTTTAGGCGTAGATATAACAATCTTAATTCTAAAAATTCAAATTAACTTGCTTTTCCGTTTCCACTGAGCCTCAGTATGGAATAATAGTTGGTGATGTTAGTGTTGGTGCTTATTACTGATGAGCAGTGATTTCGACTCTTACTGGGTGATCCATACAAAATTCGACATCAAATAACCAAAGTCGTAAAATTGGCTTTACATTTACTATTCTCAGTATATTTAGTTTATTTGTTGGTTATTGCTGGAGAGTGAATGATAGCAGGTATTCTCAGCTCTTCAGAACATTGATGCAGACCCCAGCAAATCGGCGATCAAAACAGTTTTAAATCTTGCTTGAATTTCTGAATCTGCCCCGCTTTTGGCACGGATTCGATTGTGTTTGTTTCCATGGTCACAATCCTTACCATGATGTTATAGAACATGGTAAAGTACGTGTCGAGATCCTGGTATTTATCAAATACTAGCAGTATAGCTCGGTGTTGCTCGGGTGTAATGAAAAATTTAAAACTAATCCATGGTCCTGGAGCTCAGACTCTTTGGACGTTTGCACGAAAGACTAAAAAGCAATAGTTGTTTCCAGTTAAAGCGAAACCGTAGACTGAAAGAAAAATGAATGGATGTAAGTTAAATTTTGATTTCCTGGTATCGATATCAAATAAGTTTTTTTCGTCGTAAACTGAATTTTGAAGGCTAAATAAGTCCTCTGAGTAATATGGTATCATGGCTGAGACTAAGAACTACAATTATACCTACTTAGAGCCAAACCCAAAGCAAAAACTAAAATAAAAGGGCCGAAAAAATACAGACATACAGGCAGATAAACAGACACACACACAAACATCTTGCCTTATATATATATATATATATATTATCGATTTTCTGCACTAATGTAAGAATTGCAACCTTGAAACTTCTGAATATCGCTTGTTATGTCTTTGTCTATGAGTGTATCAAATTTGATTAAAATCGGACCACTCCTTCTATAACCCGATTTTTTCGATTATCGATTTTCGATATTTATCGGGGGTACCTAGACACAAAACCTAGCTAAGAACACTCGCAGATGTTTATAGTACAACTGTGTGAATTTTCAAGAAAATCGGTTCAGCCGTTTCGGACTCTATAGGTAACGGACACACACACACACACACACACACACACACACACACACACACACACACACACACACACTCAGACAAAGTTCCATTTATAAATAAGTTTAGATAGATTTTCCATTTTCAACGTCTTTACTTGATTCATAGACACACCTATATCTACTGATTATAATTATTTGCTTTTCCTGATAGGTATAATGAAAACTGTCTTGTTTATCGCAATGAATGTAAATTCAAACATTTGCATTGGGTTAACGGGGTGAATGGGTTACTTCTAAAATATTATGAATGTAAAAGAACAAAATATGATGGACAGAAAACAAAACAACCAAGGAAGAATAATAATGCGGATTACGTGAAAGGAAGCGTCATAATATTTTTGCCAGACGACAATCTATTGTGGGCTTAAACGTCGATGAAGTCTGGAAGTAAATACGTGCTTGGAAATTTTAATACATCCAAAATAACTTCTAACGGAAAATGTCCGTATAAGCCAACCATATTTTCTTTCGATATAAAAAAAGTTTTCTTGAAAATTCAGAAAGAGATAGATTTGGCAGAGGACACATCAACATTTTTGCTAATTCGTCTTCACCGTATATAAAAGCTATTGTGAAAAATTGCCTTCGAATTACGTAATAAATTTTATAAAAATTCGTTTCTCCTTAATGTAATAGCTATTGTAAAATTCGCTAAGACGAATTTTACAATAGCTATAACATAAAGAGAAGACGAATTTTTATAAAATTTATTACCTTATTCAAAGGCAATTAGCTTAGTTTCATATTAATGTTCAACTTTCATTTCAGTCTGTACAGTCATTCTTTTTTCAAATCTTGTGTGAATAAATTATGGGATGTCAAAGTGGCTCAACTTTCTAGCAATTTCTTTTTAGTTGACTCATGTCGAAGAGAAATTTCTCTCTTTAATAATCAAATTACAATTATCACGCCTTAAGAATAGAGAATGGTTTGTTGAACCTTTAACAGAAGCATACGATTTTTTTATCATACACTTGATGCGAAAGATTATCAAAGTATTTGATAAAATATGACACATTTCAGTTCAAATTAAAACTGGTCTCTGTTGCGTCAAAATTATTCTGGCTGAAGTATTGAACATTTAATCTATATACTGAAAGTTCTGCTTTCCCTTTAAATTTGGAGGATAATATCGATCGAGGAATTTGATAAAGTTTTATAAATTCAGTTACGAAACAATACTGAGCAACCGTAGTTCCAGAAAATTGAGAATAATGAGTACAAAAGTTAATCGAAAACATTTACTGTTAATTATCTATGATTAAGATAACGATATATGCAGTTTTATACATCAATAACAATGTTGCAGAAAATGTATGACAAAGTAGAAAAAAGTTTTCGTATGACATGTTTCATCATTTAGGACTTCATCGTACTAAATTTGTTATGTTGGCGCGACGACACATGCGCATGAACAAAATGCTTGGAATTATTTTTCTTTATATACATAATCTTGCCGATTTAATTCAGATTTCTTTTCCCTTTTCTTTTCATCACTATTGTTATTAGATATACCACAGTGTGATAAGATAAGATCTGCCAGGAATGGTAAAATATTGTAAGAGCCAGAGTGAAAAATTTATTGTGGATGAACTTGCGATTAAGACAATCTCTGAGCTATTTCATCGTAGTGAATAGTTTTCTCATTGGATCAGAGAATAATTTTTATGTCAACAAGAAAAACGAAAAGAATCTAAATGAAATCGGCTATATATATGTATATATATATAAACTTATTTATAAATGGAAGTTTGTCTGAGTGTGTGTGTGTGCCTGTGTGTGTGTGTGTGTGTCCGTTACCTATAGACTCCGAAACGGCTGAACCGATTTTCTTGAAAATTTACAGTTGTACTATAAGCGTCTGCGAGTGTTCTTAGCTAGATTTTGTGTCGAGGTACCCTCGATAAATATCGAAAATCGATAATCGAAAAAATCGGGTTATAGAAGGAGTGGTCCGATTTTAATCAAATTTGATACACTCATAGACAAAGACATAAGAAACGATATTCAGAAGTTTCAAGGTTGCAGTTCTTACAATAGTGCAGAAAAGTGATAATATATATATATATATATATATATATATATATATATATAAGGCAAGATGTTTGTGTCTGTCTGTTTATCTGCCTGTATGTCTGTATTTTTTTCAGCCTTTTTATTTTAGTTTTTGCTTTGGGTTTGGCTCTAAGTAGGTATAATTGTAGTTCTTAGTCTCAGCCATGATACCATTTACTCAGAGGACTTATTTAGCCTTCAAAATTCAGTTTACGACGAAAAAAACTTACTTGATATCGATACCAGGAAATTAAATTTTGACTTACATTCATTCATTTTTCTTTCAGTCTACGGTTTCGCTTTAACTGGAAACGACTATTGCTTTTAGTCTTTCGTGCCAACGTCCAAAGAGTCTGAGCTCCAGGGCCATGGATTAGTTTTAAAGCTTCATTACACCCAAGCAACGCCGGGCTATACTGCTAGTGTATATATATATATATACACTACCGGCCATAATTATTAAGCTACCCAAGTATTTTAAAAAGAATTTTCTATTTCATACTATTTTTAGTATTTATTGCCACGTGAATAATTCTAAATAAAAATAAAATGGTTCTTTTGATATCATTACTTTGCAAAATTTTACAAGGCAGCCAGGAAGCCTTTGCTTTGGCCAGCCAATAAGAAGTGATAGCATGGGGAAGAGAGCACAAAAACTGGACACCAGAACAGTTCATTTGATGCACATGTTATTGTGCAGTATTAAAAAAGAACACTTCTATTTTAATTTAGAATTATCCACTTGGCAATAAATATGAAAATAATATGAAATACATCATTTTCTTTAAAAAAACTAAGGTGGCCTATTAATTATGGCCGGTAGTATATATATATAAATTAAAAATGTTCAGTATTCCCTATTCGTATGCCTGTGTAGTCACACCAAATTAATACATTTAGACCGATTAACTCTTAAAGGACGAAATGCGTCACACAAAATCTTTTTTCACTTTGTCATACATCATTTATAATTGTATAACATGGCCTAATTTCAACACACTCTTTGTATTACGTTCTATTTGGTTTGGCCTTCGCTTATTGTTCTTGAGTTTGTTTTTTTCGGAAGCAAATGAAATATACAGATTTTTATATATTATTACTAAATGTTTATCCAAAACAAGGCCTAAAAGTCACCAAAGGTAGTGTATTACTGAATGAGGTTGTTATGAACGCGTTGTTGATCCTAAACTTGAATAAGTTAAGATTGTAGTGAACGGAGAAGCGTCCTCATGGGAGTCTGTTCTACAACTTATCGAGCACATTTATAAATTTACCATTCGTTCGTGCATTGAATACTGTTGTCATATCTGCTCCTTTTATTCATCTTCAGGTTCTCGGCAAAATCCAAAGAAGGATCTGCAATATAAAAGATCCTGGCTTGGGAGCCCGTCTTCAGTCACTTTCACACTGACGTGATGTGGCTTCCCTCTGTTTTTTTCAACACGCATTTTCATGACAAAAGACCTGAAAAGATTTGTCTCTGTTTTCCCGACTACATGTATTTACGCATGCTATGAGGTTAGCATCAAATTCCCACAATTTAACTGTCGAATTAATTAAATGTGTCGTGGACCCGGTTAAAGGTCCAGCAAGAATAATAAAAAACAACCAAAATAGGAAATAACGAATATATATTAAACACGGCAAAATGCAACACTTAGAATTTTGTTAGTAGAACGATAATACGGGTTAGTGTGTAACACTATAATTCGACCCTTGAACTGGGACTCGTAATGGTCGTTACGGTGTTCGTAGACGACTCTTTGCTATGTTCAGGACACTTTCCTCGGGCTACTTTCTCAGGCTAATTAGGCTATCTACCTGGCTCTCTATTCTCACCTCTTGTCAGGGGAGGTATATGTAATGGTTGGAAGAGTTCATTCCGTTGTGGGTGATGCTGCCATGACAAAATGTAACCGATTCTTCTACTCTAACAGTTTCTTTTCTCTCCCTTCTCGTTTGTGAAACTCCCTTCCGTTTGTTTGCTTCCTCTATAACTACAATCTCCAAAAGTTTAAATGCAACGTCAATTGCCAGGTACTATCTTTTTGATTCCCATCCATCTCTTGTCCTTTTTTCGAAATCCCCTATACCTTGCTTTTTTTCTCACTAAACCAGTGGTGGTTCAGCGTTGCTTGAAGTAAATGATTATAAAAAGACAAAACAAAATAAAACAAAAAAAAAAAATAGAAAGAAAGAAACAAAGAAAGAAACAAAACAATAACATTTTAGAAATTAGTATTTAATTAGTTTTCGAACACCGAATTTCATAGTCTCTGTTTAATTAGTGCTATATAATCTTTAAAATACATAGGAAGCGGTTGCTTTTGTTCTAGATATAAAAATCATATTGGTAACATTAGCCTTTGATAAGAAGTTCATTTGCCACATAAAGACCCGTGAATAGAGAACCATGCAGTGGACATGGCGGGATAAGTGCACCGAATCAATTCTTTCGGAAATAAAAGATAATCTGTAATCCTAATTAATACTAAATATTAAATAAAAATATTTTAGAGGAAAGGTCATAACACAACTGATTGAAATCAGGCCGATAACATTTTTACATTTATTCATCAATGTATTACTTTATATATCATTACTGAGACAATTATTTTAAAAAATCAATCTTCTGCGTTATATTTTAAGTAATACTTTCTTTTAGATTTATAGTCTAATCTCTGATTATTTTTTGCTTTTAAATTTATTCTACTCGCTAGAGTTCTCTTTTTCTACTTCGTAACTAACTACAATCAATCTACATTTGAAAGTTAACACATATGATAAAGATTTTTAACAATCCTTAACTAATATAATGTCCACCATATTTACTGTATTCTACAAATATAAATCTTAAATTTGTCGTTATTGGACAATTAGTACTCCTACTTTTCAAATTTGTTTGTTTAATCTTATGAAACTGCTTAATTACTTCATTATTTGTAAAACAGATTCGGTCAGATACCAGTGCAATATCAGTGTGTGAGTAAAGTATTTTTTGTTATTGTTTTTAAAGTATTCCGATAAAACGAACGATTGAATCGGATCGAATTTTTTTTTAAAGTTCCAAATGATAAGATACATTATTTACACTATTTACATTGTTCAAGCTGTACGCTCCGACCTTCTTTAAGTGACTGGAATTTCGAATTGAACCCTTTATTTTCTTAATCGGAGTAGATTGTTCTTGTTCCACGAGTCAGTATCAGTTGTCTCCCTTTACCTCAACTATAAAAGTTTTGTTCACCTCTACTGTAGCCAGATATTGAACTCACAGCTCTTTGGGTCAAGTCACCAGATTCAACCAACGCTTTCATCCAATGGGCCATAAATATCGGGAATATGGTAACAAAGATTAGGACAACAGTGCGAACAACGTAAATGATGTAAATAATTAGAATACCTCATCTCGGAAATATAGACAAATAAAATACATGTTATCAATCATCTGATAAAGTTTACATATTGTGAATGTATTTTCTATCGTTGATTCAATTAAAATACAGACGTTCTCTTTTGGTTGGGAAAAACGCACCATGGTCACAATTCTGTATTTGAAAACTGATCCTTAGCTGGTTTTTGACACTGTGAGTAATAGTAGAAAGAAACACTCGGTGTGACAGGTAATGATCAGGCAATACTGTATTCAAGACATTGCCAATAGAACCAATGTCCAGTATGAAAACGGAAACTTAACAAAGATCGTGCATGAATTATAAATATATGCAAGCAGTATTAATTGTTCCCTCTGGTTGAATCATTATTGTTAATACATAAAATTGTGTGATAGACTCAGTGTCACAGAACATGTTTGGTAGCTAATAGGAAAATTAGATCAGTATCAAAATTCCTATGTGCGATGTCTGTCCGAAATAATTCGGATATTTAAAATTAACGGAGAAGTAGTTTAACTCGGGTTATAACGCCTTAGTCTTCTTCAAGTTTCTTCTCTTGGGAACTCACACGTCTACTTCAGCGTTCTCTCTGCTTTTAAAACAGTATGCAAAAGAGTCTTCAAAAGTACTCGTTCGGGATTGGCATCAGCAACTTCGTCGGGTGTCCTTAAATGGTCGGAGATCTCCTTCCTTTCAATAGCGATTTTTTAAAGTTTTGCGAAATCGTGAAGGGAATTCAAGAGGTTCAAAATGGCTGGATACTTTTTGCAAAACACCGTAGAATCCCCAGATTTTCACCGCCTATTGGGATTGATTGCAGCCTGCACATATTCAATACTTTCGTATGTTCTGCTTGTTGAAATTTCTTCCACAATGTGAATCACTTACAACAGATTTCCGGACCAGTCGGAAATGCCCGTATCAAAGATTTTGAACAGAACAAACGTCATTTTTTAAAATGTTAAACATGCAGGATCGCTTAGCTTTAGATTGAAATTTTGGATGTTTTCTGCATCTAAATTTATAACTTTGCCTATTTTATTTGGTTATTCCTTTTATTTTTTCATTGCTATCTTTTCTTTTTATTTCGATTATCATAGTAGTATCTCGTGTGATTCCGTATGTAAATTTACTGTAGAAGATTGAGAAATTAGTGCAATTTTGATGCATTTTCGCCATTTTTAAAAATAATTTCACTCCAATCATAGTGATAAAGTCACTAAGGCACAAGAGATTATTGAGTATGAAATAATTTGCGAAAAAACATTATTAAGGAGAGAAAAATAAAAAGGACAAAAGTTAAGGTAACAGCTGACACTGAATTTAAATTCAGAAACCGAAAGTTTTTTTAAAAAATAATTTTGACCTATGTAAAGCGATATTGCAACTAGGATGCAAAGGATTACTGGGAGTGAAAGAAAATGAAATACTTTTCTGTCTTAATTATTGTTCTTTTATTATTCTCTCTCCTTAATAGTGATTTTTCTCATATTCTCATATTTTTTAACACTCAGTAACATCTTGCATCTTAGTAGCTATATTGCTTTTTCTTAGGGTGAAATGATTAAAAAAGTGAGGAGAAAGGACAATAAAAGAACAGGTTTCTGTGAGAAAGTGTCTGAAGTTGGATTTTGTCAAGAATCTTGAGATATATAGTAGCCGAACCAAACCAGATATGGCAGCAATATTCAATGCATGGACGAATTATATATTTATAAATGTGAAAGAATGATTCTGATGAGAAAAACTGTCTGACATAACACTGTGAATCAACTTTCCTAGCAGTAGATTAGCAGTAAATCCACTTCATGCCAGTTGAAAACGTGAGCCCAAGAAGTATTGAGTTAGTGCAAAGGTCATTATTTACTTAGGCAATTGTTTACGAGTTCATACTTTCCTAAAGAACTTTAGGGTCATATATCAATAATAATCACAAACGGAGTGAAACCATATCGATAGATTCTTACATTAATTATTTTTTGGATGATGAACATCAAATAATTAGGAAAGATTTGGCCGAACAAATAAACTCGTTATATTTTGGTTTGATAAATTCAGTGCTTTGACAAATTTATTCTACGGCATTCTTCAGGTGTATAATCCATACGATATTTATGTGCGCTGTGGTGCAGTGGAACGAGAAATCAGAGAGCCGAGTACGAATTCCAGTGGAATTCATTGCATTCATTTACGCGCAAATACCCTTAATCGTCTCTTTCCGCAACTATGGTTTAAATAACAGGACATATAGGGTTCTATAGTCTTGGTTGGCAACCAGTCTACCGCAGAATGTAATGGCAACCTACTGCTGGAAAAGCTTCTTCCCAGTCAGTCATGTTTCATTCGTGTATCGAAATGAACTGACTGACTGAATGATTCGTAAATGTTGCGATATAAATATGGCTTCCAGAAATAATAGCTCAGTTACAAATAATAAAAAAATAATGAGATTGAAAAAAGACTGCCTTGTTTATTTAAAATAAAGGTAATGATTTTTTAAATTTAAAATAATTATTGCTAATTATATGTATTTAGATGTTCGTTAACAGGAAGCCAATGACAATAATGCATTGAAATAATTGTGAAGGGAGAGGGTTGATAAATATGTCGCAAATCCATTGCTATTCTTCCGTCTTACTTGTAGTTATCTATGCTTTGCGATTTTTAAAGAAACAATTGAAAATTATTTCAGCACTAAGTCATCGTAGAATATCATAGAACATCTTTTAGTTACAAAGTTTTTCAAAGGTTACTGAAGAGAGCATTCCCACAGGTTTTCAATCATAATTTCATTTAAAAAATAGCCTTTTCAATACACACCATTGTCTAATTTTTATCAATATTCATGTAACTAACGCCTTAATTTATTAATCTCTCTTTCTCTCTCTCTCTCTGTCTCCCTTTCGCACTCTTACAAACACACATACATACACAAACTGACACACAGACACATATACATACATAATGATGAACAGTGTGTAAATAAATATGTCAGATTTTAAGAGTATATTACTTTGATATGTGATCGGGATTACAAATCAAAATATTTTGATTTAAAAAAGTTTGTTTTAGAAGAAAAAACTAGGATGATTATTTTGGGGAATAGAAGGTGTGGTTAGAATAAAGATGAACCGAGCAGGTTTTTCTACTAAAATGAATCGGGATTCATTTTAGTAGAAAATTTCTACTAAATTTCTACTAAAATTTCTATCGATCTAAAATTTCTATCGATCTAAAACGCAAAGTTCTCAGGGCTATTATCTGGTGTTGATTCGCTGACAGAAATCTGACTATATAGTGTTTTATTTAATAGGAGTGGATAAGTTCGTCTGTCATCTGGTCCACACCCCTCCCTGATCTTTTGAACAGGAGCAGAGGTTTATCACTTGTTTCTTGTTTAAGATTGGGTTTCTTGTTCCTTTTATAGTCTTTTCGTTTTTTTTCACTTCCAGTAGTTTCTTGCGTCTTAGCGGTAGTATCGCCTTGATTGGGTTGAATTTATTAAAAAATTGTGTTTAAGATTTTCCAGCGATTTTATACCCCTTACACACACAAACAAACAAACAAACTAACAAAAACAAACAAACAAACAAACAACAAAAAAACAAAAAAAAAAAACAAAAACAAAACAAAACAAACACGGTTTAATACTGTGTGTTTAATCTAGTTAAAAAAATATGGGCCGGGTACTTTTGGAATCACGTGATAGTATGAATATCATCATATCTATGCGTACATGAACAAAAGCTCATGGAGGAAGAACGTGTATGCGCACACGTATGTGTGTGGTAGACAAAGAAAAACGAGTAGAAAAAGTGAGAGTGTCGGTGAAAAAAGATGTCTTGATTGAGAATGAGAAAGAGTAACCTTGAGGAGAAAACAGTATTTTATTCAAAGGCATATTTGAATACCTGCTCACAATGGTAAACTTTTATTTGTTTGTTTTCTTTACATTACTTTTTTTTCTCCGGAAGTACACGGTATGACCACGAGAATCGTTGTTTCATTTTTAAGATTTTGCAGAATCGATATGAGATAAAAAAAAAAAAAAGAATAAAAAACTGTGCTTCGGCTCAGTTTTAATAAAGACATCGATAGTGGCGTAATTCTCATCTATGTAAACGTTATCAATTTTACATTTCCCCAGCGATCGCTATTCTTAAGATAAAAGCGAAAAGTTCTACATTTATGTCTCAAAATTAATGGAGATTATTTCGCCATTTGACTAACATCTTCCGAAACTTCTAATTTTTATGCTCCTTTCGAAAATATATTTGTTATTAGCTTTGCCTATCTGACTAACAAAATTTGACTCAAAAAATTTACTCAATTTCTTAAATAAATGCTTACATTTCTGCTATTTTCTTAAAACCTGGAAAATGAATTTGGCCTTACTCCGTGGTTGTTATATAAAAAAGTAATCATTTACAAGTGTATCTGTCGATTAGTCACTAAGTGGCATACATGATATATTTTTGGGCGATCATGTCTCTTTCGAGACATGACTGACTCGGCAGAAAATTTTCCTCAGTCGATTGTAATTACTTTTTGTGGTAGACTGGTTGCCAACTAATGCTATAGAATCCAATCTGTCCTGTTATTTAGCGCATAGCTGGAATTCAATTGTGCGTAAGTGAATGCAACGACTTCAACTGGAATTCGAACTTGGCACTTTGATTTCTCGTTCCGAGTCGATATCCACTGCACTACAACGCACATCCTATCGATTTGACAGTTTTAAAAATAGGAAACGGAATTCCAGAATTACACTTTTAGGTCATCATTATTTAACTGATAAGAAAACATTAATTGCGTAGAAATTTTAGAGTTTATTTACGTTAAACTTTTTTTTGGGTTGTTAATCAAATATTTGCGCATGGCTTATGTGCGTATGTCAATAGAAAGTAAGAAGTTCTACAGTGGGTGGTCAGTTTTATACTTATAAAATGGATAATATAAATATGGTAAGTAATGCAACCAATTGTGACCATAGTGTTTTAGCCTAACATGTTGAAACAACTGTTCTCATTCCATCACCGAAGTTAAGCAACGTCGAACCTAGTTATTACCTAGATGAGTGACTGCATGGGACTATAAAGAGAATGTAAACTTGGATGTGTGTATGGTGTAATGGGTAACAGTACTGAATGAGAAATTAGAGAGCCGTGTTTGGATTCTAGCCAGGGTTAAGCGTTATCATCCTCATATATCTGCATAAATTGTGGCTCTTACTCTGTAACCCTCTTGGAAAAAGTATAAACCGTCACTTCTCTCCCCAGCTATGTGTTAAATAGTAGGGAAGATTGGGTTTTCTAGCTTTGGATATCAATAAGTGTAAATGGAGGAGAACTCTAATTTAAAACTGGGGATGGCGGAAAACTATTCCACTATATTTCCTAATAACAAATAGCAGTTTACTGATTATAAAGAAAAGTGTTGAGTAGTCATGACAAGTTATGTCCTAAAGAGATACTGCATTAAAAAGAAAAAAAAAGACGAATTTAGCAACATAAAAGCTTGGAATGAGAAATCGGAGAGCCGATATTGAATTCCAGTCGAGTTCGTTATATTCATTGACGCACAAATAAACTTGGGAAAGGCAGGGATGTAAACCCGTAATTGCCCTGCTTAAGATACTTGTAAAACGTAATTGCCTTGTTTAAGATTGCCTTGTAAAATTGCATGAAAAGAAAGAAATGTAATTCTTAGTTTAATACGACGGAGCGAAAGAAATTATTATTAGTGGTATTGTTGATTTTGCAGTTTATTGTCAATCGCAATATAAGTCGAGTTAAGAATACTTGTAAACTTGTAAAATCTGAAAAACAGAAAAACTAGTTGGAAATTGAAAAGAATAGAAAGGAAAAATATATTTTTGCATTGTTTATTCAAGAATTGATCAGAGGCTTTAGGGTTTTCGGCCAGTTGAAGTGAAAAATAGCGGTATTCACAACAAGATTGTCAAAATTTTTGTTGAAGTTAAAAAGGTAAAAGTTTTAAACCTGGAAATAAAAACGAATTATAAATCTCACTGGAATTGGGATTTCCAAGCTGGAAACTAGATTTATCAGTTGAATCAAGAAGAAGAGGGTGAAGATAAATTGCGTCAGAGGAAATATTGTTGCCTCATTGGTTGAACCAAACCCCCACCTCGAAATGTGGAGGTGGAAGTAATCTTATTGGTCAAAGATTTGATTTGCATAGATACCCCGGATCTCTCTGCAATTCTCAAGATAATTTAGGGCAAGTATAAAAAGCGAGCCAAATCAGTAGGATCTGCCGAGCTAAAGAGACAAGACGAATTTACTGCCGCTGTCGCCACCCACCACACCACTTCAGCCGTTTCCGTAAAACTTTGAGAAAGAGCCCTGAAAAGGCTTTTTAAAATTTGGAAAATTGAAAGTTCTGATTATTCTTAAACGAAAACTTTCGCTCTGTTGTGAAAATTGAAATTGACGACTGTATATTTTGCTTAGGTTCCTTCTATCTGCTCTGTGAGTACCAGATTCTCCAAGCCCTCCTTCCTCATTACATGTACCAGGAACTTCAGCTATCATTTCTTGATGTTAATTATTAGTTTCCTTTTCGTTTTATTCTCTTTCCAAAACCTCATCGTTGCTCACATTTTCGGTCCATAGTATCCTCAACATCCTTCTGTGGAACCGCATTTCGGTTGATTCAATTCTCTCCTTTATCTTTAAGGAGATTTGTAGATATTTGTTAATATGTTTGTAGCGTAAGAACGAGAAAAAAAATCGTTTTTGTTAATATTCAGCATTTCGAATTGTCATAATTCCCATCTCCACATAACAATTTCGACTGGTTTTAACCGTGTTTTGTCTTTGTTCAGTGTTTGTCTGCTGTCGAGTCTGTTCTTAGGCAATTATGGAATTCCACTATTCACATATAAGTCTTAAGAAAAAAATCCAACATCGACGAAAATTTCACTAAAAAAGGAAAAAAAAAAGAAAAAAAAAGAAAAGAAACAATACTATCATTCAATTACTTTTACCTTTAAGAATAATATATATTCAGTTGTGTCCATGCTTGCATATTTAAAAGAACGATAGAAAAGCATATCACCTAGTTTCATAGTTTAATTACGAAATTCCACTGTTCTTTATTTCACGCAACAAATATTCCTTTTACAACCTTATTTTCTTCCTTAATTCTACTTAATAGATAACATAGAAACATCATGATACAATGAAAATTTCAAATTAAAATTCAGCTGCGATCTTATTGATGACTGCTTACATGTTCATTGCAAGTCATGTAGACTGGCCTCGGTGGATTTTACGACTTATAACTCTTTCCGAATTATTTAATGTGGAAATTTTAAAAAAATATAAGTGAGATGGTACATAAATGTTGGTCGTTCATACCTGAAGCTTCACTAGAGGTAAACCAATTATTATTATTTTTTCTTTTGAAGGGTGGTATAAGAAGACGGCGGAATATTCTAATCCTTTCCAAGCAAAGATTCTTAAATACATAGGCTTAATGCATTTTTCCGTAGAAAATGCCTGTAATATTTAATATTTAGTTACCTTACTAGATTAATAACCGTTGTATAACGATAATTAATTTGAAGAATTTGCGTCTAAAAACATATTTCCAGAAAGTGAACATTTGCTTTAGCGAAAACACATAGATATACACTACCGGTCATAATTATTAGGCAATCCCAGTGTTTAAAAAAATGATGTATTTTATACTATTATTTAATATCTATTGCCAAGTGAATAACTGTAAATGAAAATAGAATGGTTATTTTGTTAATACTGCACAATAACATGTGCATCAAATGAATTTATAAATATTTAATAATTACTTATATTGCAGTTTCATCAATGAAAGAATGAAGAAAATTTAGGGTGATTCAGACGAGTTCATCTTTGCTTCCTTGCCTTGTAAAATTTTGCGAAGTAATAATAACAAAAAAACAAAAAACAAAAATACAAAACGATTCTCTTTTCATTTAGAGTTATTAACTTGGCAATAAATACTAAAAATAGTATGAAATACATAATTTCTTTTAAAAAACCGAGGTTTCCTAATAATTGTGGCCGGTAGTGTATATCAAGAGCAATTCTATACAAACTAAAGGCTTATTAATCACGCAGCTTGTGTTTCCGACTGGAGACAAGTATTTTTATTAATACCAGACTATAATTATTTACAATATTTTTAGCGAGGGACTAGTTAATGATATTTAATAATTAGGCAATTAAAAATTCTGTATAGTAATAAGAATCGATTGCTATTATTTTTTCATGATATATGATTGTCAGTAACAGACACATGTTTTAGCTTTTAAAAATGCTAATCCTTGAAGTCTAAAATAAATTAGGAAAAGAAATTAATAATCAGAAGAGAAACAATATTTTTGGTAATATTCGAAAGTTTGATTCTACAATTTTTGTCATATTTACATTCTTAACAGATTGTCTTTATTTCATGGAGTATGAAAGCATGCTAACATTTTAAGACAACATCAAAATCTTTAGAACTGTTTTTCACTTGAACAAGGCTCGAAGGCCACTCGAGGTAGAAGGTTACAAAGTAAAAGGTACAGCTTATGCAGATATCTGTAGAAGATAACGGTTAACCATAGACTTGAACAGGTTAAAATTGTAGTGATCAGGGAAACATAATCTTGGGACTCGGTTCTACAATGCAGTGGTTCGTGGGAAGAGGCTGCTTGAGTGGAACTTCCATTATATCAAGAGAATACAATGGGAAGCAGTGTGATTCGCTACAATATCCGCGGCATGGCAGGTTTTAGCCTGAATGCCAGAACCGGTGGAGTTATTCTACATAGAAATAGCGATAAAACGTAAGAAGCTTACGACGTTTTCGTCTGTGAGAAAGGAGTTGTAGAATGAAAGATAATTCGTTGCCTATAAGAACGCGGAGAGCTTTTGGACTCTATCGAGTGTGGAAAGAGATAACTGGGCAACTCCTGCCAATATATGGAAGAAATACTCCATTTTCGGTCTTGTTTTTGTAAAGGCAGAGGGCAGTAAGAATACAGGGAACCGATCATTTTCTAGACATCTTTGACGATAAATCGTATGTACGAGTTCCACATCCGTTCATCTCAATTTGGTGAAAATTCTTGGTTCGATACTTTAGGAAAAATATTTTTAATAGTATAATTCCATATAAATCTTTACATTATTGAAATGATGTATTTTGGAAAACTAACAAAGATATTTATTAGGGAACTTCTACAAGTCTTTAGTTCATCAACATTTGTGGTCGGCACTACTCGTGTCCAAGCTTGGTTTCTCCGGTGCCTTCACGATGAATAAAACGGACATGGTTTAGTATGCTAAGTCGGTAATGAAGCAGTTTCTGACATTGATCGCATGGTAGGGTGGGTGATGGCTTTGGATGGAACTGGCGGTCCTTGCATTACCTTCTTTTTATGTCCTCTTGTCCTTCTATCTCCTCGAAAGTAGAACAACTGAAATGAATTGCTCTTTGCCATGGTGGACAGTTTACTGTTTCCGACGTGTTAGGGCTGATTCCAGTTTGAAGGATGGAAAACTTCACTTAGACGTTGAATTTGAGCTTTGGTGTTTCACGATGTCGTTTGTTGTTGACGTTCTCGTTGTAAAGGATTGTTCATAGGAGTCATTCTGACGCATCTTATCAACAACACGAAACATCAGAAAACAGTTAAAAATCCCCTTTGATATTTTAAAAATGGTAGGGAGGACAAGGTAAAGTATCGTCGGTTATCTTTGGGCAGAGAAGTGGGACAAAACTAGTGTTGATCTATTCGAAATAATTTTGTACCAATTATGTAAGACTAACTACATCATTGGCTCTTACCACTAAAGAATTTGGTGATTTTTAAGATACGATAGAGGATTTTCAGCCTAAGCGCCCAGTATTTTTTATAAAATTACAATTTTTTGGAACATCAACATTTAGATAATAGCCGGATGCGGTTGATTTAAAAAATAGATTCACATTTGTCTTATATGAAAAGATATTAAAGATACTTTGTATTTTAAATAATTTCTAAAAGTTGTAATTGATTTCAGTTTCGTCAAACAATTCAATGTGTCACGTGAAAATTTATAATTGCGAGACTAAAGTCCCGCAATTATAAATTGATCTAGTTAAGGTTTCGTTATAATTGAAAATTGAAATTATTTTCTTGTTCAGAATGGAGATAAAAAGGAATACTTTTAGGAAGTAAATTTTTACCTCTATTTAAGATATATTCACATCAATTTTCTTCTGTGTGGATTATCGGCTATCGACAACCTCTTGTCTGGACTGTTTTGTTGTAAATGTTTCTTTAACTTATCAAGTTGACCCTATGCAAAACCCTTTATTCCAGGCTGGTTTGTTATTCAGAGGTTTTCCTTCTCCTAGACCGGTCAACACACAGGGCTATAGAACGCTGTCTATTCTGCTATATACCCATAGCTTAAGGGGAAAAGAGATGGATTCATACCTTTTCTATGTGTATTAGTACGTAAATGAATGTAACGAACTCGACTGGAATTCGATGTCGGCTCCCCGATTCCTCAATATAAGTCGCTACTCTATTGTACCTCCTAAATTTCTACATCATTACTCTATTACACCTCCCAAATTTCCACATCAATAATAATAAAAATAATTTTTAGAAGAGGGTGAAAAATACATTTTCGTTTTTTATATGATACAAATCTTGTTTAACTTTTAAATCAAACATTGAGCTTTTTCATGTTGATACCAAAGAAAATACCTAAAAAACAACACATGTATAAACAGTAAGAGTGTTGTATCAACATTTTCAGGAAACCAATAAAAGTTTATAAATTCTACTATATTCAAAATGGCATTAAAAAAGGCAATGGAAGCACCAATTTCAGAAAACATTACCAAAATTAAGCAGAAACTAACTTGTTCATTATTTTTGATAATCTGTTATGATATTTTCTAGTATTACTCATTAAAAACTATTTTTACCATTTTCTGTGACTATGTATGATTTTCTAACATAATACTGTCGGTACTAGACAACAAATTATTCAGTATCTAACAATACTTTGCACCTGCTGGATAACTCGACTCAATCGAACAATCTTAATAAATATAGAGATTTATTGATGATCAAGACAAGAGGTTTTCATTTCTCACGAATGCATTGAGACAAATATAGACACAAGTGATGGAAAAGTATAAAAGGAAAATATTTCTGGATCTTTTCACTTTGGACAAAGAGTATTTGAAATTCAGGGAAAATTATTGTCGGTCGAACAAGAATGCGATCTTATTTTTCAATTTAAAATTCTGAAGCAGTAACAATTTGTACAGATTGTACGGTGAATAATTCTTGTCTTATCGATTCGATAACAACATTCTGAATATATCTTTCTAACGTTTCATCAGTTCTAAGTATCAAGATGTGAGTACAATACTTTGCTACTCCTTTTTGGTTAAACAAGTTGCGTATTTCCATATTTGGTGGCAGTGGATTTCAAGGTAGCAGTACCACCCGGGAGAAGGTCATAATGGTTTTCTTGTTTTCCGTTTCATACTTTTGTATGATTTTTAGCGTTCTAACCCTAGCTTAGCAAAAACGTTTGCCTATTTATCTAAAATTCTGAAATGATAACGATTTTTAAAGACTGTACGACGAATAATAATTTTTTTATTTACTGATCGTTGAAGGCACAAAGGCAACTCAATGTAGGAGGTTACCGAGTGAGATTATAAGGGAAGAGGAAGTATTATGAGAACGAGTCGGATATATATTGGTTGACCCTGGACTTAAAAGAGACCAAATTTGTAGTTTTTAAGGACGTATTCGCTCCCGAGATCGTTTTATATAGTAACAATTCCGAAGAAGTGTGGAACTTACTTTTTTTTTTATCAAGGTGATAAGAGGGGGAATGGATTGGTTTGTCACCGTAAATAACACATAGTGGGTCCTAGTTGTAAAGATCCTAGGTTTAAATATTCGAACTGTGACGGTCTGAGCTGATGTAACTCGTCCAAATATCTGCCATAGTAATAGCGATATAGTACAGAAAGGCTGTTGCCGTTTGGTTTGTGGGAGAAAGGTTACAGAGAGAATAATTCATCACCGACAATTCTGCTGAAGCGCTTTTGAACTGTGTCGAGCCTTGACATTGAAGATTAAGCGGCACCAACGTATGGCAGTAATACTCTCTACTTGGTCTGATCTGACTCTTATAAGGATAGAGCATGGCAACATGAGTTAGGTATTATCTGGAGCGAGACAATGATCTTTTGCGATGGCACAAATATATGCGTTCCATTTGAGATTGGAAGTGATCTTTGGTCCTAACAGGCGTTTAAGGCAAAAAGCCTCTTTGATGGCATGACCACAGGTGTAAGTGTAGGGTCTGGTGATGAAATGTTATGAGCTTAGCTTTGGATCTGTTGAATATCAACCAGTGTTCTTTTCCCCCGTTGAGCTGTGAGAGGAAAGTCTAGGGAGGAGAGATTAGCTGGAAGACACTGGTTATCAAGATATTTGAATGTGCGCTGTATACACCGCATATATGTACTACAGATCTGCGAATGTTCTTGGAAAGATCGTTGATATAAAGCAGAAAGAGGGTAGGATCGAGGAGAGAGCATCTGAAGACTTTCCTAGATCTACCTGCTATGAAAACTTGGGGACACTGCCAGTGATTAAATAACTGGTCAGTTTACGCAACAAACCAATGCGCCACACTACCAAAAATCTTCGAGATTATTTATCTAGAGAGATTTTTGTTATCAAGAATTTCAATGATTCTATGCGTGATGATAGTTCAGTTATCAGCAGTGAACTTCGAAGAGCGGAACAATACTGTATGTCGCTTTGGGATTTGTTTTTGTTAAGGTGTTCAATAATTTTTTTCCTTATGATAGCTTCAAAAAGTTTATTACTGACACTAAGGAATCAGATAATGTGATGGAGATGAGAGTTCACGTGAATTCTTGAATACGTGGCTCACACTAGACACCTTCCATGGGCTTGGGAAACATTACTTTTTAAAGCAGTGGTTAAAAAGTTTCGCTAAGATTGAACTCAATTCTAGAACTAAATAGATGTTAAATCTACCGGCAGCCTTCATAGAGTCAAGGCTTTTGATACGTCTTGAAACCCCCTATGCCAATAAAGAGAAACCACTAAGTTTGTCCTCTGTGATAAGCAAGTGGTGATCTTTGTCGTCTAACTTACAGTTAGAGACAAAGTTTATAGCAAAAAACTTAGCCTTATCCGACGAGAACGAGATAAGCCCGGGACCATTTATAATGGAGAGAATTGTCGGTTTTCCTCTATTTAAAGCGTTAGCTATTTTCCAGAACTCACGAAATCCGTTTTTTTATCTTCTTTGGATCTGACTGCTTGCATATGGCTGCTCTTTGCATTTTCTAGGAATTTCTTGCAGTGATTACGTGCATTTCTAAGTGAAAGAAAGCTTCTGCTACACATTTCCTTTTGATAAGAACGGTGGTAATGATTATAATTGGTCAAGCCCACAATACATTCAAGCGAGGACCAGAACCGGCTGTTTGGCTTTTGTTGGGTTTTTTTGTGGGGATAAACCTAATCATTATCGGAGAAAATCTACTCAGAAATGAGTGAGGTCGTTCTGGAAGGTCCGCTGTTGTAGAGAGGTTAGATGGATGCTTCTGCAATCTAGGAGTTGAAGTTATCCCAATCAGTTTTGTTACATAGATAGATTGTTCACTGAAAAAGTATTTATGAGGAGGTCTTTGGCTTTGCATCAGCCTTGACAAAGATCAGAGAATAGATATGCTATGAACAAAGATGACCCGAAGAATAGAAAAGTCAGAATCTTCGTTTTTGGGGTCGTTTCCACAAAGAAACTCATCCACGATATAGGCACCAAGGCCATCTTTGGTTACAAAGGTAACAAGGGATCGTAAAGTTTATATTTTTTTAAACGAATCGAGTCCAGTTTCTAATATGATCATGAGATTCGGCTTGATTTTGAAGTTGTCGCTTAATCACTGAATAACTGGATTGTTGATTATTTATGTTAGTGAAAGAGATGGAGAATTAGGTGTGTACTTCATTATGCTTAATTCGGGTTTGGTTCTTCTATATGTTTGAACTTATTTTGAATTTTGTAATTATTCTCAATTTTGTGAGTAGTCCAGGTAACGAGATAGCAACACTTCAAGTGGTAAATATAGAAAAAAATCTTACCCGCATGATTCATATGAACAGACACATTGCACTTTTTTTTTAGGACGAGCATAAATCTTGGTGTGGAGAATTTCCTCCCTATATTTTGGGCATTGTTTTACGTATTTTTCTACATCACGGGAATACCCGATTTCTATTTGCATAGAAAAAGTTTTACCATTCAGAAAACAAAACTGTAGTTGTACACTTCATCATCGTGTCAAGAGGCCCAATCGGAAGCCATTTCTAATGATTGATGTAAGAAAGCTTTCGTATACAGCTGACAGATATATATATATATATATATATATATATATATATATATATATATATATATGTGTGTGTGTGTGTGTGTGTGTGTGTGTGTGTGTGTGTGTGTGTGTGTGTGTGTGTGTGTAAAACGTGAGAATTTGAGAAACAATTGACAGCTGTCGTAAAGTCTTCTGGTCTGCCACGTAGAAGTTCTGCCACGGTAACGACCGACTTAGTAGTCGCTCGACTATTCAAAATAGGGTAAATCCATTTTCCCTATGTTACTACATCTCCTGAAAACAAAACGTTCTTATGCGTTTTGTTGATATGTGACTTCTTCGAACAATATTACGAAACTTTATTATCCTCTTGAGGTGTTTACCCGTTTTTTTTTTATTATTATTGGGGATGTAGGTTTGGCGTCATCTTCACTGTGATCTTTCAACTCCATGTCAGATTCGTGCGAAGTATCACTCATAGTTTCTGTTGTGGACCCAGAATAGGTCCAGAAGAAAATTCGAACTAGGGTATTAGCGAAACATATATATTTAACGAAAGAACAAATACAAAGAGTGTTACACGTCAGTCGGATTGCCAAGTATTAGACCTGGGTGACTCAACCCAACTCAACTCAACTCATTGACGAGAGGCATATTCTCCCGGTATTCATAATAATAGGAAGATTTCATTATAGTCCAAACGTAGGTAGGTCCCATAACAGTTTCTTTCTTACTGTGTTCGCATTCTCCATCAGAAGCTCTCTTACTTTCTTCCCCTTCAGGTTCTTCATCCTCTTCCATCTCAATTTCTTCATCGTTTATTCTAGGTCTTATTTAATAAGAAGAGTTTGATTCTGTCCACTTTAATATAGCGGTATTATGTCCCTTTTGTGCAATAAACGGAGCTTTTTCAGGACTTGATTCTGTCTTTTTTGTATTATACATTTTTTATTTATTTATTGAATAGGACATTGTTACAGGTGATTAAATTTGTCTTCTCTTCAATACGAAGGGACTTTGCATTTTACCAAAAAGTAGAATAGTTCTCTAACTCAGTAATAGTCTCAATAGGTAAGAACCTATGGTGTCCCTTGATGCGGGAAATACCTTCGACCCAATTTTCACCGATTGTATCATTCTTTCTACAATTCCATTCTATTGCGGGTGGTATGGTGTTTTTTTTAACTTTTTATAAGGTAGACATCCATTTTGTTTTAGCCACAAACAAAATGTTTTGTTACTAAATCATGATGCATTATTAGACTAACGTTTTTGGCATTCCATTTCTGGAAAATATGACTCGTAATATATGCTTTACTGTAACTGCCTTCCTATCCTGGGGTCTTCAGGTCATTCAGAGAATGAGTGACCAAAATTAGAAATAATCATATGCTTTTAACATGCGCAGGATTCATATGAACAGACACATTGCACTTTTTCTTTAGGCCATGCATAAATCTTGGTGTGGAGAATTTCCTCCCTACATTTTGGGCATTGTTTTACGTATTTTTCTACATCACGGGAATACCCGATTTCTATTTGCATAGAAAAAGTTATACCATTCAATTTAGGCATGTTTCTCTTTATGCCTTTGTATCACAAATACAGCTGTATTTTCCAGAGTATGGGAGGAAGGTTTAAATTGTCTTCCCTTTTATTTTCCTTTTATACATGCCCACAGATCCACAGATTGGAAATCTTTTTTCTTTTTACATTTCCAGTAAACTGGTTCCGTTCACACTTTTTGGCACAGTATTTGTTTCAATATTAAGTGCCATACGTGATACATACTTGAACGATCATGTCTCGAATGACTGGGCAGAAAATTTTCGCGCAGTTGGTGGCCATTACTTTCTACGGTAGACTGGTTGCCAACTAACTCTAGAGAATCCACGCTATCCTGCTATTTAACCCATAGCTGAAGGGAGAAAAGCCGAATTAATACCTTTCCCACGATTATTTGCGCGTAAGTGAATGCAACGAATTCAACTGGAATTCGAACTCGGCACTTCGATTTCCACATTCCGAGCCGATATCCACTGCACCAACCACGCACATCATGCTATCGCACAAGGTAATTTGATATGCTATATGCTTCGGCATTACTCTTGGATGCATTGAGTTTTTCAATTAACTCTAATTGCAGAAACTATAAATAAAGGACATTTTAATCAGTTGTAACCGTTCTAAAATTGTGTGCTTGTAAGAAGCATCACACGTACTTTCGATTAATCTCAGCTGTATCAATCCATCTTTGAAGGTCGTGTACTAAGGTTTTCAAATTCACACAATCTGGAAGCCACTTATAGCTTGTGAACATAAAATATTATTTCGTCCGCCTCTTGGTTCTCGAAAAACATCCCTCTCAGCAATTAGTTCTTTTTTCAGCCGAAAATTCTCTAAGATATGTTATCACGGATCTTTGTGATGGCCTCACATCCTGCTCAAACTTAAAAACATCTGTAATTCTGTTCTAACATCCTGGAACTTTGTAGTCAAGTAACTTCTTGATCCACACCTAGACAGCAAAACAACGAAGCTTTGTCATCGGGTGGTGTTAGAGATCCTATCGACGACGCTACACCATATCATACTGGTTACTTTTGAAACGTTGTTGCGAGTTACCAAACTTAGATGAGTTTTGATTCATGACCGTAAGTACAGGACTCCAAGTGAGGAAAACATTCACTACTGATATTCTGCAAGAACCATTACACAAGGCCGACATAGTTTGGCGCTCACTTCAAAAAAGTGAATATAAAAATTTTAGAGATACACTTTAACATTGTTATTAAGTAACTATTTTAAGAACCACCAAATGTAATTTTTATCGAAATCCATTGAAGAGATATTCAATATAAAATATGTAATCGTTCTATACATGAAAGAACTTTAAGGAAATAATATTATTCCCTCTTTTGCGCTTTTTAGCATACAAGCAAAGAAAACACAATCCTGATTACCTATATTTAAACTCTTACGAGAAGGTCGAAAATTTAAGCGGACTTTCAAATCCTGGTAACATAAATTCGGGAAGCAATAAAAAAAACAGTCTAAAATCAGTTTTATAAATATATAAAAGTATTTGGTCATCTCATTGTGATGTAAAAGTTAGCCAACTGGGCTTGCAAATTATTGATAAGTTCAATCCTAACGGAGTGACCCATAATTGTGGCTGAGTATCAAAGTTAAGCTAAGTTTTGTAAATAGCCCAGAAGAATAAAAGTACTTATAAACAAAGAAGTCATATCTTTTGTTACGACAAACAAGAGCTAGACTCATGAAATCTGGTATGTCTCTCAGGATCCTTGAAGAGTGTGCTTAGTCTAGTCTCAACTATTCCTTTAAATTCTAATTCGTCTGATACAGCCTCTCGTAGTGTTGCTACTACTCCTAGTGCTCCAACTATTATGGATACAACCCTTATCTTTCTTTTCAATATTTTCTCTGTTTTCATGATTCATTCTGGTATTCTCCTAATTTCTCTCTTTTATTTGCACCCTGTATTTCACTGTTACAGACAAGTCTCCGATATGTCAAGTTTTTTTTTTACGACAGATTTTGTCTTCTTCTTTGGATGGAGGTGAATCTCAAAACGAATTCCATGGTTGTTCGTCTGCGTTCGTTTACATTATGGCTTTTGTCTGTTTTCAATTTAATTTGCTTTGTCCTGATGCATTTATTCTGCGTGTTTCCTTTGTGATCAGCGTTCCAGCTGAGATAGATAACCAGGATTCTTATGGTTTTCAAGGTTTTCAACAGATTGCAGAGTTTAAATTGCAGAGTTGAAGCAATATGAATATTCTTACTCCATTTGCTATTCTATAATAAGGAGTAGCGCTTATATCGATTACAAAAGCTGATGTGTCGAAGTCGTGTTTACAAATATGATTATAATTATAAGAAGATTGGGTTTTGTAAGAAAAAATATTTTTCATGATAACGCTTTTAATGCAAGCAGTTTTTTGTAATTAAAGTTCGCAATATAGAGAAACAAACACAGTTAAACGTTTAACTTATCTGTCATTGCCCAGAGTTTAGAGGACATATTATTATAATAAAACATGGTTATATAAATTATTTAATTGGATCTTGGATTCAAAAGAAACGAATAGCAAGTGAATATAATTTTTAAACAAAGCGTTACCGACATATCAGAAGCAACGTCGTAAGGAAACGAAAGAAACTAAACAAAAACAAAAGAATAGATAGATAGATAGATAGATAGACAGATAGATAGATAGATAGCTTTGAATAGAGATAGATATTTATGAACATAGATAGATAGATAGATAGATAGATAGATAGATAGATAGATAGATAACTAGCTTTGAATAGAGATAGATATTTATGAACATAGATAGATAGATAGATAGATAGATAGATAGATAGATAGCTTTAAATAGAGATAGATATTTATGAACATAGATAGATAGATAGATAGATAGATAGATAGATAGATAGATAGATAGCTTTGAATAGAGATAGATATTTATAAACATAGATAGATAGATAGATAGCCAACTGGGTGGTGTTAGAGATCCTATCGGCGACGCTACACCATATCATACTGGTTACTTTTGAAACGTTGTTGCGAGTTACCAAACTTAGATGAGTTAGAAACTTAGATAGATAGATAGATAGATATTTATGAACATAGATAGATAGATAGATAGATAGATAGATAGATAGATAGATAGATAGATAGATAGAGATAAAGATAGAGATAAAGAGAGAAATAAAGCATCGAAAATTTCTAGTTTGAGACGGTCATTCGCCAAGAAGTCGACATGTATAAAAGAGAAAGCCAGATTATACGTACAACAAAATTAGAGACAGACAAAACCTTGGATGAAGGCCAGAGAATAAATCGGCTGAGAGGCCATAAAAATTAAAAAAAAAATGAAGATGGTCATTTGGGTGTTGAAACCTACAATCAATAAATGGATAATGAGATAGGAAGCAATGCGTGCTGCCGAAGTTAGATTATATTTGAAGAAATTTGATCTATGTCCCAAGGTAGCCAACCTAACTTATCATTCTAATAGGATTTTTTATTTGTGCTTTCTCTACATACTTTTATCACCGAGAAAGAAACAATTGATTCAAAATATTCGAAGAAATAACATTTTTTCCATTTTTAGCACTTATTATGCGGCAGACGTAACTCATTGTAACGTTAAAAATAAAGTGCAGACTTAGGATAACAATAACTTTAATGTAAATGTATCTGTAGTTTTCCTTATCGCCTATTAATATAGTAATACTGACATTTCTGATTGTTGTATATAGTTTTATTCTTGTTCGATTGTAGTAGAAAGTTGTAAATAAGTTTTGGTTAAGCCGCGTCTCTATTTCGCAATGTGTTGTCATGAACAAATTGCATCTCCGGCTAACTTTTGCGCCAAACCGCCTTCAACCTATGGTGAGTTTCTAAGCGTAATTTAGTTGTGAAACGAGTCCGAAATTATGATGATCGAACTCACCATACAGGTGTAATTGATCTAGTGAGACAAGCTTGATAACTATTACACCATGTCGAAGTGTCCAAACTGACTTCAACTTGTGCTTCCAGAGCGAGGCTTTTAAATAGAAAATGGTGGGAGATTGCTTCAGAGTAGTAGTAAGAGTCGCCATCCAACCCCGAGTAACCTTCGTCACCCACTTCTCCCAATGGTTCATGTTGGAAAATCTCTTCACGGATGAAGGAGAGACTTGTGACAGTAGAAATATGGCTCTACAGAAGGATGCTGAGCATACCATGGATCAAACACGTGAGCAACGAGGATTTGTTGGAGAGGATTCAAACGAGAAGAAAACTTATACTTAATACCAGGATGAGACAGATGAGGTTCCTGGGACGTGTGAGGAACGAGGGTCTGGAGAATTTGATGCTCACAGGACGGATAGAAGAAAAGAGAGATAGGGGAAAAGCAGCGTGGGGTGTATTTGATAGGCTTCAGCAAATAAATGGTGGAGCGGGGCTTAGGGGAGAGATAATAAGAGGAACTATATTGAGAGCAACAAGAGGCAGGCCCAAGAAGTCTATGATCTTCTTCGTCATGAAGGGAGACGGCACATGAAGAAAAAATATATGAGCAAGCTTGCCTTGGAACCCTTGGTCTCTGGCATATGTGATGTTTCAGACACAAGGGGGAGTTGTATTGCCTGACCTCTACGCGGACGAGTCACATGCACTCGGAGTATCGTGCCTGAATCTTTCCTGGGTTATTTGTCCCCTCATTAAACGTGCTGGAGGTAAGCGTTTTCTGGGTTTGGTGTTATCCGACTGACAGGGATCCGAATAACTTCGAAGGAGGCTATCATATCAGCAGGTATATAATATCGGGTTTATTGTACTGTAATTTTGTAAATAGTTTCTGTACCGTGCAGTAGTCTCTGCTTGGGCCTCTCAATGTCCCATGATGAGGGGTACTCTTACGGTAGTATCTCGAGTAGAGTCAACCCAGGTTATTTATGCGTGCAATAGGTGTCTGTGTCATCGTTTACTAGTCATCCACCAAACCAACCAAAACAAACATAGAAGCAATCAAAATGAAAACGAACAAATGTATGAAAACCAATAAAAAACAAAACAAAAAACAAACAAACAAACAAACAAAAAACAAAAAACAAAAAAACAACAAAAAATACATCTTCTTCAATCTAAACCTAGTCTCCTGGAATGGTGTGTTTTATACCCATCAAATGTCAGCAAAAACCAAACAGTCAGCCCTGGTTCACCCCTGAATGTACTGTAGCCATAGCTCACCGGAACCACTATTCAAAATCTATCATAAGAACTGTGTAGTCTGGCCCTTAATTTGTTCAGAACAACCCGTAATCTTTGTAAGAGAGTACTGGAAAACGCGCAAGCTGTCTAGGCCAAGGTTGAAAAGAGAAAAAAAATTGGATCTCGCCATCCCTTCTTTAACTTCCTACGTCTCACTGAGCACAATCTTAGCAATATGCCCATTTCAATGAAATAAGTCTCTATCCTTATCAAAAATCCTGACCCCACCCAAAAGCCGCTGGCCCGAATAAAATTCCAGAGGTCGTCCTGAAGAATAGCAAACTAGAATTATCCCCGATTATAGCAAAATTATTTAACCACTGCTTGAAAGAGAAATCTTTCCCACCCAAGCATGTGGAAGGTGACAAACGTACTTCTTATCTTCAAGAACACGGGCAACCAATCCTCTCTCTCCCAGTAAAAAGCCCATTAGTCTCTTCAGTGTAATCAGTAATGTTTTTGAGACCATTATGAAGAAGAAAATCGTCGAGCATCTCTGGATAGGAACAAACTCTTGTATGACAGGTAGTACGGGTTTTGATCAGTCCGATCCACTGCTGACGTCCTAACTACCATTGCACATAGAATTAATGAAGCCTTTGATGGCACCTACCACAAGGACCATAACATTACATATCCCGAAGGTCTTCAACAAGGTGTGGCACAAAGGTTTACTACAAAAGTTCTCCAGTCAATTCTCGGACCAATCCTCTTTCTAATTTAAATAAATGATCTGCCACAGAATATGCTCTGATCAATTGTAAACATCTATGCCGATGATATGACTATATACAGGTGAACCTCCAGAAGTCTTAACGATCAGATATTGACAGCTGATCTCTCTTTCGATTTAACGCTAACTTCCAGGTGGGGGGAAAATTGGCTCGTTACATTCAATACTTCCATAACAGAACCGTTACAATCCATCACCGCCGATCAGCACAGTCAAGATGAATGAATGAGGATGAGGCCTCGTGCCTTGAGATGATATTGGGTCTCAGACTTACACCCGAGCTCAAGTGAAATTTTTATTTATAATCCTTCGCTAAAGATTCGGATAAAATAATTGGCTGCATATACGGCTCCAGTAAGCACATGACTTCTCATGATATCCTTTACTTTTATAAGAGATAGATCAAGTCCAGAATGGAGTACTGTTGTCATACCTGGGTAGGAGCTACCCAGACCTCACTTCCGAGTCGATAGAATTCAAAAGTGTCTCTGAGGCCTTGTTGGAGAATAAGTATTTCCCTCATTCTAACCTTTCTCTCACGGGCAGGGTGTAGCGAGTTACTCACTGCCCTATGGCTACTACAATTGGAAGTGTTCAGAAGAACTGCATCAGGTCTTAATTTCACGGCCACGACTCGCCTTGGCACCTACATAATAGCAAACTGCTCACACTTCCTCCGTATTCCATCGGCGAGAAGTAATATCCACTGAAACAGCTTCTCCCACAAATCACATCCCTATGGAACAAGCTCCCATGTTTCCTAGATCACTACAACCATGACATTTTCAAACCTAGATTCAACTGCCATCTTCCCTTCCTATCCAGATAAACTATCCCTTAATGTAGCCCTCAACTTCGAGTGGCTCTTCGGCCTTGTAAAGGGTGAAACATACCGTAAAAAAAGCTTTTTTGACTTGAAGCCACGCTGAAAATCAGTGTGAATTTTTACTTTCAACAAGAGAATTAATCTTTATTTGTGTTTCAACACTCACTGAATCATCCTGTGGTTTATACTGCATCTATGCTGAGCAGACCTTAGAGTTCAAGTACGTGCCTCATTATGATCACATACAGTTTTTGATTGAGAATTTGTTCTTGTGCTATACCGGTTGCTAACCACGGCCAGAGATTTCAGTCTGATCTGCTATTTAACCCACAGCTTAAGAATATTTGTGTAAAAGTGAATGTTATGATCTCGACTGGAATTCGAATTTAGTTCATCGACTTCTCGTTCCGAGCCTATAACCACCTCCGCATCCATTAGTAGGAGCATACAATCTTAATTAGTTTCTGAAGAGAAACGTTAGTTAGTATTATTTAGTTATTTGTTGATGCCTTGTTCAAAATAAAAGTTTGATAGTTACGATGACAAACACGGCACTTGAGATAAAAACTCCTTGATTTGTTGGCAAACAAGTTTTTATAACGAATATTTACTGCTTTCCTTTCTGCTTAGAAATTAGGCCAACAATCCATTAGGCCGTTGAAAGGTAAACGCAGAATGACCACCTATGAGGTACTAAAGACATAAATTCTTAATATGTGCCTGTTCGTTATCAGCTATCATAATGACGAACATCGAACTTATTCAAAAATTGCAAATGTTTAATAGCACGAAAACGCTATTCACATTATTTACACTCTGACTAATGTCCTCATCTTTGATCCTGTTATTACAATATTTAAGCTGCTTTGCCCACCGTCCTTCCTCAGATACCTCTTGACTAGAGTAATCTTTAATGAATTACAAACTGAACACTTTATTTAATCTACAGATGTAAATTGTTCTGGCTCTCTTTTTGGTACTGCTCGAGGTGTTTCCACTGCGGCTGAGTCTATACTACTCGTGAAAATCCTCAGTTTTAATCAATGTTATTGTCTCTCCCTGGGACACTCCTAAATGTAGAACTTTACTGGTGATTTTTATATTACTTGCGTTCAATTTCCACCTTACTTTTATGATTGTGTCTTTTTAGGGATTTCAAGAAAACGTGATAGATGCGCGGTGGTTTAATTGGTAGTTGCTCGGCATGAGAAATTCGTGAGCCGGGTTCGAATTCTAGTCGGGCTGGTTATACTCACTTTTTCTAAGTCTATCTTTTCTCATCTCAACAGGAAAGATTAGGCCTTATATCCTTGGTCGACAATCAGTCTAGGAGAAGGAAAAACACTCTTTTCTTATTATGTGGCCTAGACATTTTTTAGATAGTAAATAAAATAATTTCTGAACCTTGGATAACGTTAAGAGAGAAATTAACATTTGATGCGAATTGCTGACTTTAGAATATCAGTTCGCAAGGCTCACAATAAGCAACCACTAAACGTATTCAGTCATTGAAGGTATCCCACAATTAAATGAATGCAATAGAGTAAAATCTGTTTATATCATCACTCAATAAATTTCAAGCGTTGCTATCTTTCAAAATAGAAAGGAACAATGAAACATTCATCAGAGTTTTGAAACAAAATTCATAATTGATCAGCGTTGAAGTGCTTTGAACGCATCACATTTTCAAAATATAAAAAAGGAAAATTTATATTTTAATACAATTTTGGCTACTGACAGCTGCTGATTGGAGAATGCATAACCTCTTTACGCTTCGAGATTAGTGAGGCTATTATGACAGTTTTAAAACTAATTCTTGTCTTCATTTTAAACATAATGGTATATTTACGATTGTTTTGCTTGCGAAGTAAGTCATTTTATATGAACTGATGTAATAGTAAACAAGGCACAATGACAGAAATAACTTCTAGAAAAGAAAGATTCTATTAACGAGAAATTTGAAATTAGTACGCGAAATATATTATATTCGATGGGGAAGTGATTGTAACTTGAAAAGGATGATTAATATTAGCCAATTATATTTAAAGATTTTGACTCTTCGAGCAGAGGATCTGATTTTGGGTTTTGATTATTTTATGACCTGTCAGCACCCTTCCCTTCTCTTCTCCAAGAATGATTGGCTCTTCTTTTGTCAGCTTCCTCGAGAAATTCACTGCTGGAATTCCACAAATACCAAGATATGCATCCTCTCATACAATATTGATTAGGTTAACGCTTAAGCCATATATGCCATGGGGTTCGATATTATATTTACTGAAGAAAATCAATAGTTTTCCAACAGCGTATTGGAGATTTTTTTTTTTTACATTCTTATAAATATTTATGGTTGTTCGGGTAGTGTAACGGTTAGCGACTCGGGGAGAGAAAACGGCGAGCTGCGTTCGAATTCAGTTTAAGTTCGTTACGTTCACTTTCGTACAAATGCTCTGGGGAAAAATGTATGAATTCATCTCTTCTCTCCCCACAAGCTAAATAACAGTGCTGGCTGGGCTCTCTTGGGACCAGTCTCCGAGAAGAAAAGCTCCGTATCAATTAATTCAAAACCATCCTGATGAACTGCATTTTGATAGGCTCCATCAGATTAACTTGCTCTATACATGCTTATGGCTAAAGTATATGTGGTGCCTCGACGGCCGTAATGGGTTACATGATTCCTGACATGATATGACTTCTGAAGTTTATATTCTTTCGAGTGCTGGATCAACAACATATCTAAACAAGAAGAAAACATAAACTTAAACAAGAATATATTATAAAAGGATGTGGTGCAAAGGATATCAAGAAATCGGAGAGCCCTGTTTGAAATCCAATTGCATTCACTTAAGCGCAAATACCCTTGGGAAATGTATTAATCCATCTCTTTTCCTGCTAGCTATAGGTTAAATAGCAGGCTAGCTTAGATTCTGTATCCTGTATCACGTATGCCACTTAACTGACTGATATTATAAAGTGTAAGTAAACTTTTGATTCACAGAAATCAATACTGCTTAGTGCTTCTTATATTGAACGTAACAGAAAATCTCAAGGCTCTGTAGAATTCATTAGGAAAAACAGTCCTTTCAATAAAAGACATTTTATTAGATAGGTTTCAAGAATGAAAAATGATTGATGATATTCTTCAGCGGTTATTTAATTATCTTGTGTATGCGATCATCCGTCAAGAGTGTCAGTAAAACTAACGTTGCTTAATTACAGGAAATATCGCATTAAATTTAACCCTCTAGGGCCATTCGTATCATATTTGATACAGTATTTCCCTATAAGGAAACATTTGGTATTTCCCTATAAGGAAACATTTGGTATTCATTGACTGAGCAGTCAGTACTGCTTTCATTTGAAATTTATAAAATATTTCTCTTAAAAAATTTTTCAGGAAAATATTTCTTTCAAGGCTTGTTTTCATACTGTATCAAATATGATACGAATGGCCCTAGAGGGTTAATTCATTATTATCTCAGAAATGGTTTTTAACCCTCGAAAAAATTGTCTTTTTCACCAAACTTGTACATGTAATAATAATTGATTTTGAGCTAAAAAAAAGCAACATTTGCATAATATTGGAAAAATCTTAGATTACTTCTTTACAAGGAAGAAAATCCAGAAGTTATAAAAAATGTGTTCCTTAATCTATGAAAACGAACATCAGACAGCGATTAAAGGTTTGTCTTTTCCGCTTTACTCTACATTATTATCGGAACTTGAAACGAAGAAAATTACTAATAGAACGACAATAACCTTTACTAGCCCAATCCAGACGGCATCTACTAAATAACAGATATTCGTATTCGGTGAAATTTTAAGCGAATAATTTCTCATGAATTATTAGAAACTGAACGAACAGTTACTCTATAATGGTACAGTGAGCCATTGACTTTTTTGAATTACGCACTGGAATAAAAAAAAAAACTTATTTTAGGCAAGAATGACACTGATGAGTTTGTTGTATGTTCTCATATAGCAAATGCGACACATTAAACTATATTTAATTCTCCATACCTAGAAACTTCAGACTCTTTCATTCTATGCAAACATTTTTTATTTGGTCAGCTGTTCTAACACTTTAGATATATCGAAAACTTCCTAGAATAAGTCATCAAATAAAAAAAAATCAGAAATTTAAATGCAATGTCAAATTCTTTTGTAATGGAATACGCCTTTTTTTATGAAAACTAGCTTAAGATAAAAGAACTCCATGAAAAATACGTTGTTGATTTTGTTTATTCATTAACCTATGATGGCATAAATCCATATAGAAAATATTAAAAAACAATTAATACTCGAATATCTTTGCCATGCAAAGCAAGCTGTTCATGTGTTTTAAGTTGGTCTTTATGTTGTACCTTAGCAAATAACTTTTTTGTAATCTATATATTTTTCTAGTAATATTCTTACTATTGGAGATTATAAAAAACATTTTTTCGCTACATAAGCTATATTCAGCACCTCATCTGGCGAATATAGCACCGAAACACGACAGCTCGTGTGTAGCAAAAAAATGTTTTTATTAGAATCTAAACTTATTTATAAATGGAACTTTGTCTGTGTGTGTGTGTCTGTGTGTCTGTGTCTGTGTGTGTGTGTCTGTGTATGTGTCCCCGTTACCTATAGACTCCGAATTTCTTGAAAATTTACACTTATAGTACATAAGCGTCTGCGAGTGTTCTTAGCTAGTTTTGTGTCGAGGTACCCCCGATAAATATCGAAAATCGATAATCGAAAAAATCGCGTTATAGAAAGAGTGGTCCAATTTTAATCAAATTTGATACACTTATAGACAAATATATAAGAAACGATATTCAGAAGTTTCAAGGTTGCAGTTCTTACATTAGTGCAGAAAATCGATAATATATATATATATATATATATATATATATAAATGGTAAGATGTTTATGCGTGTGTTTGTTTATCTGCCTGTATGTCTGTATTTTTTTCAGCCCCTTTATTTTAGTTTTTGCTTCGGGTTTAGCTCTAAGTAGGTATAATTGTAGTTCTTAATCTCAGCCATGATACCATATTACTCAGAGGACTTATTTAGCCTTCAGAATTCAGTTTACGACGAAAAAACTTATTTGATATCGATACCAGGAAATCAAAATTTGACTTACATCCCTTCATTTTTCTTTCAGTCTACGGTTTCGCTTTAACTGGAAACATGGCTTCTGCTCAGACGAACTTAAGTCACTGGTGCCTCCTCAACAGGTGTTTACTCGTGCAACCAGAATGGCAACTGGGTCCCACCCATTCACAGTTAGGTTAGCCAAATGCAGACGACAATTCTACTCCTTCAGCTTCTTTTCTCGCACTTCCCGCCTGTGAAACTCGCTCCCATATTCTTGCTTTCCTGACGGCTACAACCTCCAGAAATTTAAATGCAATGTCAATACTCATCTACTAACCACTTGACTCTAGCGCTTCCCCCACCCCGTATATCCTCCCCTTTCTCTCCCCCCTTGCAACTGTCATTACACCTGCATTTTCATCTTTCTATTGCTTCTTTCTAATTGGTTTGTAATCCTCTTCTCCCTCCTCTAATTAATTTTCTTTCAGTTATGTAGCACCCCCCCCCCCCCCCGCACATCAGTGGCATTTACGCCTTGCCCGGGGTGAAATGATTAAAAAAAACAAAAAAACAAAAACAAAAAAAAAACAACTATTGCTTTTTAGTCTTTTGTGTCAACATCCAAAGAGTCTGAGCTCCAGGACCATGGATTAGTTTTAAAGCTTTCATTACACCCGAGCAACGCCGGGCTATACTGCTAGTATCCAATATTAAGTATATTACTACAAATATTGCTCTACTACCTATGGAGCATTGTTAGAAAGTAAATGCTACAAACGGTGGAATGTCATTCCATTAGTTCTTACTACTACTACCAAGATTCTACCTTAAGTTGAGCGCTTTTTAAAGAATACTTTTTTTTCATATACGGAGTTTTATTTCAATAGTGTTTTTTGGATACGGAGTTTTATTTTAACATATATATATATATATATATATATATATATATATATATATATATATATATATCACTGGTGCCGCCTAAGCACGAATTTACACGAGATACTAGATTAGCAACTAGGTCCCACCCTTTTACAGTTAAACAAATAAGATGTAACCGTAAATTCTACTCCAACAGCTTCTTTTCTCGCGCTTCCCGCCTGTGGAACTCCCTTCCACAAGTCTGCTTTCCCGACAGTTACAATCTCCAGGTGTTTAAATGTAGGGTCAATAGACACCTCCTATCACGCTAACTCCCAACTATTCTCAGAACACTCTCATCTACCCAACCCTCATTCTCGGTATCCTTACCCGCCTATCACCCACCCTCTGACATTTCCTATATTTAATCAGCCTTTCTCCACTCTATGTAGCCCCCTGCGCAGTAGTGGCAGTGACATGCCTTGCTCGGGGTGAAACGCTTATAAAAAAAAAAATATTGATTCAGTTGCTAATTTTTTTTATCTTTAGAATATATGAGAATCACCCCCTCATTTTGTGAGGTGAATTATCTCTCAGTGAATATTTACAAAATTTAATCTTAACTTCGTGTACTACTATTTTACCATTCACCCGAATTTTCTGACCTTGTAGTCTTTCTTAAGAGATACTGCATTCAGTTAACATTGAGCCAATCAGCTGTTACTAAACATTAAAGTCAACCAAGCACTAAGATTTGAGCGAGTCTGATATGAACGTGACTTATGTAATGTAAGTCAAAAATAAAAATAAGCAAAATGTATTTTTTCGTGTCTCATATTGCAAGTAAAATTCGTACAACTTTTATTTAATTGTGTCATTCGGCAGGATTCGAACCTGCGACTTCTATCTAAATAGGGGAAGCTACCATGTGATCTGGCACGACCTAAACCGCTCGACCACGAATGACCATTAGTCTAAACGAGGTTTTAATCAAGCCTGTATAATATATATCCTGCCGAATGACACACATTTTCGTAACAAAAACTTATCGTAAATAATCAAACCAGTAGATATAAATATATAATACTGTTTAATTAAAAACAGAATATCAACTTAAATACGAGTATCGATAAAAAAGTTTCGTTACTCTTTGTTAATTTCCGTAATATATATATATATATATATATATATATATATATATGTGTGTGTGTGTGGGGGGGGGTTGGCTGTGACTGTTTGTGCACTGATACCCTTAAAGTCAGATGACAAATGACTTGTATCGTGTATAATCCCGTCTTCTTCTTCTTCTTCTTCTTCTTCTTTGTGCCCTGTCCCTTCAGGACGTAGGCGATCATGGTTCTCCACGTCTCCCTATCCCTTGTGGCTCTTAGTGTGTTTGCTCCTGTTACTCCTGGCAACCCCCGTTCCGTCATCCACTTGATCAGGCCCTGCAAATATGTTATCCGCTGCCTTCCTCTGTCTCTTTTTCCTTCTATCTAGCCAGTCAGTATCATGTTCTCCAGGCTCTCCTTCCTCATTGCGTGTCCCAGGAACTTCAGCTGTCTCCTCCTGACGCTCAGTATTAATTTCCTTTTCGTTGCCATTCTTTCCAACACCTCATCGTTGCTTGCATGCTCAGTTCACGATATCCGCAGCATCCTTCTGTAGAACCACATTTTCGCAGCTTCCAGTTTTGTCCTCATTTTCGATGATATTGTCCAGCATTCACTGCCGTATTGAAGAACTGTCATCACATAGCAATCCAGCATTCTTTTCTTTGTTCTAGTGAAATTTTCCTGTGTGTTAGTACTTTACTCAGCTTCTGGAACGCGTCCTTTGCCATGCCAATTCGCCTTCGGATCTCTGTGTCGCACTTTCCATCTAGCCCAACGAAATGCAGCAATCCAAAGTAGCATCGATTTTTAAGCAGTTTGAAAACTTCAGGATGGATGTTGTGTTTTCTTGATAGCTATCTACAGCTCTCTGATATTGTTAGAACCAATGTCTTGTATATATATATATATATATATATATATATATATATATATATATAAACCTCTTCACCAACTCTCATGAATGCTAAATTTGTCTCATGACACCTCTTTCATGATCAATAAAGAACTATGTTCGGTTACTACGCTGTACGAAAGTGTGTAGTAATGCTTTCTATTGGTTATTTCTAGTACACTATAAAACTATAGATAGCGGGGTGTCAAGCGTTCCTACAATTTCAGAAATAATACATGTCATCCACCTGGCACTCAATACGATGCCCCGCTCAAAGTCCGATAATTCATACCATTTTGCTATGAGCCGCCTCGTCGGTATTTATTCTGATTTACCAAATGCCAGAGCACAACGGATATGCGCCTGGGCATTTCTATGACGCCATGGTATAATGAGGCTACTGACTTTTACATTAAACTCTGCTAGGGATTTCAGCACGTAAGCGTATGCTGAATTACTTTATTTCATGCTTTATATATCTAAATCTAAACTTATTTATAAATGGAACTTTGTGTGTGTGTGTGTGTGTGTGTGTCTGTGTGTGTATCCGTTACCTATAGACAGTTGTACTATAAGCGTCTGCGAGTGTTCTTAGCTAGTTTTTGTGTTGAGATATCTCCGATAAATATTGAAAATCGATAATCGAAAAAATTGGGTTATAGAAGGAGTGGTCTGATTTTAATCGAATTTGATACACTCATAGTCAAAGACATAAGAAACGATATTCAGAAGTTTCAAGGTTGCAGTTCTTACAATAGTGCAGAAAATCGATAATATATCTATAAAAGTTTTCATTACACCCGAGCAACGCCGGACTATACTGCTAGTAAAATTATACTTCTGATGTCTTTCTACACTTCTTCTTCTTCCATGTTCGCTGTCCTTTCAAAACGTGATCAATTAATTATTCTCCACAAACTTCTATCATTTGTATCCCACAGTAAAGTCTAAATTCTACTACGATATAATATGTATCACGATCTCATTAATATTTTGCTAGATTATTGGAACGATCAAGTTGGATTTTTTCCTTTATTCACTCTTTTTTAAATCACTATCACTCGACAAGATACTGTTGACCTCTGTATCCGAATTCTTGCTGCACACTCCTTGCTATAATTTTAGAATCCGGAAAACAACAATCACTATTAAACCGGATATTACTTCCGTGTCATTTTTTTCATTTGCTTATTTACTGAGCTTAACTTGTCACATGATCACAGTAGTGAGGATCCAAGTCTCTGTATTGAATGTTCGGTTTATAATCCAATGTTCGAGTTATGTTAGATTTTATTGCTACCTTTTACAAAGTCGTTTAATTACATCGTCAATATCATCAAAACATTTCTATTTCAGATAATCTTTCATACGAGGTAACAAAAACAGTACACAGAATGAGGTTGGGGGAATATAGTCAATGGATAACTCCAACCATGTTGTTTTTGTTGCATAAACTGTTTGGCGACCAATGTCGTCTGCGCAGTTACCTTGTCGTGAAGTATCTGTAGCAGCCACAGATCTATTTCCTTTCGCGAATCAGTGCCCCCGACCGGAGATTCGGTCACTCACTGACCAATCAACGGGCGGAGCGCATTGATTCCTCTCTAGAACTATTTTTCCTAGTCCTGTTGGTAGAACGAAGGAAAGCAGAGAGCCATGAGCCCGCGGCAGTAATGGACGTCTCTTTCACATCGCTGCCACTGATTCCCCATGGAATGCTTTCGCGGAAGACGCTGCTGCTAGCTTCACCATGGACACTTACATACTATCTGCTGCTAGCTTCACCATGGACACTTACATACTATCTGCTGCTAGCTTTACCATGGACACTTACATACTATCTGCTGCTAGCTTCACCATGGACACTTACATACTACCAATCTTGTACGTTTACTGTATAATAAACCATTCTTTGTTGTTATTCTAAAAGCAAGTTTCGTCATTCATTTGTGTGCCTAAAAAATATAGTGTTGGGGAAATTAAGTATTTCCCATAACACCTACATATCCAATCCACTGTTACTCAAAATTTGTGGTTGGTTTCCCTCACAGATCTTATGCCATCTTATTTATAACTCCAAATAAAACTATCAATTTACTGTTAGTTCGAGTGTTATATATTCTGTGACCCACAGAATATAATTTCGTACAGAAGTGTATTTACATTATGCAAATATTATTTAATAGCAGGATCGCGGGATGGCAATCAAAATGTATTTGCATGTAAACAACAAGAATACAGGCTGGCAAACAAAAGTATGTTTACATTGAAGAAATATTATTTTAGTCAAAGGCAGCGGTTTCAAGGTCAGGAAATATAAAACAAAAAGTTTACATTAAATAAATATTATTTTGTGAAATCAGGAATGCGGAGACCAGTGACAAGCTGTTATTAAGGCCAGAAAATATAAAACAATTACGGAGGAATGTGATGACGTCAAAGGCAGCTGGCTTCAAACAATAATAATGCAAAAATGACAAACAAAAAATGACGCAATTGAGAGGAAGTCGACGTTTTTCATCTTATATAAGATCGGGTGTTTCCGTTAATCGGGTTAAGATTCGGGTTTTTTGATCGGAGAACGGAAAGGACTCGGCGAGAACAACCGAAAAGTAGTAGAGAACGCGATGGAAGATAACTCCAGCCAGTCATTTCCCTCGTATGTGTGTATGTTCGTGAAACTTTCTGACTACTCCACTACACACAAAGGTCACCGAGTAGAATAAAAATATAAGATTATATTTTTATAGATACGTGTTTGTTTTTATCGTTTATCTGTTAAGACGATTGTTGTTCCAGCAGCAGCAGTAGTATATACCACACAAGATAGTGGTATACAGCACGGGGAGAATAATTATGTTATTCACAATATTATTCATATATAGGAAAACAAATCAACATTGTTTGGAAATTGGATCGAATCTGATGAGTCTTGATGAATTTCGTCTGATATTTGTTTCGTTTCCGGTAACAACTTTGGAGAAAAACTTGTTCACTCAAATTGTCGAAACATTCTTTTTTTCATCATTACCTACTCAAATTATCAAGCCACGAATTTTACTGGCTTTTGTTACATTTCCAAATTTATAAACTTTGGCTGGAAAGTGATTCGACAACGAACTTTAATGACTGTGTGCCTAACTTTTTCAAGGTTTTCATCATTTCGACTTTCTTGATGGCGACAAGATCATAGTTGGTTTTCAAATGTCATTTTGCATTTAAAATGCGAACATTTTTTTTAAAGATTCGAAGCATAACAACAGTTTCAATAGCATTTTCAAGAGATGACAAAACTTCATTTGTAGGGAGCATCGGCTATGCCTACGCAATGGCCTTGTGCCAAACATAACTGAGCCCACTACATTTGAAAGAATCAAAAGGTTGAACAAAAGATAAAAGGATCCCATTTGTGTTAATAAGTGTAAATTTTTTTTCAACCAGAAGAATGACATCAATTTTGTTGTTTTGAAATAACATTTATGTTTGAAAGTTCTGCAAAAAGTTTTTCTTCGAATGTGTATTAAGAGCTCAGTTTTCTTAAAGTTAAACAAAATGGATTTGTCAAGAAAGGACAAGTCTTTTTGCTGTATGTGTGTACAATTTCGTCTTGACTGAGAATGAAAACGGAATTTATGTCTTTGTTCCTTTTTCTTTTTATGTTGCCGACAAGTAAGTGAGGAACGAGGAGAATCAATTAATGGAGTGTGAAAGAGAGAGCAAGAGAGTGAGAAAATGTCGTTCGCCTGGGCTTGCCGTTAGTTCGAAAACTTGTGGCTCTCTGTGACTTTCTTTCTTTGTTTGTTGACCGTACAAGAAGAAGGAGAATGTGGGAGAGTAAGAAAGAGGTATGTCGCTTAGATGGAACGTTCGGTTGACGAAATGCCAAATACAGGTCGGGGATACCAGAATCAAGCAGGTACAAAGTCGAAATGATGAAAACCTTGAAAAAGTTAGGCACACAGTCACTGAGTTGTTCTTTCTTTCTTTGTTAACAGTACATGAAGAAGAAGAAAGTGAGAGAGTAAGAAAATGCATGCCGCCTGGACTTGGTCTCCAGTTAGACGAACGGTAGCTCTCTGAAGAGAAAAGGAAAAATCACACGTATTTATGTGTTTATGAAATACAGGATCGGATCAACTTTTAAGATATTTTTCTTAACACCTGATTGGCCAATAAATAAGAGTTTATATATATTTTGTTTTCACAGACGTCCGCACATGGTAAAATTTAGAGAACCAACTATCTTATGAAAAGAGCTTTTTTATTGGTGAATGTATAAATGTATATAGCTTTTTTTTAGTGGCTCTTAAGTGTGAGTAAGCTCAGATTTTCTGTGCATTCGATTCTTACAAAATCCGACACACTCACACTTTTCGTTCTTATCAGATAGTATTAGGAAACACTAGAAAAACGCTACAGAGAACAAACCAGTCAATCCAGAACTACACCAGGTGGCAGAATATCTTGGAACAATGTTGTCTTATGGTTATTATTCACCTACGCCTAATTCCTGCTCCCGGAACGGGTTTGTGTGTTGTATTAACTATATATTTGTAGAAGTTTATTTCGGCAGACTTGTAAATAAGTTGGTGAGTCTATGTGCGTGTATGAGTGTGTGTGTGTGTGTGTGTGTGTGTGTGTGTGTGTGTGTGTGTGTGTGTGTGTGTGTGTGTGTTTCTTCGAATGTGTATTAAGAGCTCAGTTTGCTTAAAGTTAAACAAAATGGATTTGTCAAGAAAGGACAAGTCTTTTTGCTGTATGGGTGTACAATTGTAGCATGCAAACAATTTCGTCTTGACTGAGAATGAAAACAACTTTGGAGAAAAACTTGTTCACTCAAATTGTCGAAACATTCTTTTTTTCATTATTACCTACTCAAATTATCAAGCCACGAATTTTACTGGCTTTTGTTACATTTCCAATGTATGTCTCCAGAGAGAGAGAGAGAGAGAGAGAGAGAGAGAGAGAGAGAGAGAGAGAGAGAGAGAGAAAGAAACATACACAGTTTATCACGTGAACATACACTCATACACTCATATGAACATATAACACTTTAATACTATATCATAATTATGACTGTGTGATGGGACCCCTTTTTATTTGGATACTATAAAACAAATAAATAAACAAATGAAAGACAACGTTATCTCATTGTTAGTACTAATTATTAGAAGTGAGTTTTACTTGTTTTGGTCACGTCTGACTACCATAAATTGATATGGTTGCCGTTTCTCTTTCGTTGTTACAATGTGCTAGAAATTGTATTCCTCTCGTAATTAGTGAATGTTCCGACCATGTTATTGTTAGAAATCTTTCGGTTATCCATATCAAGATGCTCAGGGCAGTCCTTAGATTACTCACGTGGACCAGGACTTAGTACATTCGTACTAAGTTCTCACTTTGAAATTTCGGAGATTTCTTTAGACGGGATTTGTTCATATGTTACTTCTGGTTTCCCTCTTAAGTTGTTTCGATTAGAACGTAGCAAAATATAGAATGCCACTGAGAGAAGCAGATGCAGTAGGAAACCTATGCGATTATTCTGCTTACAAACGCATGTATGACCGTTACGCTTTTTTTTTACTGAGGATAAAAATGGAGTAACGGCCCAATCTTTACTTCTGCAAGAGAACCTTTTTTTTTATTACGCCAATCTCAGCGAAGAGATAAAGCCACTAAGATGCAAGGAGGTAACCAAATGTGGGATAATGTGGGAAAGAATCATAGGATACAATAAAAGAATAGGCTACAAGGAGAGAGAAAATGATAATTGACGTTGCATTAAAATTTTTTCAAGATCGAAGTTGACTGGAAAGTAAGAAGCTGGAATGGAATTGTGATAGAAGAAACTATTACTAATTTCAGCAGTAAAAACAATGAGCCCCAGATACGAATAGTCTTCTTCTTCTATGTGCCATGTCCCTTCAGGACGTAGGCGATCATGGCCTTCCATGTTTCCCTATCCCTGGTGGCTCTGAGCACGCCTTCTCCTGTTAGACCATGCAATCCTCGTTCCGTCATCCACCTGATTAGGTCCTTCAAATATGTTATCCGTTGCTTTTTCCTGTCTCTTTTTCCCTCTATTTGGCCTGTTAGTATGAGATTCTCCAAGCCCTCCTTCCTCACTGCGTGTCCCAGGAACTTCAGCAGTCTCTTCCTTAAGTATTAATTTCCTTTTTATTTCCATAATTTCCAAGATATCATTGCTCACATGCTCGATCCATGATATTCACAGCATCCTTCTGTAGAACCACATTTCAGTTGCTTCAAGTTTTCCTTCATCTTTGATGGTATTGTCCAGCATTCACTGCCATATTGAAGGACGGACAGCACGTAGCAATCCAGTACTCTCTTCTTTGTTTCTAGCGAAATTGTCCTGTTTCTTAATATATTACTCAACTTCTGGAATGCTTCCTTTGCCATGCCAATTCGCCTTCGGATGTCTGTGTCGCACATTCCGTCTTTTGCTATAACGCTTCCCAGGTATTTAAATTTTTGTACCTGCTTGATTCTGGTATCCCCGACCTGTATTTGGCATTTTGGGCTGCCCTTTTTTACTGATGACCATGCATTCGGTTTTTGTGCAGTTTATTTCTAGCCCTTTCTTGTTACTTTCTTCTGCTACCTTCTGTGGGAGGTCTTGTAATTTCCTTTTTGTGTCTGCTATCAGCACTGTATCATCTGCGTACCTTAGCAGGCATAACTTCTAGGGTTTTCAAAATATTGAAAAAATTGAACAGATCCGGTGAAAAGACACATCCTTGTCATGTCTCTTTCCTTCTTTGTATATCTACGAATAGTCAGTCAGTTAAGTGCTATACGTGATACACGCTTGGGCGATCATGTCTCGAAAGAGACATTACTGAATGGGCAGAAGATTATCCCGCAGTAGGTTGCCATTGCTTTCTGCGGTAGATTGGTTTCTGGCCAAGTCTATAGAACCCAATCTGTCCTATTATTTAACCCATAACTGGAGGGAAGAGACGGATTAATACCTTTCCCAAGGGTATTTGTGCGTAAGTGAATGCAAGGAATTCAACTGGAATTCGAACTCGGTTCCCCGATTTCTCGTTCCGAGCCGATATCCACTGCGCCACAACGCACATCCTAACTGACTACGAATAGTACTGAGCTTAAATTCTTAAAATCTAGGTAACAATGAGAAAGCTGATCAGAACAGTTTACATGAAAATATTTATAGAAATGGCAACATAAAACTACGTAATGGCGTTCGGAAAATCAGAGATGCCAGGCCAGAACCAATAACAATGTAGATTCTTCTTTGAATTTTATTAGTAATCTCTAGAAACATAACAGAAGCATCAGAAATGATGTCGCAGCAATATTCATTGCAATGGGCGAATAACAGGCTTAAAAATGGATTCTGGTGAGAATAAAATTGTCTATCACGACTTTAGAGAAATACCCAGAAAAAAGTTATTAAGCGCTACAAGGGATAGGAAGATGTGGAGAGCTATGTCCTACTTACTGAAGAAACATGGCAAATAAAATAATATATCATAATATTAAACTGAACGGCTTTGGGGAAAGATTGGGTGAAAAGGAGGAAGAGAAAATGAGAGAAAGATAGGAAGTAAGAAAAAGCAAAAATTACGCGAAAAGAAAATGGAGAGAGAGAGAGAGAGAGAGAGAGAGAGAGAGAGAGAGAGAGAGAGAGAGAGGAAAAATGGCTTTTTGGTTAGATATAAAACGACTATGAGAGGAGACAAATACCATGTAAAATGTGGATACATTAAACAAATTCTTTATGAAGAGATAAAGCAATAGAAAGATAAACAGGTGAATACAGTTGAAACCGTTTGTGAATTCCTTATTCTTTTCTCACGTATAAAATTAATCCATATTATAACGTTTAGATAAATACACAGCAAAAATTCAGACAAAGACCGAAAGAAAAGAATGGGATTATAGCTTATCTTAATTACCTACACCCTTAGAAATCAGGGAATTAATAGTTTCTCTAGAAAAATAAATATGAATGTGCGTTCAATTGCTTCAAGTTGTTCTTCATCTTTGATGGCATTGTCCAGCATTCACTGCCATATTGAAGAACGGACAGCACGTAGCAATCCAGTACTCTCTTTCGAGTTGAAATTCCAGTTGGATTCTTTACATTCATTTAAGCGCAAATATTCATCTCTTCTCCCTTCAGCTATGGACTTAAGAACAGAACAGATTGGGTTCAGTAGCTTTGGTTGCCAATCAGTCTACCATGGAAAGAAATGGCAATCTACTGCGGGAAATCCTTCTGCCTACTCAGTCATGGACCAAAAGAGACTTCGCCCAATCGTGTATCACGTATGGCACTTAACTGACTATTACGTCGCTCGGAGGATAAACGGGTTTGCGTAGGGTCAACACCTCTACCTGTAAGCATACGCATCTACCTGTAAAGAAAAGCATCGATGACCCTCTCGTTGATGGCGAGAGGTTGTTGAGAGGATGCAAGCGAGAAGAAACTTATATTTAACATCAGGAAGAGACAGGTAATGTTCCTGAAACACGTAATGAGAACGAGAGCCTGGAGAATTTAATACTCACAGGACGGGTAGAAAGAGAAACAGGGGAAAGCTGCGCTTGACCTACTTGATAGGTCTGAGCAAATAGATGGCGGATGGGTTTGGGAGAGATACCAAGAGAAAAAATATTGAAAGCGACAAGCAATAGAGCCAAGTGGAAATCCAAGATCACCTACGTTCTGAAGGGACACGGCACATGAAAAAGAATGATATACTAAAGACAGCTTAATAATTGATGCATGGCCTTATTTGTTACAACTTCTTATAGAGAATGGACATTTTTTCCTCAGCAAGTTAATCTATAACTTGAGTCTATTTGGGAATATTCTCCGAAGGATGTTGATTGCAAGCGAAGGCAGAGTGATACTCCACTTATTTGAAAAGTTCGGTTTTACTCCTGAGGTAATTTGTTCCGTTCCTTTGGTTTATGTAGTCTCGCAGGCTGAGTAGATTCAATGGTTTCTCAGATTTATTTAGCAGTAATTTTCTTTCAATTTTCAGATTGTTTCTTTATGGTATTGTTAGTTCGTCCATTATGGGATACTCAGTGATAGTCGAAATTACTACTTATGATCTACAAGTCCAGCTTGCTAACCATTAGACCACGATGAGGTGGCAACCAATCTTAACTTTCTTCGTGGTTTATTCTGAATTTTTGTTGTCCTGTTGGTTTTAAATCGCTTGCAATCATTTTGTAATTTCAAAACATGTCTTTCTTATCTTGTTCCTACTCCTCCTGCTTTCATTTTCTCGGTATTCTTTTTTTTAATGTTACTGACATGTTACATTTGTCTTGATTACTGTTAAATATTCACCCCGAGGTGATCAATTACTGCAGGTAATCAAGTTAGAAAATAGTTTCGCATTTCCAACCTTCTCCTTAGCATATCTCGTTGGGAGCCACACACTTCACCTCACTTTTTCAACCAACATGAAGTGAAACGAATATATCGAATCTACAGCTGAATATACCCCTAAGAAGTTTTGTATTATGTGTAGGATCAGTTTTTTTCGTCAAAATCCATCATGCACAGTTATAAATCTACCATTCGTACGTGCATTGAATACTGTTGCCATATCTGGTCAGGTGCTCCTACTATTCATCTTGAGGTTTTCAAAACAATCCAAAAAAGGGTCTGCAATGTAATCGGTCCTGGCCTGGCACTGACATCAATCTCTTTCTTACCAACGTGACGTGGCTTCCCTCTGTTTTTTCTACAAATAATTTCATGGCAATTGTTTTCACGATCTTTTTTTCCTGGTGCTCTTACCACGCGAATATAAGCGTGTTACTAGATATCCATCTAGGTCTCTCCGTTTTACAGCTGAAATAGCTAAATGTAACCATCACTTTTACTCGAACATTTTCTTTTCTCGCACTTACAGCCTGTGGAACTTGCTTTCTTGGTAACTACAATCTATAAAAATTTAAATGCAACTTCAATTGTTCCTCTTGTTCCCCAGTTTTTCTCTCGCTGTAACCCCCCAAAGCACTAATGGCAGTCCTCCCTTACTTGGAGTTAAATGATTTAAAAAATTGTTGACTTCATGTACTCTCTCGTTTCAATTTCTCTAATTTTAAACAATTTCAGTCATTTTACCAAATTCTTTCGGATTGTTTCTGGTATTCCAAAGATCATGGGATCGAAGCGTACCACAATTTCTGTAACTATCGAACAAATTAAATTTATTTATTTTTTCACGTTTTTAAAAATTAAATATGAAAATGTTTAACATTATTTTTACTTGATGACAGCAACTAGAACTACTGTCCATCTGAGAAGTTAATCTCAAAGACAGTTTCAGATTTACGTTTGTATTGGCTTACGTGTTTGAATTGAAGTTCTCAGTGAATGACTGTACCCACCCAGTAGTCTCTACACTTATATTCTCCTTGACAGTTTATTAGATTCACTATTAATGCATATTATTGTTTCGTTTTTCTCACCCACGAAGACGACATTTGCTATTTATCTTTGGTGGTTTCCTATTTTTGCTTTTACCTTATTTGTTTAATATTCTTTTTTAAGTGATTATTATAAGTGATTTTCTGTCATATTCTGATAATTTCATTCACAATTTTTTATATTCTATATTGGCTTGTTTTCTTATTCGAGGTTTTATTTCTCATTAAAAAGGTCTATTGAGTTGATTTTATAATCAAGTGAAACTAATCACTTTTACTTCCAACACTGTTAATAAGTTATATACATTTTTAACTACAACTACTACTACTACTACTACTACTACTACTGTTATTATCAGTATCTTTCTTTCGTTATTTCTTCTTTTCACATTTTTCCTGCTATATTGACCATTATCAAATAATAATAATAATAATAATAATAATAATAATAATAGAAGAGTCGAAAGTAAATACAACATTAGAAATGAAAATGAAGTCCTATCAACTAAGGAAAAAATAAAGCAAACAATACAACTGAAGTTTCAAAGAATAAGACGCTATGAGAAAAGATCAAGATTCTACAGACAAAACAAGATTTTTCAAACCGATGCAAAGATATTTTACAGGGGAATAGGTAAAAAAAAAAAGAATTGAAGTGACAGTCCCCCCCCCCCCCCCCAAATAGAAGAAGTTACACAGTTCTGGGAAAAAATATGGGCTTCCCTTAAAGAACATAACAAAGAAGTAGATTGGATTGCACAAGAGATAGAACGAATCAAAAATAAACCAGAACAGACATGGGCTGGAATTACAGAAGAGGATGTTAAATTTGCACTAAAAAAAGCACACAATTGGAAATTTCCAGGTATAGATAAAATTCTTAACTTTTGGCTATATTATTTAAATACAGCACATAAAAAACTAGCCAAAGAACTTCAAGAAATGGTTGACGATCCCACTAAAATTCCTGCATGGATGACCAAAGGAATTACATTTCTTCTACCCAAGAATAGTGACACAAACAACCCAAAAAATTACAAACCAATTACATGCCTTCCGACAACATATAAACTATTAACATCTATTTTAATAAAACAGACATATTTATTCTTAGAAAGAAATGACATGTTACCGCTTGAACAAAAAGGGTGCAAACGTGGCTGTTACGGACGTAAAGACCAATTGCTTATTAACAAAATGATCCTGGAAAACTGCTACAGTACAAAGAAAAATCTTAGTACTGCCTGGATAGATTATCGAAAGGCATTCGATAGTGTGCCACATTCCTGGATTTTAAAGACTTTAAATATATACAAGATATCACCCGTCATCATCAATTTCATCCAGCAGTGCATGTCGATATGGAAAACAGCCCTTTACCTCAATCATATAAATGTAACCTATAAGTCTAATGAAATAAACATCAAAAGAGGTATATTTCAAGGTGATTCTTTATCTCCCTTACTATTCTGCATATCATTAATAGCACTAACCAGTCAACTTAATAAGACAGAATGTGGTTATAAAATAGGCCAAAAGAAAATAAGTCATCTATTTTACATGGATGACTTAAAGTTATATGCTAAGAATGATAATGAGCTGGAAGGTCTTCTGCAAACTGTAAAATGCTTCACGAAGACAGTGGAATGAAATTCAATTTGAATAAATGTGCTAAAGCTACAGTTTTACGTGGATCAATACAAGAAACATCCTCAATTAGCTTAGACCCTGATGTAACAATAAAAGAATTGAAACCAGAAGAAGCTTATAAATGCCCAGGTGTAAATGAGAGTGAAAACATTCATCATAAAAAAATGAAAGAAATAGTGCGTAAAGAGTACTATAGAAGGCTACGAATAATATTAAAAATTGAATTGAATTCTCAGAACAGAATTATGGCCATTAATAGCCTTGCAATCTCAGTTGTCCAATATAGTTTCAACATCTCAAACTGGACTCAACTGGACTCTAAACGACATCAGGCAAATAGATTCTAAAACAAGAATGCTTCTTTCTAGGCATAAGATGCATCATCCAAAGGCTGATGTAGACCGTCTATACATACCCCGTAAAGAAGGTGGAAGAGGTCTTATTCAGCTAGAATTGTCATACAAGACAACAACTATTGGCTTACTAACATACATAGAAACAACAAAGGATTGAATGATACAATTAGTAAGGCAACATGAAGAAAGAAAGAAAAAAATATTCAATAATAAAAGAAGGCAGTAAATACAAACAAGATTTACAGTTAGTAGATTCTGCAGAAAAGCAACACAGAAGTCAAGAACCAACTATTGCGGCAAAAAATATGAAAATGAAAGCAAAACAAACCTCTGCATGGCCAATATCCAGAACGTGCCAATAAATCCAATGTTGATAAAGTTAATACTCATCGATGGTTACGTGCATCTGGATTAAAGTCTGAGACCGAATGCTTTATTCTTGCAGCGCAAGACCAAAGTCTTTTCACTAGAAACTCTCAGGCAAATATTATACATAATAATATGGATCCAAAATGCAGGTTTTGTGATAAACACCAAGAAACAATAGACCATCTAATCTTAGGATGTTCTGTACTTGCCCCAAATGAATATAAAAATCGCCACGACAGAGTTGGGCAATATTTACATTGGGCAAAGTGCAAACACTATGGAAAAGCTGTAAACAAACACTGGTATGAACATCACCCAGCACCGGTTACAGAAATAGAAGATGTCACCATTCTATGGGATTACACCATCTACACAGACAGAAAAATTGAAGCAAATAGGCCAGACATTATTGTTAAAAACCAGAAAGAGAAAACTTGTCTATTAATTGGTATGGCTTGTCCAGCGGATTGTAACATAGCAACCAAGGAATTTGAAAAACTGTCAAAATATAAAGACCTGGAAATTGAAATAGAAAAAAACGTGGAAATTGAAAACAAGAGTTGTGCCAGTGATAGTAGGTGCACTTGGAATGATAAAAAATGGAACAAAACAACACATTGAAAGAATCTCTGGAAACCCCAGCTTAAGAGATATAGAAAAAATTGTCTTATTAAGTACAGCCCACACACTAAGGAGAACTTTGTCTATGTAACGCTAGGGATGATAGGGGAGATAGAAAAAAAAATGAAATTGAGCCATAACAACACGGCACGACCTACCTTAGGTCTTCCCGCAGACTTGGTTGGTAGTGCGACCATAGCAGAAATCGAAATATGATGAAAAATGACATAATAATAATAATTTCCTTTGATTTCTGTTGTATACTTATTTCCTTCCGGGTATCCCAACCAGAGACCTACGGTCAGAAATGCCATCATTACTTTTTCCATTGAAATTTTTTTATAAAAAATAAAAATAAATCAACCGAAGATCATGTACATTTCACATTGGTAAAACCCTTCGTCAGGTGTGGGCTGTACTTGTGAGAACAATTTTTTTAATGTTTTTAAAACATGGGCTACTAAGGATCCCATTAATGAGTTTATCAAAACCTTTTTCAGTCAGACCAAGAAATCCAACCACAATTAGAATTACTGACGTCTTTATGTGTCATATTTTGTTTTAGATTTCCACTTCAAGATTCTTGTATTTTGATAGTTTTTGAAGATCTTCAACGATACATTAAAATATGCAGGAACTGCCATGTTAGTAAGATGAAATTATTTAGTATGATATCATCATCATTATCATCATCATCATCATCATCATAGTTTGATTTCTGCTATGGTTACGCTACCTACCAAGTCTGCGGGAAGACCTAAGACAGGTAGTCGTGTGTTGTTATGCTTATATTTCATAATTTGTTTTTCTACCTCCCATATCATCACTAGCATTACATAGATAAAGTTCTTAGTGCCTGGGCTGTACTTATCAAGTCATTTTTTGTATTTCTCTTAACTTGGGGTTTCCAGGATTTTTTTCAATGTATTGTTGTGTTCCTTTTTTATCATTACAATCTACTATGAGATGCTACTATGCTTGGTACTATTCTTATTTTCAATTTTAACATTTTTTTCTATTTCGATTTCCAGGTTGTTATATTTCAACAGTTTTTCAAATTCATTGGTTGCTATTTTACAGTCTGCCCGTTAAGCCATATTAATTAGTTGTCAATTTTTTTCTTTTCGTTTTTTGACATTTATGTCCGACCTATTTGCTTCAATCTTCATGTCGGTAAATCTAGTCTAATCCCATAGAAATCGTCTTCTATTTCTGTAACCGGTCCTGGGTGATGTTCATACCAGTGTTTGTTAACATATTTTTCAAAGTGGTTGCATATTGTCTAGTGTAAATATTGCTCCACTCTATCGTGACGATTTTTATATTACTTTGGCGCAAGTACAGAACATCCTGAGATTATACAGTCTATGGTTTCCTGATATTTGTCACCGACCCTGCATTTTAGAAACACACTATTATGTATATTATTATTATTATTATTATTATTATTATTATTATTATTAGTAGTAGTAGTAGTAGTAGTAGTAGTCGTAGTAGTATTAGTATTAGTATTTCCAGTTTCCCTGATTGCGGTTGGATACATTTTTTTTACTCATTTTCTTTTTTTTTTGACCTCAGGTCTGAAGAATACATTCTAAATTACACTGAAAGAATTCTTTTTTCTCGTATGTGATCTCAGGAATACAATCTTTTCTTTCTCAGATAACTATGGTTTTCTGGGATTTTCTTAATATATGCTTCTGTTATTCTTTTTATTATTATTAATTTCTGGTGTTCCTATTATTACTGAAATAAATGTTGTGTTTAAATACCATTTTCTGTGATGTTCTTATCAGAACGGATAGCTACAATTCTCTTATTATCTATTCTGATCTATTGGCTAGCATATTGCATATTTCGATCAGTATATATAGCGAAGGCCGAGAGAAATGTCACATTTTAACCTTCTAGCAGTGATGATGGTATCTATGTATTAAATATGTGCTTGATAAGTCATGATGGTAGGCTAGGATGAATCCCTTTGTTTCTGGTTTCAGCCCGGTGCTCGAGAGATATTTCGTAACATCAAGGTCTTGTACTAGCAACGAGTAAGGGTTTTCTCTTCCTGTTTCATTTTCAGGTGAGTTAAACCCTTATATTTCACTTTGGTTTAAAGTTTTGGGCCTCTAATTTTCGTATTTTACCCTCTTTTCACATTTGTTTGTATAGTTTTAAATCTTGTTTGAATTATTATGTGAGAGAGCAGCACGCTAATGCTGAGATAAAACATACCAAGCTTGACATACCCATCATGGCATCCAGTCTCATAAGAATATACCAGACATATTCATCACAGCCAAATGTGCACGATATAGTGACAGGTTTTAATAAATTCAGCACGTAACGCAGATGTGACTCTGGTTTCGCCTTGGTTGCCTTATCCTTCGAATTTAAAATAAAATCGGAATTTTGCCATGATTTCCCCCACAACTCCTGCTTCTGAACAGAGATGGACGGTGCAGTTGGGCACCGTAGTTCAGATCTTTGCCATCAGAGATGGACAGTGCAGTTCAGATCTTTGCCAGTTGGGTATGTTCCCCAAGGGGAACATACCCAACTAACAAAGATCCCCTTTGGGGAACATACCCAACTGGCAAAGATCAGGCAACTGACAAGCAAATCTATGGTACTGAAGCTTTCCTGCTATTTAAAGCCGGAAGGAGAAGAGATGGATTAATATCTTTTCCAATGGTATTTGGGCGACGAGTTCAACTGGAATTTGAACTTAACTCTCCAATTTTTCATTTGAAGCTAATATCCATTGCACAACAACGCACACCTTATAGCGCATCTTAATTCACGAAGACAAAAGATGTACGTGCTAATACCTCAAATTAGTTAAGGGCAGAAGCTGTAACAGTTTGTTTTTGTTTTTCTACTACTACAACTACTACTTTTTCTTCTTTTACTACTACAAATACTACTACTGCTACTTCTCTTTTTCCTACTCCTACTACTATTGATAATAATAATAATAATACTAATAATAATAAACACTAGATTTTAACAGCAGTAGTAGCAGAAGTCACAGAATGTATCTTCAATACTCAAGGACTCTCTTCAGTTGTTTAGGTCAGTAATAATAATTTATTATTATTATTATTATTATTATTATTATTATTATTATTATTATTATTTACTTTTTAATAAGATTTAGCTTGTTATGAATAATCAAGAGTAGTCTCCCCCTGTTTTGTCCCACTATTGCTATTTCTATTTACTGAGACTAAAAAAGAACACTATATGCGAACCTTGTATTCTCAGTTGAATAAAGTTTTCTTAAAGCCTACACCTGCATACTTTATAATCCTGCTGTTTATATGGTTAAAATTATTTTTAAGATACTCAGTTTGTTTAGATTCTTCGCAAAGCTATTTTAAACTATCCCAAATGCTCCCTTGATGACGGGCTCATTTTTCAGCTTTATGTTTCACTTCTAACTTCAGTTCTCATCTAAGCCCTAAATATTTTTGCAGTTTTACAATGTTATCATTCAGAATTGCTGAAACAGTGACATCCACTATTTGGAAAAGAAAAACAGTTTTTTCTCTCTCCATAATTAGATTTTGTTTTCTGGCGTGAATTGGAAAAATATTTTTCAATTATTTTCATCGTTGTTGTGCTTTCGTTATATCTCTCCTGTTATTGAGATTATTATTTCTACTTCTTCGTTGCAGAACATGAATGACAGCGCGTGTGACTACTGCGGTGTGTACACGGGGGATAAGAACTATCCCTGCTCCGTGTGTAGATTGGTTTTCCACAAAAGCTGTGTCAATAAGTTATACATAAAAAATAACCAAGGGATATCGCTGGCCATGGCTGGACACAGAATTGGTGATGACTACTGGACATGCCACAATTGTGTGAGTAATGCATTAGTTATTCCCTCTTTAGATTATTGAGGACTTATGTGGAAACGACACTTGTTTTTAGTAAACTTGAGAATAGTTTTGTAGTATTTATAAAAGAGTTATCTCCCATTGAAACGTTAAACGTGAGTTGGACACATAATTGTTTATAGTTTCCGTTTTAGAGAAGAGAAATATAGCGAGGTTGGATTTTATTTTTGAAATAGACGAGATCTTTCAGAATCGAATGAGCGCAGTTCCGTTGAGAGATAATGCGCCTTAAATAGGGTTGATATTTGCTTGGAACAGCGCGAAATTAACTTTAACGAAGAAATTGCATTCTTGAAGATGATTTTGAATGATAGTTTCAAGAAGAGTAAAGCAGATCCCGGCAAAATAATTCAGTTTAGTTTTGTGGCCGAATACGTATATAGAATTACTCGGTGAAGAGTTTTCGTTCTCTAGTCATGCAAATCGAACGATTTACTGCGTTATAAGGATATTACGACCGAATTTACCAACTTTGAGTTGATAGGATGCTTGCGAGCGTACATGCATAGAAAAACAGGCAATTTGAATTATTGCTGAACCATATCCGTTGGTATTTCTAAACCAGTATCCGCTCAAGAATTGCCCTCTATTTGTTATACCTTTGTGTATTAGACTTTGGTTATCTTTAAAATAAATGCAAGGACTTGCATTATATAAGCTTTGATACGAGTTTAAGATAGATAGATAGATAGATAGATAGATAGATAGATAGATAGATAGATAGATTATTGGATGTGGTATAATGTCTCAATTGCCGGGCTAGACTCTAGGCACAGAAAAACTTGTGATTGGCTTTGGGAGTTATATCGAAAAAGCAATAATCAATTGGTGATCTTAAAATATTCATCTTATTATTGAATAAAACACTTGCACAAACAGTGACAACCATTCATTTGATATCAATAAATATACACAATTTTTTAGAACGACTATCGATTATACGATAACGAAAACTGAATTCAAAGTGGCCTGAAGACATACAGACGCACAAACACACAGAAAGCGAGAGAGACAATAAATAGACAAATAAAGAACGTGTGTCGAGAGAAACTAAGCAGTATCTTTTTATACTAATATTTACAAAATATAAGGTCCAAGGGCTACTCAAGGTAGTTTGTTGTTGTGTGGTGTTGCATGAGCGTAAGAAAAGTCAAGAAATGAAGTTCATGGGACTATACATGGAATATAATAAACTTTGATAGTTCAAGATTGCAGAGATTGGTAAAATATCTTGTTGGGAGGTTATTCCGCAGAGAAGTAGTTCTTGGGAAGAAGTTGTCCAAGTAGAACTTACTTTCTATGAAGGAAAAGAGGGTGGTTTATTCTTGTGTAAGTTGTATAGGACAGGACTGGTGGAACCAGGAATTCAGCGCGTTAGAATATATGGAATAGAAATAATTTTTCGTCCGTGGGAAAGGGGCTGCAGAGAGGAAAATCTTTATACAATAATGTTTGCAATGATGAATGCGTAGTGCGTATACTTTAAAGTTTCATAAGCATTTCTTATCGTATATCTTAATGTTTAGTGAGATTTTATCGCTGAGAAAAATTTTGTCTTCATAAAAATTCATAGATTTGAGCGTTAGAAGCGATCTTGATAATGTATTTAAACCCAAATAGAATGAGATAGATTTAAGAAGTGTTTGTTGTACCAAAAATTACTTCTTAAAATGACTATTCAAAATGTTAGGTTTTAACTGAACCCAGTCATCAACCATTGGAGAAGGGAAGACATACAATTATTTCAACAACTTTGAACGTGTTTATTCGTTCTTGTCCGAAAAATACACTTCCAGTAAAAACGTATGTACACGGTTACGCCGGGGAAGGGGTTCTAAAGAAAGAAAACTGTTTTAATAATTAGGCATTTTCTAATTTAGAGTCCTAGGTGAAATTGATTAATCTAAATAATAATAATAGAAAAAATGAGGAAATTGAAAACAAGAGTTGTGCCAGTGATAGTGGGTGCACTTGGAATGATAAAAAATGGAACAAAACAACACATTGAAAGAATCCCTGAAAACCCCAGCTTAAGAGAAATACAAAAAATTGTCTTATTAAGTACAGCCCACCCACTAAGAAGAACTTTGTCTATGTAACGCTAGGGATGATAGGGGAGATAGAAAAAAAGATGAAATGGAGCCATAACAACACGGCACGACCTACTTTAGGTCTTCCCGCAGACTTGGTTGGTAGTGCGACCATAGCAGAAATCGAAATATGATGAAAAATGACATAATAATAATAATAATAATAATAATAATAATAATAATAATAATAATAATGAAAATTAATGAAATTAAAAGAATTGTAACAAGAAGAGAAGAATCAACAAAATATGAAAAGGAACCGGAATCAGAATCAGAAATAAAAAGTAATAACATCAAACAAGCCACAGGTCATAATGTAGAAACCGTGAAACACGCAAATCACTGCGAAGATAATGTTGTAAGTTTAAAAGTGCTGGAAAGGTGTGATCTGAGTCAGTTAAAAGACGAAAATAAAACGAGTTCAGAACACATCGAAGATAATTATTTGACGGAAAATAAGAACAGTATACAGGAAGCCAAGGTAGAAATAAAGAACCATCTAAGTCAAATACAAAATATTACAATGAAGGAAGGAGAACAGCTTCCAAAATTACAACCAACAAAACATAACCTCCGAACTATTAAACTCTACAATGCAGCACTGAAATTAATCTTGGATGAAGACACTCATACAAATCTCAATGAAGCAATATATGCATCAGCAATAGCAGCAACAACAAAATTGAATATCAAAATAAAAACAAGGCAGTCTCGCAGACATGAAGATCCACCTTGGAAAAGAAAAATAGAAAAAGAAATCGAACAACTTAGAAGTGAACTATCAGTACTCGATGAACTGACAAGAGGGATAAATGTAAGAACTAAGAAAAGCAGAAGAACCGAAAGAAAATATAACATTAGAAATGAAAATGAAGTCTTATCAAATAAAGAAAAAATAAAGCAAAAAATCCAACTGAAGGCTCAAAGAATAAGGCGCTATGAGAAAAGAGCAAGATTTTACAGACAAAACAAGATTTTTCAAACTGATACAAAGAGATTTTACAGAGAAATAGGTAAAAAAAGAATTGAAGTGACAGTCCCCCCCAGAATGGAAGAAGTCACACAGTTCTGGGAAAAGATATGGGCTTGCCCTAAAGAACATAGCAAGGAAGTAGATGGGATTGCGCAAGAGATAGAACGAATGAAAAATAAACCAGAACAGACATGGTCTGGAATTACAGAAGATGATGTTAAATTTGCACTAAAAAAAGCACACAATTGGAAATTCCCAGGTATAGATAAAATTCCTAACTATTGGCTATATTATTTAAATACAGCACATAAAAAACTAGCCAAAGAACTTCAAGAAATGGTTGACGATCCCACTAAAATTCCTGCATGGATGACCAAAGGAATTACATTTCTTCTACCCAAGAATGGTGACACAAACAACCCGAAAAACTACAGACCAATTACATGTCTTCCGACAACATGTAAACTATTAACATCTATTTTAACAAAACAGACATATTTATTCTTAGAAAGAAATGGCATGATACCGCTTGAACAAAAAGGGTGCAAACGTGGCTGTTATGGATGTAAAGACCAATTGCTAATTAACAAAATGATCCTGGAAAACTGCTACAGTACAAAGAAAAATCTTAGTACTGCCTGGATAGATTATCGAAAGGCATTCGATAGTGTGCCACATTCCTGGATTTTAAAGACTTTAAATATATACAAGATATCGCCCGTCATCATCAATTTCATCAAACAGTGCATGTCTATATGGAAAACAACCCTTTACCTCAATCATATAAATGGAACCCATAAGTCTGATGAAATAAACATCAAAAGAGGTATATTTCAAGGTGATTCTTTATCTCCCTTACTATTCTGCATATCATTAATAGCACTAACCAGTCAACTTAATAAGACAGAATGTGGTTATAAAATAGGCCAAAAGAAAATAAGCCATCTATTTTACATGGATGACTTAAAGTTATATGCTAAGAATGATAATGAGCTGGAAGGTCTTCTGCAAACTGTAAAATGCTTCAGCGAAGACATTGGAATGAAATTCAATTTGAATAAATGTGCTAAAGCTACAGTTTTACGTGGATCAATATAAGAAACATCCTCAATTAGCTTAGACCCTGCTGTAACAATAAAAGAATTGAAACCAGAAGAAGCTTATAAATACCTAGGTGTAAATGAGAGCGAAAACATTCACCATGAAAAAATGAAAGAAATAGTGCGTAAAGAGTACTATAGAAGGCTACGAATAATATTAAAAACTGAATTAAATTCACAGAACAGAGTTATGGCCATTAATAGCCTTGTAATCTCAGTTGTCCAATATAGCTTTAACATCTTCAACTGGACTCTAAACGACATCAGGCGAATGGATGCTAAAACAAGAAAGCTTCTTTCTAAGCATAAGATGCATCATCCAAAGGCTGATGTAGACCGTCTATACATACCCCGTAAAGAAGGTGGAAGAGGTCTTATTCAGCTGGAATTGTCATACAAGACAACAACTATTGGCTTACTAACATACATAGAAACAACAAAGGATTGGATGATACAATTAGTAAGGCAACACGAAGAAAGAAAGAAAAAATATTCAATAATAAAAGAAGGCAGTAAATACAAACAAGATTTACAGTTAGTAGATTCTGTAGAAAAGGAAAACAGAAGCCAAGAACCAACTATTGCGGCAAAAAATATGAAAATGAAAGCCAAAGATAAAGCTCTTGAACAGATGAAACAGCGCTGGCAAAACAAACCTCTGCATGGCCAATATCCAGAACGTGCCAATAAATCCAATGTTGACAAAGTTAATACTCATCGATGGTTACGTGCATCTGGATTAAAGTCTGAAACTGAAGGCTTTATTCTTGCAGCACAAGACCAAAGTCTTTTCACTAGAAACTTTCAGTCAAATATTATGCATAATAATATGGATCCAAAATGCAGATTTTGTGATAAACACCAAGAAACAATAGACCACCTAATCTCAGGCTGTTCTGTGCTTGCCCCAAATGAATATAAAAATCGCCACGATAGAGTTGGGCAATATTTACATTGGGCAATGTGCAAACATTATGGAAAAGCTGTAAACAAACACTGGTATGAACATCACCCAGCACCGGTTACAGAAATAGAAGATGTCACCATTCTATGGGATTACACCATCTACACAGACAGAAAAATTGAAGCAAACAGGCTAGACATTATTGTTAAAAACCAGAAGGAGAAAACTTATCTATTAATTGATATGGCTTTTCAGCGGATTGTAACATAGCAATCAAGGAATTTGAAAAACTGTCAAAATATAAAGACCTGGAAATTGAAATAGAAAAAATGTGGAAATTGAAAACAAGAATTGTGCCAGTGATAGTAGGTGCACTTGGAATGATAAAAAATGGAACAAAACAACACATTGAAAGAATCCCTGGAAACCCCAGCTTAAGAGATATACAAAAAATTGTCTTATTAAGTACAGCCCACACACTAAGGAAAACTTTATCTATGTAATGCTAGGGATGATAGGGAAGATAGAAAAACGTGAAATGGAGTCATAACAACACGCCACGACCTGCCTTAGGTCTACCCGCAGACTTGGTTGGTAGAGACCAAAGCAGAAATCGAAATATGATGAAAAAATGACATAATAATAATAATAATAATAATAATAATAATAATAATAATAATAGAAAAATATTTTCCATTAGCTGCATCTACCGTTTGGAAAGTTGGTCAGGTAGTTTTTCTCGTCCATATGCATTTTTCATATTTATACATCTACCATCCATCCGTGCAGTGAATACTGTTGCCATCTACCTCTAAATTTTGGTCAGTCATGAAGTTAAATAATTTATACGTTCATATTTATTTCAGGAAGACCTTCCTGCTCTTTTAACGGTTGAAGAAATGAAATATTTAACAGAAAACTTGGATAAATATAGCATAAAGAAAGGTGAGTGACTCATTATTTTCATTATCAACACTTTCACTTATACATTGTTATAACGTTGTTTCCTGGCTGTACTGGCATGTCATGATAAAATTCGAAATTTACATCGACTGAAAATAAAGAATTATAATGACACTGACAGGTAATTATCATCGGTGCTGCCATTTTTGCTTCGATTTAATGCTCTACTGTATAGGTCAAACACACTAATATGATAAAAATACGCCACACAACATGTATTGTACGCTACTAAATAATTACGATGGTTTGAAAATAGCGCTAAGATACCGAAATTTCACGCTATCTTGGAAATTTATACATAATTCGAGAATAGGTAATAAAATTCCAAAAAGACGTATAAGGGAGTTTATGATAGCATAAATGTTTAAAATAAAATAGCTCAATCGGAAAACTTCAGTCAGTTAAGTGCCATACGTGATACACGCTTGGGCGATCATGTCTCGAAAGAGACATTACTGACTGGGTAGAAGATTATCCCGTAGTAGGTTGCCATTGCTTTCTGCTGTAGACTGGTTGCCAGCCAAGGCTATAGAACCCAATCTGTCCTGTTATTTAACCCATAACTGGAAGGAAGAGACAGATTAATACCTTTCCCAATACTTTCGCGTAAGTGAATGCAATGAATTCGGCTGGATTTCGAACTCGGCTCCTCGATTTCTCGTTCCGAGCCGATACACAAAACTAAAAAAAAAAAATAACTGTGATTGTAGCGATAAATATCAGTGCAACAACGATTTTTCGAAAGCAATTATTATCTCACGTTTTCATTTTTCTGAACCAACATGAACCTCTTTTTAAAAATCTCAACCGTTATGTATTCTATGATAAAACTACATGGCGGGGATTAATTCTTTAATTGTGTCTTGCTTTTTATGGGGTACTACTTTTTGATAAATTTTCTTAATGAAGTACCATTTAATAAGTGCCTTTAAAGATACTGTACTTTAAATCTTGTGTAATGTTATTGTTTAACATACTAATCTAAACTTATTTATAAATGAAACTTTGTCTCTGTGTGTGTGTGTGTGTGTCTGTGTGTGTCCGTTACCTATAGACTAAAACGGCTAAACCGATTTTCTTGAAAATTTACACACTTATACTATAAGCATCTGCGAGTGTTCTTGGCTAGGTTTTGAGTCGAGGTACCCCCGATAAATATCGAAAATCGATAATCGAAAAAATCGAATTATAGAAGGAGTGGTCCGATTTTAATCAAATTTGATACACTCATAGACAAAGACATAAGAAACGATATTCAGAAGTTTCAAGGTTGCACTTTTTAAAATAGTGTAGAAAATCGATAATATATATATATATATATATATATATATATATATATATATATATATGTTTGTGTGTGTGTCTGTTTATCTGTCTGTATGTCCTTTATAAAATCCACAATTTTTATCCAATTCTCACCAAACTTCACACAAATATTCTTTGGGCTGAGTCTGAGCTCCAGGACCATGGATTAGTTTTAAAGCTTTCATTACATCCGAGCAACGCCGCGCTATACTGCTAGTAAAAAAATAAACGAGGATATATTTCTCATACGTAAAATTATTTTTTATTCATCTGCGGAATTATCAGGTAATATAGGTCAGTGGGTTTATGTGGCTTCGGGATTTTTCTTTTTGTGGCGATGTAAGAGACTCTGTGTTTTATCTCTCGGTTTGGACGCTTATATATCACCCGCCCATGTGGATTGTCCCACGCGCGCTCATCCAAATTGCAGTTGGGTAAACCAACAGTTTATATGTTGAAGCCAGCCATTGACATCCTGTGTGAGGTTCGAGTTTGCACCTGGTGTCTAGGAGGGTACTTTTTAAGTCATCTCGCTAATAAACCTGGCTTCTCCGACGCTCTGATGTGGCACTGAATGCAGTGGCTATTTTAGTATAGTCTTCGTTGATTTCTGCACACACTAAGATCTTTGTAGATCAACCTCACTTAGAATAAAGGTTCCTTAGTGACATTTAATTTGATTCAGGATATCTGGTATTTCCTGATATAGAGATCACACTACAGATTTTCAACAATTTGCTAGTTATTTAAAGCTAGAAAATATTTCGGATTGCAAGAGTTTTTTTAAAAAGATTACAATGATCTAGTGATACAAGTCTTACTAATTAACCGACAGCTAGGGGAGAAGGTCTGGATTCATACCACTCTCAAGGGTATTTGCGTGTAAGTGGATATCACGAAACCAACTGGAATAGAAACACGGCTCTTCGATTAACGAATCCGAGTCATTATCAGTTATACCACCCGCACACACAAACGGCAACTCATCTAGGTACTGACCAGGCTCGACATTGCTTAACTTCGGTGGTCTTAGGGGTACCTTAACTTGATGTGGCCGTAAGCGAGTTTATTTCAAGTAAAAGAAAGATGTGATTTGGATCAAATATTGTTCATTAACCCTCTAGGGCCATTCGTATCATATTTGATACAGTATGAAAACAAGCCTTGAAAGAAATATTTTCCTGAAAAATTTTTTAAGAGAAATATTTTATAAATTTCAAATGAAAGCAGTACTGACTGCTCAGTCAATGAATACCAAATGTTTCCTTATAGGGAAATACCAAATGTTTCCTTATAGGGAAATACTGTATCAAATATGATACGAATGGCCCTAGAGGGTTAAAAAGTTATCACTGATATGTTTTATATCTATGGAAATGCTTTTGGATTTATATGATTATTTCAAGTTGAGCATCATATTATTTCGACCACATTCTTAATTTAGATTTAATTAATTCGCTCTTGTCCTTTAATCATTTCACCCTGTGCTCCCCCACCTCTGTGTATGTTTTTTTTTGTGATCACGTGAATGAAAATTGTAATCATTTGGACTACAACACATTCAACCGATTTGAATGAGAGTTTTCTTTTGGTATATATATTTCATTAATTAGAATTCTAAATATTTCGACCTTATAATTGTTATAGCACATTAGTGACTTTCAGATTTTGTAAGTCCAAATCTGTTCTTAATGCTTCTAAAATAATCACAGAATCTTCTTGAAATGAATTTTATGCTGGTGGAAGAATAGCAAAATAAAATATCTACTCATTTATTTCCAATTATCTTCAGTTTTCTATTCGTGTTTTTGTAAGTACCACATAGGCAAGGTCATATTATTCATACGATCTATTGTTTATAAGCTGATATATATTGATAATGCTAGAAAGTACTTGCAACATTACAGACAATATTGCCAAGTCAAGGATAAACTCACAAAAAGGCTTGGCAGGAATTCTCCGTTCTGTTCAATAAAATACGTTTTAACTAAAGACTGTTTATATATTACTTCAAATGTTTTTATAGTGGATATTGCGTATTTGAAATAAACTCTGTCTCATTTTTTTATTATACAGTATGTGTTACGTCTACAGGCTTGAGAAATCCTAATAAAGAAAAATGCGTTCTCCAGCAGACTTAGGTTACATCGTCTTTCACTTCAACATACACCAAATATACACCAATCAAAACACGTACCGACACAACCAATTCCCGCAGGAACAACTAGAAATATTATCCACACATATACGCGTACATCATCCTATCACTACCACCTTCTGGGATTAAATACACGGACATCCAATAGAATTCAAATGAGCTAGTGAGCGCGTGCGCGCTCGCTCGCACACACACACACACACACACACACACACACACACACACACACACAGAGTAATGCGATATAATAACTCATTTCCAAAGTGAAATATGCTAAATTCATAAACCTTTTCTATTTGTTCCTTATTCTATAATTCTTTCGGATATTAACCCGTATTTGATCTCTTAATTCATACAAGGTGCTGTAGGTAAATTGTCATTATTTTATATTTTTAATTTCGCGCATGTGCACTGTTTATTTTTTTTATTCTGTTGATTGCACAATATAGTAGTCATATGTTAGTCAGTTATGTGCCATACGTGATACATGCTTGGATGATCATGTCTTGAAAGAGACATGATTTACTGGACTGAAGATTTTCCCAGAGTAGGTTGTCGTTACTTTTTGCGGTATACTGGTTAAAACCAAGTCTATAGGATCCAGTCTGTCCTGCTATTCAATCTAAAGTTGGATGGAAAAGCAACGGATTCATACCTTTCCAAAGAGTGTTTGTGCGTAATTCAACTGAAATTCGAACTCGGCTCTCCGATTTCTCTTTCCGAGCTGATATCCACTGCATCACAACGCACATTCATGGTTAGTCTGTAAGAAAAAGAGCACCATGACGCAGTTCACTCCGCCATTAGTTTGCAAACGGTAGCCTGTACTACTTGGCATTCACGATGGAAGCTCCAATACAAACATTTCAGAGTGTTTGAGCATCAGTATGAGGGCAGTTCAGAGAATTCGTAAAGAGTAGGATTAGTCTATGGTGAGTTTATGATGAATACGAAGGTGTTTAAAGTAATCCCTAGTGATCTTCTCACAATGCCTCAGACTCAACACTGAAGCCTACATCAAAAGCCTTGAGGAGGTAGAGTCAAGAGGTTGGCCGCTGGAAGACCTTATATCTGGCAACTGGACTCTGCTCCATGTCACACAAGTCATGGCTGTCAGAAAATTTTTAAGATCCCATCATCCTTTATATGTAGCCATTTACCTTCCCAGACTACAACACTCCTGATTATCATGTGCGGGGTGCAGTTCAGCGTGAGAACAACAAAACTCCTTGTAACACCAAAGATGAAATAAAGGCAAGGAATATGACAGCACTCACCAACTTAAACTAGGAGACTGTCCAGGAGAGTTTCAGGAGATTCCGAAGTCGACTGGAGATCGTGGTTGAAACCAATGTCTATTTTATTGAATACATTTACTCTTTTATTATTTCAAGATATTTTTGTATGATTTTGGTAAATATATCTGTTAAAATGTCAGTATTATTTTCATTTATGCGTAATTTAAACAACTATATGTCCATTATACCATGTATATATTTTAAGCGTTATCACTCCATTCAAGCTAGTAAATCCACTAATACACAAGGAATTACGGTGTGTTGAAAAATTAAGAAAAGAAACATTAATAACACATCACTCAATAAATCCCCAACCTAATTAATAAAACAACAACGTTTAGGCAAAATTTGACGAGTTAGTGGATTTTGTTTTTGTTTTTCTGGGATAACTGCCAATTTTGGGGTGACCTGAGCTTTCAGCATCAATTGTGTCTATACGACCGCATTTGAAGTCCGCATGCCACCTCTTAACCGTTGTTTCCGACGAAGCAGAGTCCGAATAACACATTGCTGACACATTCGATATAAGAAAGCGACGCGAAGTGTATGCTGATGAGTCTCAGGACTAGACACACCCAGATCCCCTTCAGAAGAGTAGAGGTAACAGATATCTCGAAGTACCTATGGGGCTTTACTTCTCCATAAAAAGGAGAACAAACCCATAATGATGACATTAGTTTTGAATACGGAAGTGGAAGTACGGAGAGTCGGTAAAGAAGAATCGGGTAGATGTGCGCATACTTCTGCCCCTCCTTCTTTAAAGAAAGATTCCTCCAGTACCACTGCAACCTTGCCCTTTGTCCACTTTTCCGGCTAATTCATTTGCAAGAGGGGATCGGGGCGCCAAAGAAAAGGATCCAGAAGAGAAACTCCCTTCCAAGCATCCAACCATAAGACAACAAACTTATCGCAGTTGATCTTGGCACCGTCTCATACCCTCTAATATCTTTTGTCATCTTCGTCAGTCTCGACTCTAATTGACTAAGAACCGAAACATTGTCAAGATAGACGGATAACTTGGCTGAGGTGGTAGCACCAGGTAGGGAAATTCCGTAAAAGACTAGATTCGCATTTAACTTGCGATAGAACTCACCCAACTACTTCAGTTGCTTCAGCTACCTCGAGGCAGGGAAAGTCCGCCAAACAGGCGTCGAACTGAGCAGTTCTCAGCTCAGGCTCCCTGGTGAACAGATCCTGAAAGTAATAACGAAAAGCCTCACATATGCCAGCATTTGTAGTCACGGTCCGTGTATCCAGCAATGTGACTCTGCAACATGTTGGGACGTATTCTTAACTTCTCTGCACGCAATTCAGTGGTCGTATTTGTCACCTCGAAAGACTTTCTTTTTCACCTAGCCCTAACTACCAGAGCTTGATCCTTGTTAATAAGCAAGGAGGTCAACTTTGCCTTAGCTAAGGCTACGTCGCTATTATCATGAGATTTAATCGTCCAATCTATTTTTTCCTCAGATGCCGTTTGCACTGCTAATATAACAAGATTGAGTCGACGGCTATAATCAGCAGCAAACGACCTAATTTGGGATTTTAATTTATCCCACCACATATTTTTAACTACCTCCTCCGTTAATTCTTGCTGTAGCGTTAGTAGCAGCTGGTTCTGGAAATTTTGCTCTCCAAATAATGATGCATTTAGTTTCCAGTAGCTAGTCAACTTCAACCTTAGGCTTATCTACGTTTACACGAACCTGGACGAGTCAATGATACAAGTATAATTATAGAATGAAAACTTGGAAAACATAAGAGCCCTACATTAAATCTTTCACTAAGTTTCGGTTGAGATAGCTAAAACTCACCACCGTAGCCGAGCCGAGCCGAGCCGAGCCGAGCCGAGCCGAGCCGAGCCAAGCCGAGCCGCTCCTAATCATCCACACTACCTTCCAGGGGTGTTCATTACGATACTTATCGACCTAGTATTTGGCCATTAAGTAGACAGTTAAATGTTCCATTATAGTGTGGGCCTTGAATATTGGTAAATGTCCGGTACCAATCCACGTATTCGGTCTACAACATGAGGTCTTTGATTATCAGCTCATGGCTAGCGGCCTTAACACAATCTTCAGCTGTGATCAGCAGTTCGTCCCATATGAATAAACAGTGCTTTTAATGATTCTTTCATGTTTGAGCCTCAGAGACATTTGATTTTTCTTGGAGCGATAAATTTTGAGTATGCGTTTTTTTTTTTTTTTTTTTTTTACATTGGAGACTGACACCGTTTCTTTTTAAATCTCTGTAATTTTGGAGGTTCTTCCGAAATCCCATCTTCTTTTATGAGATATTCATAACTTTTGGCAATTTCCAAAAATTTCAAATTTTACATATGAGGTGGAGACTTCCAACATAACGGTGATTTCTTAACAGTCGTAATTGTTAGTGTCACTCTTTTGTTGTTATCAATCGTTGATCTTCTTCATTACTTTATATTTCTTTTTTGAGCGAGGGGTTGACTCTACCCTTAGCTTGATCTTGTTTTACTTTTTACCTGGTTGAGTCTTCTGTAAAAGAAAACCTCATTAGGTCGTTCCTCACTAACCGACATATTGAAAATTTTAATATACTCCTATATAATGCTAAGCGAGAAAAATTCTTGTAATAACTTATATTTAAAGCGGGTTAGGATTGGAGAGGAGAAAGAAAACGCCTACTAAAATGAAATTTAAAATCCAAAAATAATTTCTACGACGAACCTCAAATACTGAGACAAGGTTTTTACGCTTGTTCTTATATTCTGTTCTTAGAATTAAGTCTTTTGTTATTATATCACGACTGGAGGCATCTTCACAATCGGCAAGAGTGGGAAACAGTACGTTCTACATAAAGTATCCCTTTCCGTTGATAATTATTTTAGGTTTGACTCTCCCTCAGGGATGTCAAAGGTTTAATAATGGTGTCTTTTGTAGAGCGACAAATTTTGCACGAACGCTTGTCGGCCATAAAGACAGATACAATTCTCTTATCAATCTTTTGTAACTCTACGGATTCTACCAAGAGCCCATCTTCTTTGATAAGATGTGCGTAGCTTTTGGCTCTATCGAGGAACTCTGTCATGTTTATGACAGACTTCCAGTATGAAGGCGGTTTCCCGGCCGCTACATTATCGTTGTTGTTGTTAATATTGATGAGTTAAGAAAGCAACTCATATTTGTTTTCTTGATTTTTACTAATCGTGACATTCATACTTTTTCTTTTCAATTTTGTCTTCATATTTGGTAGTAGCTACACTCTTAGCAGCCATTGTTGATTGAGTTTTAGTCTTTTTCCCGCCAAAAGATCACACAAACAGAAAAGAAAAATAGATTCTATGAAGATGGGCTATGTAAGGTGAAAGATAATTCATCCAACACTATTGTAGAGAAAAGTAAAGAAAATAATGGGAAAGATCCAGGCATAAATATGGCGGCTAACGAAGTCAGCGGTGAATCACTTCCTATTTTGGGTAACCCACGAAATGCATTGTCAATGTGGCGCAGTTCGTCGCGCGAGCCAAACAGTCCGTTCATCTGATTATCGATGCACAAGAGCCCATTGCGAAAAAAAAAAAAAAAAACAGTATCAGTCATTGTGGTTGACGAGCTAACGCGAAAAAATCTCGGTACACAAAAAGGCACAGTGACGAAAATGACTGATTTCCTTTATGGGGTTTAACCTCAACAAATAGTAAATGATTCAGGTTATTTTACGTGGAACATACTGTTGCTCACACCAAAGGGCTGTTGGATATGACTTCTCAGGATTTTATAATGTCCACCCCACGACCGGTCCGCACTCAAGCTCGCTTCCCTCAGTTGATCGTGGAGTTGATTACTTCGGCCCGAGCCTTGTCTCGCCCCACGTACTGACTTGGTCTGAATGGTTGACTGGAATCGATGACTTGGTTTGGTCTGGTCAGAGTAAAGTCACCCGAAAAAAGAACTTGGATAAAAGAAACGTATGTATATGTAATTTCTGGATACAAAGTTTTTTATATATTACCCCGACAATAGTATCCAGAGTAATTTCAAAACTCGACCCCCATAAGGCGTGTGGAGACGATGGAATCCCGGTGATAGTCCTTAAGAGGTGTGCCCCTGAACTTTCCCCTGTCCTCTCTAAACTGTTTAACTACTGCCTTTCTGCTTCCTGCTTTCCTGCATGCTGGAAATTCTCCTCAGTCGTTCCTGTCTTTAAGAACTGTGGTGAACCCTCGGACCCATCCAACTATCGCCCTATCAGTCTTCTACCAATATTCGGGAAAGTGTTCGAGGCTATAATAAATGCTGAAATAGTTCATCATCTCACCGCCCACAAACTGTTCTCCGACAGGCAATATGGATTCCGATTTGACAGGTCCACAGCCGACCTGCTAACTACTGTAACGGAGTACATGCTACAGGCCCTTGATGAGTCTGACGAGGCTCGCGCGGTTGCTCTGGATATCTCCAAGGCTTTCGACAGGGTTTGGCACCCTGGCTTCCTATGCAAACTACGCGGTTATGGTATTACCGGTCGCCTGCTTGACCTAATCCAATCTTTCTTAAATAACCGCAAAATGAAGGTCGTTCTGAATGGGCGTGCCTCTTCGTCCTACAGCACGAATGCTGGTGTCCCACAAGGCTATATCCTGGGCCCAACGCTCTTCCTTATTTTCATCAACGACCTCCCAGATGAGATCAAGTCCCAAGTAGGCATCTACGCAGATGACACTACAATATACTCCCGCTCCAGTAAGAAACCTGTCGTGGCGGACAGACATAATCTCGCTGCTGACCTTGAGCGGGATCTACACTCTGTGGTGAACTGGGGCAAGAAGTGGCTTGTCAACTTCAATTCATCTAAGACCAAGCTGTTGTCTGTCAACCATTACAGGCAACCTCTTCTGCCTCCCATAAGCATGGACCAGATGATTCTCCCGGAGAGTAATACACTACGCCTCCTCGGACTTACCCTGTCCTCAGATGGAAGCACTATATTGAATCCATAGCAAAATCTACTGCTAAGAAGATTGGGTCACTATGTCTATCCAGGATGTTTTTTCCACCTGAATCCATCCTGCATATATACAAGTCAACCATCCGTCCGTGCATGGAGTACTGCTGCCATTTATGGTCAGGTGCCCCTGCCGTTCTCCTCAGTGTTCTTGACAAGCTCCAAAGGAGAGTCTGTAATGTGATAGGTACTGATCTGGCGACTCGTCTGCAGCCACTTTCCCATCGTCGAAATGTGGCCTCCCTTTGTCTCTTCTATAAATACTTTCATGGCTTCTGCTCGGATGAGCTTAAGTCACTGATGCCTCCTCAACAGGTGTTTACCCGTTCAACCAGACTGGCAACTGGGTCCCACCCATTCACAGTCAGGTTAGCCAAACGCAGACGACAATTCTACTCCTGCAGCTTCTTCTCTCGCACTTCCCGCCTGTGGAACTCACTCCCGTATTCTTGCTTTCCTGACGGCTACGACCTCCAGAAATTTAAAAGCAAAGTTAATACTCACCTACTAACCACTGGACTCTAGCTCTCTCCCCTCCCCTGTATAACCTTCCCTTTCTCTCCGCCCATGTATCTGTCATTGCACCTGCTTTCTCAGCTTTCTATTGTTCCTTTCTAACTAGCTTGTACTCCTCACTCTTTTCTAATTAATCTTTTTACATTTATGTAACCCCCTGCACATCAGTGGCGTTTCTGCCTTGCTCGGGGTGAAATGATTAAAAAAAAAATAAAAATACAGTTATTTAGGTACCTCCCTGAAATTGCTAAAAAAGATCATAGTATGAATAAAAAATGTCCCAAACTAAATAAAAACGAATTTTTCCATCAAAATGTTTAAACTATTATTAAGAGGAAAGATCAAAGTAATTTTTAATTATTTAATTTTTTAATCCCTTCTAACCTTTTCGAAGTTTTGGCAGAAAATCTTGTTTTGATTTGAGTTAGCGGGTAACCAAAACGTTTACGACTGTTTTACAATGGAAAACGTAATGATGACATCACCCACTATTTTCCCGGTGAAAACACATTAATTTGGAAATTCTAGCAAAAATCAAATAATTGTCGGGTTTTAATGAAACTTTTATTAGTCATTCACAAATGAATGAAATTATTTTTGAAATCATATTTTAAAAAAATCTTAATAAAAATATATTTTTTATCTATGATACCCCCCTCTACGTAAATCCATGAAATTTTAATAAATTTGAATTTGTACATGTCTATAATTTTCTTAGTTAAATGCAAGACTTATTGAGGAATATAAATCATCCATTTTTTAAAAAATTTTGCCTATGTATCCTAAATCTGCTCCGAATAGTTAAATAAAAATAGCAATAAAACTCTGATATTATTTAATTTGATAACATTTTAGTTGCTTGAATAAATAATAAAAATTAAGGACATTATAGTCTAAAGAAAACAAATTTCTAATTACTAATAAAATTTTAAAAGAATTGTTTTAATTTTTTTGTTTTTATAATAATTTATAAAATTTCAAAAATATTTGTACCCGTTAGATTTTTTTTAGTTAAGAATTGATGATTATATTGTCTATCGAAAATTGAAAAGTTTAATAAAAATCGTTTTGCTTTGATATTTTTAAAATAATTATTTTTGTGTGTGTGTGTGTGTGTGTAAAAATGTTTATTTCTATTAAGTACGATGTTCCGTAGGGAACGTATTGATTTTAGAAGTTAACAAATGTGGATTATTTCCCTTATCACAGAAAACCGCTGTATTTTCTTATGTTTATGGTATTGGCTTACAATGAAATAAAAAAAAAATAAAGTGTAAACTTTTGTGTAAGTATTTATAAAATTAAAAGTACTATAAAAATTTAATAACTTTAACTCATCATAACAATCACGCGAATAATTCGTATTCATAAGGAATACAATGAAAAATAAAATATCAAAAAATATAAATTAATACTAAACCATAACATTTCATGAATTTTCATAAATTAATAATAAATAAAACACCATAACATTTCAGGAATTTCTAAGTTGCCTCAGTATTTATTAAATTTAAAACTATTAAATATTTAAATTAATTTAAGAAAAGTTTACATTATTTTAAAAGAAAATTCATTTTTTCAGAAACTATATTCAAACGTAAGCTAATTCAACTAAAATTCAATAAAATATTAGTTCTTTTAAATTATTAGGTAGATATCATTCAAAGGTCACGTGTTTCAAGGGTTTCTTAAAAAATGGTTCTATTCATAGTCATCAAATTATGTCAATTCGGGTGAACCATAATTGACGAGTTGACAGCCTGATGACTGATAGGCTGTCAACTCGTCAATTAGCACTTCATAAATATCTTCTCTCCGTGACTAAGAAATACCTTGTTTCTTAAATCTATGCCGTAAACAAGTAATATTTGTTTAAAATCAGATTAATTTTGATTTCAATTCGCTATTTTTCCAAAATTAACAAGTCACAGAAGTATTTTTGCAAGATTTTAAAAACCGACTATTAACCCTCTAGGGCCATTCGTATCATATTTGATACAGTATGAAAACAAGCCTTGAAAGAAATATTTTCCTGAAAAATTTTTTAAGAGAAATATTTTATAAATTTCAAATGAAAGCAGTACTGACTGCTCAGTCAATGAATACCAAATGTTTCCTGATAGGGAAATACCAAATGTTTCCTTATAGGGAAATACTGTATCAAATATGATACGAATGGCCCTAGAGGGTTAACTTTTGTTTACAAATGTGTCGATCTCTCAAAAATGACAGCAAAATTAAAAAAATTGAAAGAAAATCCCAAACTTTTATATTCCAATCAATATAGTTTCTGTTTGAAAAACACCAGAGTATTTTGCTTACTGAAAATAGTAAATTTAATCATTTAGCTTTCAATTAAAACTAAAATGAAAGTTTCAAGAAATTTTTTTCATTTTTAAAATTCAGTTTAAAATATGAAATATGAAAATACTAATGACGTATCTACAGTTATTGATGGCTCAAACAGGTCTATATTCTTCATGCAATTAGTATCAACCCTTCCCGATTATCATGACACAATGTTGTCTTGATTTTTAATGAGAATTCTGGAACAAGGCTACAAGTCGGGTTTTTTTTCTTCAGAGCGGCAAATCACACCAGATCAGGCAAAGCGGTGGTCTCGTCTCTCACACACTCTTTTTCTCCACCTTTTCTTTTCTGTTTTTTTCCAGTCTCTGTTCTCCAGTCTTCGGTGTGTTCCCGTCGTTTATTCATCGTCTCCCGTCTCCAGTCTCCCCGGCCTCTGGTCGCACCGAGTCTCCAGTCTCCAGTCACTCCGGTCTCCGGTTTCTTTTCTACGGTCTCTGGTCTGCCGTTTCACTTCTGCCATCGAAGGCATCTCGTGTGTCATGTCAACGCAGTGTGTCTCCGGTCTGGTCTCCGCCGTGTGTCTGACTTCACCTCTTCACTGTCAATTTCTCTAGCAGAAGATGGCTACCACGGACTCCGGAGCGATGAACGCCGACCGAGTAGACCGTTGAATCTTCTTGGCCGGCCGAATCACCTTTCTCACGGTGGCCAGCTGAACTAAGTCTGCTCGACGTTCTGTTCCTTTACTTAGATCTCCTTAAATAAAATAAAAAAAGAATCAGCAATATTATTAGTCTTGATCTAGCGGCTAGGCTTCAGTTACTTTCTTACTACCGTAGAGTTATCTCTCTGTGCCTCTTATACAATTTTTTTCATGATAATTGTTCGGATGAGCTCTCCACTACGATACTTTTGTAGTTGGAATAGTTTAATTTTCAGACAGTCTGGCCGCGCGCCAGACGAGTTTTTGTCGCTCTACGGGTTGAAATTTGTATTTTTGTGTTAATTTTAAGTTAAGTTTTATCTTTGATCTATCTTGTTTTTTTTGTCTGACTGTTTTTTGTGAAAAGTTTGAATTTTCTTTTTGTTTTTGTTTGTGGAATCTTCCTTTGTGGCAAACCCCAAAAAATCTTTTTGATTGACCGATTTTGGTCAGCCATCTTGTACAGTTTTTCTTAAAAACAAAACAAAAAAAAAAACAGTTATATTCTTGTTTTTGTAATGTCAAAAATAATTTCAGACAAGGTGACAGTTATAAACTAAATAAATGAATAAATAAAACTAAAACTAAAATGCAGAACAAAATATAAAAATTAAAATAAACTATAAAAGAAAAAAAAACACAAATTTTTCGTTTAAAATTCAATGCAAGAATGAAAGAAAATGAAAATTAAAACGAAATTTCGGCTACTGAAACAAACTTTAAAAATAAAAACTTATCAAAAATTGTCCCCAAAAGTCTTTGCATAATTTCGAAGGAATGTCACTCTGAAAGAAAACAAAAAGATAGCAAGCGATGGGCTATTTGTTGTGTTTTGGCTCCACTATTTATATATGCTTGTCAATGTTGCCTTAATTAAACAGAAAATCGCAACTATCAATGGTGCTTTAATAAAACAGAATATTTTTATCGCACGAAAACATACATACACACACGCGCGCGCACATGCCTACGCATATACAAACGCATATACGCACACGTTTGTGTGTTTGTGTTAACTGAACCTGATTAAGAGGAAGATTGTGCGACACTAGTTTTACAAGCATAGATGCTTTTTGCCTTGAAAATTAGTATTTGAAATACTTGAATATTCAGAATACGCAGAAATTCATCCACCAAGCAAGATAATGGTGTATTTATTTAAAAAAACGAAACAAAACAAAACAGTTGATTGTAGTTTAGATACAATCTTTTCAAGATATTATCACCGACTCCTAATTGTAGACACTCTGAGCTACAAGCCAGTCGCATCCTTAATTAGTCTCGGACAGCCTCGAAATAGCAGGTCGTCTACGGCGAGGTCCTGTGAGGAAACGACATGCTTTGGTGTTATGATGATATGCATCATTTGCATTTTCTTCCATTTTCTGCTGTGTACCCCACACTCTACCACTTTTTCTTATTGGCAAAACTTATTTGAAATAAATCATTAAATCTAATTTGTCTTTTACATTTACACGCTGTTACCGGTTTCATTGAGCCATTTAGTTCCACCAGGGAAATATAAATTAATGCTAAGAAAATAAAGGATCTTTCTGTGTAGGACATATAATTCACGAAATTTATCCATGAAAATATTTCCTTTGAATTTTTTGACTCGTAATTCTGAGTAAAGGGTAACGAAATGCGCATGCGGAAAGGCTTCTGCAACTATTCAAGGTGTGCGATTTAACTCTATGGTTTGGGTTTAAGAGAATTTGTTTTTACAATTGCTCACCCAATGCAAGGCCCAAGAGCCACTCAAGATTACTGAATGGGATTGTTATAAGTGCATGCAAGGATGGGAGCAAAAGGTGCATATTATGATGATATGTAGGATATATAATGGTTGACCCCTAGATTGAAAGAGATTAAGATATATAATGTCCATAAGTGCTGTTACTCCCAGAGAGTCATATCTAATAACTATCCGTATTTAAATCCAGAAAATATAAGAATTTTATTAAAGATAATAATAATTAGTGATACAAATGTTACTTATTATCCTATAACTTTGTGGGGGGGGGGTTTCATACCTTTCCCAAGAGTATTTGTGCGTAGGTGAATATAACGAACCCGACTGAAATATGAACTCGGCTCTTCGATTTCCAATCCCGAACCGTTATCAATTACACCACCCGCTAATCTAAGCTTACAGCTTACTAAAGCAAAGAAATCTTTAGTGAAGAGTGAATTCCGCCTGTTGCTAAAGTCGGGTTCGTTATACCTGGTGGGGAAAACTGCTGCTAACAGGATTACACAGGTTTCTTCTTTAGTTACCACAGATTCAAGGATAATCGGATGACATTGTAGCACAGAAGCATTGGAACGACTTAACGAATCGACATAATGTGCTATTCAAGTCGACAACAATGCACTCACCCTCAGTTATGTGTGGTATATATTTAACTATAACGCACTCAAGGATATGAGGATAGATTTTTTAATTGAATAACATGGTACCCAAATGGTGCAGTCATTCGGTATTGACATTTTTATTTTTAATTATTTCATCACAAGCAAGGCGTTAACGCCACTGATGTGCAGAGGGTTACATAACAGAGTAGAAGACAGGAGGAGAGTGAAGACAAAGATAAATCAGCTACAGTGGGTGAAAGAGAAAGGACAAGAGAAGGATGTGAACACAGGAGTGAAGACAGTTGCAAAGGTAGAGAGAAAGGAAAAGAACAAGATACACGAGGTAATGTAGAAAGGGCTGGAGTTAAGTAGATAAGAGATGGGAATTGACTTTGTATTTAAATTCCTGGAGGTTATAGCCGTCAAGAAAGCAAGTATATGGAAAGGAGTTCCACAGGCGGGAAGCGCGAGAAAAGAAGCTGCTGGAGTAAAATAGTCGCCTGCATTTGGTTGATCTAACTATAAAAGGGTGGGATCTTTGTTGCCAGTCTGGTTTCCCGAGTAAATTCTTGTGGAGGGTTGCAACTATGACTGAAGGACTGTTTGGTTTCACTGCACAAACCAAAGCGGTTACTCCTAAATGCCAGTCTAAACAATATGTCATTTATAGGGAAGTGCTGGCTAGCTAAAGTTACCAAGTGATCTACACAGCTTATTGATCGTCGTTGCTGCAGTTATAAATCACGTCAAAGATCATACATTGAACTCGTGTCTATGTGATACAGATCACAAAGACCTGAAGTCAGGTGGATATCAAGAAAAAGTGACTTGGTCAGGATTACTGAGTTTAAAAATCCTCTGCAGCTTTCAGTCAGTTGCTATACGTGATATACACTTGGGTAATCATGTCTCGAAAGAGACATGGCTGACCGGACAGAAGATTTTTCTGCGGTAGACTGATTGCCAGCTGTCCTGCTATTTAACTCATAGCTGAAGAGAGGAGCGACGGATTAATGCATTTCTCAAGGGTATTTGCGCGTAAGTGAATGTAACGAATTCAACTGGAATTCGAACTCGACTCTTTAATTTCTCGTTCCGAGCCGATATCCACTGCACCATAACGCTGCCGTTATATCTTTCAGAAAAAGTCACATCTGTCAGCATACTTCATTAAAAAAGAACGGATCTTAATTACTTATTCTTGCTGTGTCCTTTTAAAAAGTAGTCGATCATGACCCTCCACACCCTCATGTTTCTTGTTGATCTTAATATAATTCATGCAGTTATTTCTCCCAAACCTTGCTCTGCCATCCATTTGCTTAAAACCATTACGTATTTCACGCGCTGTTTTTCCCAGTTTCTCTTTTCCGCTGTCTGCCATGTGAATATTAGATTCTCCAAGCCCTCTTTCCTCATTGCATGTTCCACAATCTTTAGCTGTCACTTCCTGATGTTAAGTATAAATTTTCTTTTCGTTTTCATTCATTCCAAGACCTCGTTGTTGCTCACATGTTCGGTCCATGGTATCCGCAGTATAATGAACCTCTACTTACAGAATGTACCCATTTAGTCTTTAACTCCAGAATAAAACCTGTACAACTATATTTTTTAATCTGCGAGGACACTGTACAGAACTCACTGCTATCAAGTAGATTAATTATTATAAAGCAGTTCGACATTCTTTCAATTTTTTTTTATTGTTTAAGGACATTTCCTCCCTCTTAATACTTTGTTTACTTTCTGAAAGTTAATTTTGATATTCCTATTTCGGTGTCACGCATGCCATCGTCATCAAGGTTTAGATGGATCATTATGCAGCCACAAAAGCCAGGCATATTTCAGAAAATATACCAAATATGGGAGATAAACGTTTAAAAGAATTATGTCGAGTAATTATGTCGAATAACCAAATATAAGAACCTTGCTCGAGAGTACAAATGTAACAATCATTTAAACTCGAGTAAAGCTCTAGGAAAATGTTTACAAATGAACTAGAGTAAGGAAAGTTCTACAGAAGAAATGGGACTATGCACCACAAAACTGCTGAAATCCGCGAGAATGTTTGTAGAGACATTGATATTTGGTCTCTAACACTGGATACAAAATACATTTTGTTTGAACTCAGCAAATACTTCAACGACTTCATACCTTCCTCATATTAAACATACAAACGATGTTTATCAGGACATTGCAGGGGAAGAAGGCATTCTGGAATCCGGGAAAAAAACTAAGAAAGCAGAAAATGGTCAATTGTCAATGCAAATGATCCAGGCTCGATCTGAATGTATTACTAAAGAAATTATGTTGGAAAGATAAATGCATAGTCCTTCAGAAATGCCTTATTTCTTTTCTTGTTCTTAAGTCTGCTGAACAAACATCTACTAAGTAAATAACCAATAGATCAGGTGTAAAGGTCGGGCAACGCTTCAGTTGCAGTTACCTTTTCAACTCTCTTGTCGTTGCTTACGGTCCAGTCAGACGACACCGGTGGCAATTATCACGTCGTCGCTTATTGTGAATCAGATGAAAACTCGCGGCCATTATAATTGTCACTGTGACTCATTTCTTTACCATTCTCCGTTCTTGCACTTTTCGACAAATTTTTGTTTAATCTGATTAACCGTCTTATTATTTTTTTTAATTCTTTCACATAAAGAAGAAAAATATTGCCTTAAAAACTGGAACATCTCTAGTTAAAGTCTTGCTTTTGTATAAGGTTCACCGATATATCATCCGATTCACACTTCTTCCCGGTTTTTTGAACAGGAGTAAAGGTTAATCTCTTGTTTTCTGTTTAGGATGGGATTTTCTGTTCCTTCTAACGTCTTTTAATTCACTTTCACTCCTTATAGCCGCTTTCATTTTAGCGAAATTATTGCCTTCGAGTGAATTGATATAATAGCGTATGAGACAATGGTCTGTAATCGCCTGTTGGCTGGTAAACACTCGTAGTCAAGCAGACTAAATTATTTTATTTCGGCCTGAAGTAATTGGTATTTTATGACTGTCAGCATAATCGAGATTTAAAACCTTCAAAGTAAGCACTCGCTGTTCACAAGTAGAAAATATTAAATAAAATAATAAATTAAAACTTTCAGGATCAAGTGCATCTCATCTGGATGATAAAGAATTTCCGTCGTGGGCTCATATACTCAGGTTACATTCCAGTGTCGTGGTTAGAGTAAGCAAAGAGAGGAACCATCCATCTAACAATGTACATTGATAATAGTCATTTGGTAGAAGTAAGAATAGGCAAAAAGACCTAAGTGCTGCCTATATTACCGCCGAAAGAATCCTAGGTCTGATTTAAAACTAAGCCAGTGAATAAAGAACCCAGTATAGCAAAAACAGGATTCTTTCTCGCCGTAGCGATGTTTCACTTTTTATTTACTTGTGATCTTACAAGAGATCTTTTCCAAGGATGCAGACGTAAATTAAAAGACTGCTTAGAGCCGCTTAGTTGATGAAGAACTGCCGTTCACAAATAACTATCTTTTAAAAGATGATCTATTTTCAATATTAGATTATTTTAGGTGGGTGAAATCAGTTTGTTACATTTTAATAAATATTGTTAAAAAATAACCACATACGAGAAAAAAAGGATTGGGATTGTTGATGTTTTAACAGAGCTAAAGTGTGCAGAGGGATGCCGTTTGGCATAGACTGACCTTTAACTCTGTTGTGCTTATAGCTTATTAAGTCACGTCCCTTGTTTATAGCAATGCTTAGAAGGAAAGTGTGTAAAGTGTGGTCGTTTCACGACACTATAGAAGTTTCATCAATGATTATGGCGTGTGCAACAGTTTTTCGCAACTTTTTCCTCTTCAAAAATCAAATCCCCTTTGAAAGAAGCACGATTTGAAGACGTCGAAGAGAATCCGACGAGGCAGTTGGTCGCTATTCCAAAAAGGTCTCCCATCTATAGAAATGACACTGGATAAAGTATCTGAATTAAGAAGGAGACTACTTCGAAGGTGATTATATGGCGAATTGAGATGTATTGTAGTTTTCTTTTATAGCACCAGTCCCTCGTATATTTAGTATTTATTGAGTCATTTAAGCAATTATATCATATTTTTTTTTACAATCATATCGCCTCAAGCAAGGCATTTTACTGATACTGTTTTGCAGGGGGTTACATAGGAGGAAAGTTATGAGAAAGAGTGACAGGTTAGAGGGGGTGTCAGGAAGTTGGTAAGAGAAGAATGAGAATACTGCTGAGAGTGGAGTGAATGAAGAAACAGGGAGAGGATGCAGGTTAGTGAGATAGGAGATGACTATTAACTTTACATTTAAATTCTTGGAGATTGTAGCTGTCGGGGAAGCAAGTAAATGGAAGGGAATTCCACAGGCGGGAAGTGCGAGAAATGTCACAGGTCATCGTGAAATTGTGTAAAAAGTGAAAAAGAAGGTTGATTTTAATTCTTAATTTCTTCTCCACCACAAGTTCTTCGAGTTGTCTAGCTTCAGATTATCTGACTGAAAGACATTTATTTCAGTCACCTTTATAATCAACAAAGAGTACTAAAGTTCTACGTGATATCTGTCCTCCTGTAAGTCAGCGAATACTGGACAATCCCTCAGAGATGAAGAAGGGAGTTGAAGCAATAGAAACATGGTTCTTCAAGTTGTCTAGCTTCAGATTATCTGACTGAAAGATTCATAAAAAACATTTATTTCAGTCACCTTTATGATCGACAAAAAGTACTAAAGTTTTATGTGATATCTGTCCTCCTGTAAGTCAGTGAATACTGGACAATCCCTCAGAGATGAAGAAGAGGCTTGAAGCAATAGAAACGTAGTGCTACAGGGAAAATGCTGAGAATAACATAGACCTAATATGTGACCAACAACGAGCTTTTGGAGAGAATGGAAACAAAACGGAACCTTATATATAACATTAAGAAGAGACAGTTGAGGTTTCTGAGGCACGTAATGAGGAAAGTAGGCTTGGAAAACCTGATACTCACAGGGCAGGTTGAGAGATAGCGGGAAAGAGGGCCAGAGGAAAGAAGCTCGTAACATACTTGATGAGCTTGAGCAAATGAATGACAGACCGGGGTTTGAAAGAAATAACAAAAAGACAAAACTTATTAAGAGCAACAAAGGACAGAAAGATGTAGAAGTCAATGACCTCCTACGTCCTGAGGGGACACGGCATATAAAAGAATAAATCAGTTCTCAGTGAATTCGTTGTCACGACTTAATGACTTATAGCTATTATTCTATTTTCATGAATATAAGCCATAATCGATTTGATCATAATCTGCGAAACCTAATCCAACACCCGGTGTATTTCTAAACTATTTCCCAGGCAGCAGCAAATAAATTTTGCTATTTACATTTAATAATTACATTTTTGTAACATAAATCATGCCTTTTGTTCGCCAAACAGGTGTATTTTGCTGTATCTGTGTCATTTATTGATTACATAAAAAGCTACATTGATACAACTTTTGGATCAGCACGCACTTATGCGATCACGTGGTAGAGTTATCGCCCTTTACAAAAAACCATGTCCAATTATTTTCATCATCATTCATTTAACACTAAATGTTAAGATTTATATTCATCGTATGCATTTCAACGAAAATTTCAAATGGGTCAACATTTTGAAAAGTACTTTATATTGCAAATAAAGGTTGTTTTAGGGAATAAAATATTGCTGTTATCTTTTTCAATGACAAAGTAGATAAATGAATGAAAGAGAATTTTACGTGCATGAACTAATGTCTGGACAGAAAAAAAACGATCGGTTGAAAAGTTTCAGACGGAAATAGCCCACGCTTTTGTTAAATTCTGAGATTGACTAAAGATTATATATTCAATAAAGACTTGCTGCATACAGTTTGGAATCTAGTACAACTGATTGTTTTCAGCCATATTTAATTTTATATGCATTAAAGTGTGAGTCAATGCAGTTTTGTGAAGGCATTATGGTACATTTAACGCAGGGTATCATAAATAAAGTAGAATCAGAGGTTTCGTTTCAGATTTCTGAATTTGTATTTTTTTATCTCATAACCTTTAACCTCTCAAAAAATGAACTATTTTATTATTCTACTCTAAAACTTTCTTTTTATTTCAGATACACAGTTTTTTTTCTTTGTACTTATTTTCTGGAATGGGACCCTTAGAATTATTCCGCATATAAAACTTATATAAACATTTTAGAGACTAATTTTTCGGGAGAAAAACAAAACCTCAGCAATTAACTTTTCTGATTAATTTTGGAAATTAACTGCAGTAATTATTTGAGAAAAATGATACAGCTCATCTCATGGATCGTGGCAAGGAAAGAAATTTAGACTTCCAATTTCCCTAAAACGCCATGGGTACATTATTGCACAATAATAACTTAAAAACAATTAACTAAATATACTTATTTAATTAACCTTAATAATTTGAATAAAGAATTTCTTAAAAACAAATTTGATTTGTACGGCATTTTCGAGGTGAATAAAATTTGATTTCATTTATATTGTAATTGATAATTGATTCAATAAACAATATATGGAACGCAATAATGAAACTTTTTTGGCTAATATAATCCAATTTCTCTTAATTGATTCTGTGTTGGTTTACGTTCTTTTTTTACTACTTTAAACGATTTTAGTTCGATATTTGCTCATAGATTTCCCTAGAACGAACGAGTTTTTTATGCTGATATATCGTCGAAATATTCTCGCTTTTAATTTTTGTTGTTAGGCATCATACTTTGGTGTTTTTTTTTTATTTATATACCATTTTCTCAAAACTGTAGATATTTTATAAAACTATATAGTGTAGTATCCTAATATATAGGGCATACATATATGCTATGTACACCGGCGGTTATAAACACTGCCTGTTGTATTGTAAAGAATAAGTATATAAGAGATCCGCCATGACACTTCGTTAGCGCGTGTTCTTATGAGTTCGAATATTAATCTGAAACAATTTTAATAGCGAATACAAAATACTACATACAGAATAACGGTTTTGTTCCATACAAATTCGTGAACGAAAAAGCCTCTTTTAAATACTGTAAATAAAAATTTTATCTCTGAGTAAAATCTATTCGACAATATAAAACACAGTATGACTTTATATATTTATTGCTCACGCAGTATGACTTCACCTTCTTAGTAATGAGATATTGTGTGGTCATAGTAACAAAAGGAACTACTCGACGCCAAGAAACGAGCATAATTCACGCTAACATAATTAAATACCTCGTGACTAAGAGAAGATGTGTAGTGTTTCCCGATGAAAACAAAATAAAAGATAATATATAAAAACAAAAAATAAAGAATTCAAATTAAAATAAAGCATTTGCACTTTCCTTTAAAAATTTTCCGTTATCTCTTTCTTTCTCCCTTTTTCTTTCCTTCTCTCAATTTACTTATCTCTCAACTAATGAGAAGGTAACTCTCCAATTAAGAAGAAGAAGAAGAAGAAGAAGACTGAACCTGGCCGAAAAACACCTGGGGTTTACGAGATTAAAGTTTACTTATCTATAAGTATAAATTTACCAACATAAGACAGACCCCACGCATAACTTCCGTTAAATAAAATAAATGAAAAAAAAAAATGGGCGGGGGGGGGGGGGGTCAGAAAATAAAATAATTTTGGCCAATTAAAAAGATTACCACAGAGCGACTTTGATGCGAGCCGGAACCAAACGTGACGACTGCATCTAGGAGCCTGATCAAAAAGGGTATAAACTCACACCTCTGAGTTAGAGGAGGAGAGTGATGAAAAGAGACGCCAACGCTACAGAAACCATTCTATCGTGATGCATGAATTAGCTAAAGGTTCATCTGCAAATGATAATTCCTGCCCATCTTAGGGCCGAGAAAAACACAGTAGACTGACACTGACGTATTTGTAAGATTACTATTGCGAGCAAGATCTGATTATATAAGCACCCACTACCGAATAGAATTGGACATTTCTCCAGACTCCTGTCCTACTTATAAACAAACATTTTGCTACACCGAATATTCAAGAACTCACTTGAAAGCAAAGAAATCAAAATATATTATTTAGTTTATAACCAAGAGTCTGTTTGTATTTCCAAAGTTCCGATAAATAGCACCAAGAATATCTTGCACAAATCACCACTGATGATTTTAATTTCTTTTGTTTTATGTCAGGTTTCTTTTTCTGTATTTTATATTTTTAACTAGCAGTATAGCCCGGCGTTGCTCGGGTGTAATGAAAGCTTTAAAACTAATCCATGGTCCTGGAGCTCAGACTTAGTCTAAAGAATATTTGTGTGAAGTTTGGTGAGAATCGGATAAAAATTGTGGATTTGTATAAAGGACATACAGACAGATAAACAGACACACACACAAACATCTTGCCTTTTATATATATATATATATATATATATATATATATATATATATATATATTATCGATTTTCTGCACTATTGTAAGAACTGCAACATTGAAACTTATAAATATCGTTTCTTATGTCTTTGTCTATGAGTGTATCAAATTTGATTAAAATCGGATCACTCCTTCTATCACCCGAATTTTCGATTATCGATATTTATCGGGGGTACCTCGACACAAAACTTAGCTAAGAACACTCGCAGACGCTTATAGTACAACTCTGTAAATATTCAAGAAAGTCGGTTCAGCCGTTTCGGAGTCTATAGGTAACGGATACACACACACACACACACACACACACACACACACACACACACACACACACACAAAGTTTCATTCATAAATAAGTTTAGATAGTTTAAAAAGCAGGATTCTCTTTTACTAGAAAAAACAGAGTTAATTGTTCAAATAAGAATCCAAAATTACTCATGTAAAAAAAAAAAAGAACCAATTCAATTGCAAAATTACTGAAGTATATTAGTCATTTTTGACGGCATCGGTGGAGTAGTTATTCTTTGTGTTCTGTACATAAATTACAAAACATATTTAGAGATATTCAACGGATTCCATTAAAGATAATAATATGTTACTTATATGATAGTATAAATTGAGTTTTGTATAATGCATGAGTCACGTAGCTAATTAGGGTCGTTGGAACTGAAGCTATAATGCGCGTGTCTAAAGCAAAGTAGCGTGATTAATCTTCAGATTGCTTTCTGAGTTTTCCTTCTCATACATGGGTTACCATCCAAGGATAGAGTCTTCAATTTTCCCTACTATTAAGCCAATAGCTGGGGTGTAGAAATCGATGAATTCATACCTTTACCAAGGTAATGGATTCGGTCACAGTTCGAACTCGACCTGCTGGATTCTCTTCGCAGGCCGATAAACGTAAGACATTCATTTTTCTCAGATTTTCACTGAGGTGTTATGCAAACTGCTGTACTATCGCAGCAATAGTACTAAAACCGATATTTTTTGAACCTAAACATGCTCGAACCTACTCCAATTGAAATGATTTTTTCATAACAATGAACAATGCACGTTGCTTTATTCTGTTAAACAGCGCAATGCATTGCTTTAGGCTTCTTACTCTTTCGACGTGTAAGTGTAAATGATTTATTATTCTATTCACATAGATATCCAAGGGGAAAATTAATCCATTCTTGGCACATCCAGCAAAATATAAAGAAAGAGAACAAGGAAAAAGAAGGTTGAAGGATTTGTGGAGAATAGAAACACTTATGGTTCATGCTTCGTTGATATCGCTACCATTAATCTGGATCTGACTCTAGATTGAAGATCAGTTTCCGTCTGACTGTGCGAATGTGTAGCTAAATTATGGAGATGTTTGCTATCGAGATTATGCAATGTTTCTCGAACAAACCGGTATTAGTCAACTCTCACCCCCAAATCACAGAAATCAACCCACAATTCAGATTCTTGATTACTTCTCAAATGTAGAAGAAAGTTGGAGGATATAAAGATTTATCGCATAAATAAGCGGAAGAGAGATTACATTGTAGTTTCCTCTTCATTCATGGGTGACTGCTTCATAAAAAAATGTCTCGTAAAAGATTCTATAGTTTGATGTCATGATAATTGTATTTTTATTCTCCCCAGTAGAAAAATAAAATAGGTTTAATCAGATAACAACAAATATAGACTAAATTGCAAAGACTAAATGGAAATTTCACTTATGTTTGTACTTAAAAAAAATTGAGCAATTTTATTATAATTTTTTACAGCGTCATTACTCGCTTAGAAAAAATATTTATTATATTATAATAATGTTTCCTTTATGTAAATCTAGTTCGTGCAGTTATCACTGATTTTAATCACCTGATGGTGATTAAAGTCGTTCTAGCTCCAAACTTGATATTCTATAATGATTTGCGTCGTGGCTTTTAAAAATCCGTAATTTTAATTCAAACATGACACTAAATTAGCACTCGTATCCCTACGTAGTTTAGAATCATACACATAGAACTAGGTACACTTGGAACTAAACCAAAAATATTGGAATCGTTATGACAGTAATTGTAAATCCGAAGAAAATTTTAAGGCTTAACAGACTATGGTATTACTGGGATTTGTGAAAATATTGATAGTGTCCTGCAGATTTGAAGGGGAAATTACTTTCAGTCCTCAACGATCACCAGATATCTGGCATGATCACGCAAATGCATGAACAACAACAACAACAACAACAACAACAACAATAATAATAATAATAATAGAAATAAACGCCCTGATGCTACACGAAGCACAGCTCTCATGGGTTTCTAACCTTGAATGATTAGAAGCGTTAACATGATCGTAAATATCTCATTCAGTACCACAGTTGTTTGACTATAACCAGTTGGGCATATCCTCAAGGGTGTAACACCCAGGTCATATCTGTTCATGAGAGGGAGTAATTGTGAAGCTTTGTGGCCGAGTCGAGTATTTTTTTCTTTTTTTTTAGAATGAAGTAGACAAGTTGCCTTGGGAGTCGAAATATTTGGGAACACCTTCAATTGGAGACCGATTAAGTAGACTGGATTACAAGTATTTCTAACGGAGCCTCACCTGCAATGTTATGAAAAATTGTCATCTTATTGATCACATTTGGCTGTAATGTATGTGTCTGAATACGCTTACCAGACTGGGTGTTATGAATGGGCTTCGTATAAGCGACATTTAATTTTTCTGTGACACATAATGATGAAGGAGGATTGGAGAATTTGTCACTCACAGGACATAAGAGCATAGAGAAGCATATCAAATTTGTGTGAATAGGTGGTGGCACAGGCACGCATATGGTAAGTAAGAGGACAAACAGGGCTTAGAGCTAAGAGACAGAGAGCAAGTTGTGGAGAGACATGATTGGCAACCTTGCTGTGCTGTACTCACACTTATTGTTATTATTACTTATGATAGAATAATAATAATAAGAAATCAGTAAAGAATAAGCCACTCAGCTTTGTTGATACCCAGACTAACCACTGATAATCGATAACAAAGAAAGGCGTACCAGCCAAATTTGGGTTTGTGGATGCATCGAACAATGACAGGGTGCAACTGAAAAGGCGTTGCTGTCATTCAGTATCTTGCAAATGCATGAACAAGTACAGGAATTGAAAGGAACGTAAGAAGGAAAGAAAAACTGGAAGAATTAAAAGAAGTTAGAAACTCTCAAATTAACGATGAACGAAAAAAGAAATTGAACACTTTTTCATTCAAAATAAACACACCAGGAAAAACTGGATAAAAGAACACATAAACAAAATCTTGGAAAACATTAACTGCTGCTAGTGTGAAAGAAAAAATGAGATAGTAAATTAACTGAATTACAAGTGAGTGTCATAGGGTGTCACAACAGAGTAGGAATATTTATATGCTGAGAACTGTGCAAACGACTTGGGTTTAGTCATATAGACAAATGATATCAGCACAAATCTAAACTTATTTATAAATGGAACTTTGTTTGTGTGTGTGTGTGTGTGTCCGTTACCTATAGACTCCGAAACGGCTGAACCGATTTTCTTGAAAATTTACACAGTTGCACTATAAGCGTGTGCGAGTGTTCGTAGTTAGGTTCTGTGTCGAGGTACCTCCAATAAATATCGAAAATCGATAATCGAAAAAATCGGGTTATAGAAGGAGCGGTCCGATTTTAATCAAATTTGATACACTCATAGACAAAGACATAAGAAACGATAATCAGAAGTTTCAAGGTTGCAGTTCTTACAATAGTGCAGAAAATCAATAATATATATATATATATATATATATATAAAGGGCAAAATATTTGTGTGTATGTGTGTGTGTCTGTTTATCTGCCTGTATGTCTGTATATTTTTCAGCCTTTTTATTTTAGTTTTTGCTTCGGGTTTGGCTCTAAGTAGGTATAATTGTAGTTCTTAGTCTCAGCCATGCTACCATTTACTCAGAGGACTTATTTAGCCTTCAAAATACAGTTTACGACGAAAAAAACTTATTTGATATCGATTCCAGGAAATCAAAATTTGACTTACATCCATTCATTTTTCTTTCAGTCTACGGTTTCGCTTTAACTGGAAACAACTATTGCTTTTTGTGGAGATTTGCAGTCACTTAGTCTCCAACGTTGAAAATCTGTTAGGCTAACTTTAGTTACTCTTCCACAATTAGTCTGTATCACACTTGGCCAGCCAGAAGAAATTATTATTAATCAGCGGACTCCCGTTTTGACAGAGGGGGCAGTCTTCTGGTAGAGTATGTGAGTAGAGACTGCCTTTTGATATACGATGTGTAGTACTTGTGAGTTATGGATGTTATGGCTAGTACTGCTGAGTTAGTTCTTTCACCTAAACATCCAAGATGTGTTGAATAGCTTTCGTCGCTGAAATAAATAGGCAAAGAGAAAAGGAAAGCTACAGAGACACTAGAGGGACAGTTTGGACACTGATTTTATTTTTTGATTCCAACGACCTCTTGTTGGGGAAATTTCTTCCCGAACAGTCGGCATGTCTTTACCAGTCAACGTCCAACAGAATAAGAGATAGAGTTTATTTTTGGCACTAGGAAGTCTCTCTTTTTGCACATGCATGCATTGTCTTTCCTGTCAGAGGACTCCTGAGAGATTTTTATGTTTATTTTATTTCGTACTTTTATTTTATTTTATTTCGTAATTTTTATTTTATTTTATTTCGTGTTTTTTATTTTATTTCGTGTTTTTATTCAATCCCTACAGAGTAAAGACAGCTTTGGCAAGTTGCACTAGCTTTAATTTGTTTAGCATGTTTTTTTTAGAAAATATAACCGTCATTGACATTCTCTTCTTTTCGGCCATCTTTATTCGTTTCCTTTATTATGAATGTTTTGGTAGTTATTTACCTGCTTACCATGGTCAGTTACCACAAACATCACTATATATATATATATATATATATATATATATATATATATATGCCTATGCATATCAGGGTTGAAAGTTATATATATATATATATATATATATATATATATATATATATATATTGTCATCCGCAGACAGATCTGTTTCGGCGTATCACAGCTCATCAGTACGGTTAGACTCCGATTGCTTTTTTTTTACCCAGGATTGAAACCCGTCAGCCGGCGACTCTACCCCTGGGCTATGGACGTTCGGTGGAAGTAGGCAGACTTTTTAGCGCATATCATTATACGCGCCCAATAGCTAGAGCACTCTAATTCATTTCACTGAATGAGCGATGCGTACATGCCAGAGTAGCTAATGTTTTTCAAAGTCTACCATTCTTCCAGAGTGCTCAATCATGGTGTGAGAGCGTAAATACTGTCATCCGCAGACAGATCTGTATCTGTTTCGTTGTATCACAGCTCATCAGTACGGTTAGACTCCGATTGCTTTATATATATATATATATATATATATATATATATATATATATGTGTGTGTGTGTGTGTGTGTGTGCGTGTGTGTGTGTATTTGGTAAGTGATAACATCAGTTATTTGATAGAAACATGTAAATAAATGTATGAACTTTTCTAATATTAAACCAAAATTAATTAAATAGGTTTTTGTCGATTCGTGTAATATTTCTTTTTTTTTTTTTTTGCTAATTTTTATTACGTCAGTCAGTTAAGTGCCATACGTGAAACACGCTTGGGCGATCATGTCTCGAAAGAGACATGACTGACTGGGCAGAAGATTATCCCGCAGTAGGTTGCCATTGCTTTCTGCGGTAGACTGGTTGCCAGGAAGAGACGGATTAATACCTTTCCCAAGGGTATTTGCGTGCAAGTGAATGCAATGAATTCAGCTGGAATTCGAACCCGGCTCCCCGATTTCTTGTTCCGAGCCGATATCCACTATACCACAATTCACATCCTTTTATTACGTACTTTAACTAATTGTGTTTCAGTAATGACAAACCAATAGAAAAAACAAATTCACTTTAATTTCTGTTTCGTTTTACAATTCGCAGATATTTCGGTGAGCCATGCGAGCTATTTACGCTACCGTCGTGGTCAACATTACGATGTATACGGTGAAGATATGAAGCCAGAAGAAATGCGAAAAACTATGCAACATTTTAATCACATGGATATTGAGGAAAAGGGAGAGATTTATTGGAAAGATTTTCTAAATAACGAAATCGTTAGGATTTTACAACAACGTTCACAGGTAAGAAACTAGTTTTCTCTTTTTTTGTGTGTGTGGTCACCCATGGCATACACTCGCACGCATAAACATTATGTGGGTGTAAAAATATTCTTGTATGAATCGGTAATTGCTTAACTAGACGTATGAGGGATTTTGTTATTTCGGTGTTCGTTTACATCATCTTCAGATCATTACATTCCGGAAATGACGTGTTTATTGCTTTAAAATACACATGCAAATATTTAACGAAACCATCGTTCAGCGACTTGTTAGCTGGCTAAAACATATTCCCTAGAAGCATAATTCTTTAAATTCAGATAAAATTTTGGGGGAATAGCTATTTCCAACATGTCAGTTTAAGACATGCATTGTCAACCCCCTTTAATCAAAGAATGAGGGAAAATTCTAATGCTGGAGGCAGGGGCCAGTAAAGGAAGGGTTGGGGGAATGTTGGCTATTCTAGGGTCAAGCTAGAGGAATCTTAGTCGTAATTTCTCTTATAGAAGTGGGAGGCATGTGGCTTGACCATTGGGTTACTAGTGGTAGATAAGAGGGAAAAGGTTAACGCTTCGCCAAATTTTAAAAAAATTCTTTTGTGACTAAATGGAAGAATGAGATAATAATTGCAATTTAAATTTACTCCTGTGACGACACATACTAATGATTTCTCTACGTTTCTCCAGAAGTACATTTTGATATTGGAATTTTAAAATCTTAATCTTTTCTGTTAAACATAGATTACATCTATTCCTTAAGCTATAAGGAGTTCCTGCCTTGCCCATCAGCTTCCACTTTATCTGTGGATTCAGGTTATCTTCTTTCAATTATAGCTATAAACGTTATTGTAGGTGGATAGCAGTATTTAAATAGACGCTCCGTTTCTTTTAAACAGTATTTATTTCGTCTGCGTATTCAAGATAACTTAATAGAGAAGATGTACTACTTCCACCCCGGGCTGGATTCGAGACTACGCCACTCCTTTACACGAGGAGCCACCGTCTGATCCGGTGTGATTTTACTGCTAGTCTACGAAGAGCTTCTCAATAAAAAAAGCTTCTATTTTGGCTTTAATGCACATTCACTGACTCAGATTTTTCACGAAACACATATCTGCTTCAGCAATTTTATTATCTTATCTTTAGTGGATATCTTTATTTGAAGTAGTTAAAAATTAAAATCTAATATATAATTAATAGATTTTATTTTAAACAGACATCTTTATTACTATATACATATATATTACTTTATATTATATATAGTAATATATATATGATTATATATATATATATATATAGTCATATATATATATATATTTGACACACATACACACGCACACACACACACACACACATATATATATATATACATATATGTAAACACAGACACACACACACACACACACACACACACACACACACACATATATATATATATATATATAAGGATTCGTATTTTTCAGTTGTTTTCTCTGTCTATTATTTCAACTTCATTCCACAGGAGCGGTGATCTTCCTTTTTCCTCAATATTTGCTCAGCAACGCAACTCGTGTTGCGTCTTTGCGGTGTCCTTGCAGTCTTATCTTAAGGGATAGGCCATTCCCCACTTAAATATTTAGCACAGTTGCATGGGACGCCGTACACGCAGCCCTTATTCCTGCTCTCCTCTATGGGTGGTCTTACTCAGAAGAGGTATCTGCCAAGTATTGGACCAATTTGGAAGGTCATCTTGATGTTATACAGAACACAGATCTTATGCATTTTTTCCATAATCCCTTCACACGTTGTAGAAAAGTCAGCACCTCCATCAAGCTATCTATTAATATATGGTACCTTCTGTTAAGGATGAACCCGATTCTAACCTGTTCGTAACTACTAAATCTGTGGGAACCTTGGTAAAAAAAAACTCACCACGTCCAGCCTAACTATCAGGTTGGATTGAATAAGAACATTTTTGGTTATGTATGCGAAGTGAGCGGAGTTTTGAATATTTGATTGTGACTTTCCTATCAATTATATCCACAAGAAAACGGCTCAGAGGGTGACAGACACAGTCTTGGCAGCTAACAATTGGCCTGAGCGGAATAACGTCTTTGTAAATTTTGTGGAGACCGTATATGTAAGATATCTTGGTGTAACGTTCACACAAATGTGCTAAATGATGTTATATGGATCACAGAGATTTTGTATTTTTACCGATTATCCCTTCATGTAGGTTAGGCAGAAAGAGGCAGTTTTCTGAGTGTTGTTATCCTCCTGCACCCTTCTATCCCAGTTTATCAAAGCTGCTGTCATTAATTCAGGGAGGTGGTTACGTTGTAGGGTAAAAAGAGTTGTAAGTTCAATACCTGGCTACAGCAGAGGTGAATAAAAACTTGGGGAGTTGAGTTAAAATGTAGATAACTGACAGGGAAATATTCGGAAATAGTATGGTTCGTGGAATTAAGACAATCTAGCTCGATAAACGAAATAAAGTTTTCGGTTCAAGTCCCTTGAAGAAGGCTGGAGCTTAAACGCTCGAAACGTCGGGAATATGACAAAAAAGATGAGAACAACAGCCCAAACAAAGTATATATATATATACATATATATATATATATATATATATATATATATATATATGTATGTGTGTGTGTGTGTGTGTGTGTAGAGAGAGAAGAAGAGAGAGAGAGAGAGAGAGAAAGAAAGAGAGAGAGAGAGGGAGAGAGAAGAGCCAACCAAAAGAGTCCGGGAAATCTTTAGTATATATATATATATATATATATATATATATATATATATATATATATATTGGACAGTGATGTCAACAACAAGCGGCAAATCAAGGCAATCTTCAGGCTATCTTTCATATTTACATACGCTCTGTCTCTAATAGTGAGCACTTTTACCCTTAATCGTAACATAGCTTAAAACTATATTTTATCATGTGTGTGTGTGTGTGTGTATGTGTGTGTGTGTGTGTGTGTGTGTGTGTTGGATCTACGGAAAGGATCCAATTGTTTATATGATAGGTAATTTACCCTTCCGAAGAACACAAATTATTTCTTTTTTCAGAATAGCTTCCTCGTTCCCACGGATTATACTTGACAAAGGCTGAAAATTATATCGTTTGAAACATCGTATTAACAATAACTCCACAGGGAAGAGGTTCTAGAATTTGAATAATTTTCCTCAATGTGAAAATGAGTTAAATAAATATTTCACCTTAGCATAAATAAGACAAGCATTCATTTTAAATAAATGAATTATTTGGTTGATGCGAAAGATTTATCAATAGTTTCATGTCCACAGCATACTTAGAGAATTGAGAAGCCGCACTTCAGATACGATCTTGTATGTAAAAAGAATAAATCTTATTTACATCCGCACCGAATTAGGTTAGACGCTATTTCTCTCTCTTTACAATTATAAGATTTTCTATAGAAGTACACCTCATCAAGAAATAATCATGTATTTATATTTTTTTTATTTTCTTTTTATAACATTATCGAATAAGCCCTCCCGATCATGAATATCAAAAATACCTAAAAATTCTTTATGTGGAGGTTGAATTTTAAGAGGTGGTTCATTTTGATATGTAAATTCATATTAAATTGATCTCCTTACTCAAGCCAAATTTGCAAAAAGAAAGATACTCATGCCACGTGATATAGTTAAAATTTTAAAAAAGTTAATACTTGTATTATTTAAAGTTTATTCTTACTTGCAAACAGTACTTTAAAACAGTGCCATAAACAATGCAAAAATATTCTTATTTGCATTTCCTTATTATTATTATGTCATTTTTCATCATATTTCGATTTCTGCTATGGTCGCACTACCAACCAAGTCTGCGGGAAGACCTAAGGCAGGTCATGCCGTGTTGTTATGGCTCAATTTCATGTTTTTTTCTAACTTCCCCATCATCCCTAGCGTCACATAGACAAAGTTCTCCTTAGTGTGTGGGCTGTACTTGAGACAATTTATTGTATATCTCTTAAGCTGGGGTTCCAGGGATTCTTTCAATGTGTTGTTTTGTTGCATTTTTTTTTTCATTCCAAGTGCACCTACTATCACTGGCACAACTCTTGTTTTCAATTTGCACATTTTTTCTATTTCAATTTCCAGGTCTTTATATTTTGACAGTTTTTCAAATTCCTTGATTGCTATGTTACAATCCGCTGGACAAGCCATATCAATTAATAGACAAGTTTTCTCTTTCTGGTTTTTAACAATAATGTCCGGCCTGTTTGCTTCAATTTTTCTGTCTGTGTAGATGGTGTAATCCCATAGAATGGTGATATCTTCTATTTCTGTAACCGGTGCTGGGTGATGTTCATACTAGTGTTTGTTTACAGATTTTCCAAAATGTTTACACATTGTTCAATGTAAATATTGCCCCACTCTATCGTGGCGATTTTTATATTCATTTGGAGCAAGCACAGAACAGCCTGAGATTAGGTGGTCTATTGTTTCTTGGTGTTTATCACAAAACCTGCATTTTGGATCCACATTATTATGCATAATATTTGCCTGAAAGTTTCTAATGAAAAGACTTTGGTCTTGTGCTGCAAGAATAAAGCCTTCAGTTTCAGACTTTAATCCAGATGCACGTAACCATCGATGAGTATTAACTTTGTCAACATTGGATTTATTGGCACGTTCTGGATATTGGCCATGCAGAGGTTTGTCTTGCCAGAGTTGTTTCATCTGTTCAAGAGCTTTATCTTTGGCTTTCATTTTCATATTTTTTGCCGCAATAGTTGGTTCTTGGCTTCTGTTTTGCTTTTCTACAGAATCTACTAACTGTAAATCTTGTTTGTATTTACTGCCTTCTTTTATTATTGAATATTTTTTCTTTCTTTCTTCGTGTTGCCTTACTAATTGTATCATCCAATCCCTTGTTGTTTCTATGTATGTTAGTAAGCCAATAGTTGTTGTCTTGTATGATAATTCCAGCTGAATAAGACCTCTTCCACCTTCTTTACGGGGTATTTATCAGCCTTTGGATGATGCATCTTATGCTTAGAAAGAAGCTTTCTTGTTTTAGAATCCATTCGCCTGATGTCGTTTAAAGTCCAGTTTAAGATGTTGAAGCTATATTGGACAACTGGGATTGCAAGGCTATTAATGGCCATAACTCTGTTCTGAGAATTCAATTCAGTTTTTAATATCATTCGTAGCCTTTACGCACTATTTCTTTCATTTTTTTATGGTGAATGTTTTCACCCTCTCATTTACACCTAGGTATTTATAAGCTTCTTCTGGTTTCAATTATTGGTCATTATTATTATTATTATTATTATTATTATTATTATTATTATTATTATTATTATTCCTTTGATAAACGTATTTATTTTGGGGTCTCAACCAGAGACCTAAGGTCAACAGTGGCATCATTATACTTTCCACTGAGCATGTTTTGAGAGAAAAACAACAAAAGCAAAACACCTAAGATCACACATATTTTAAATAAATAAGATGTGGGCTGTATTCGCGTGTACAATTATTTATATTTCTTTAAAGAAGATCTCTTCAATGAGTCAATCGAAACCTTTTCCAACCAATCTGAGGCTCTAATTATATCTGGAATCGTTGATATTTTCATGTCCTACATTTTTGATAGTTTTTGAAGATCTTCGAAGATATTATTACTATTAGTACTAGTACTACTACTACTACTACTACTACTACTAGTAGTGTTTGTAATAGTAGTAGCAAAAGGGTTTATTCTTCCTACTTACCTTTAATTTTTGGCTTGTGTTGTGTAATCATTTTACCCTGAATTTACACATCAAACGGAAGCTCCCCTTTTAAAATTTATAAAATTAAAAAAAATACAAATGTATATATTCGCGATCTGGGAAGATGAATTGATAATTGATAATCAATAATTAACAGTATAAAAAGAAAAAAATCCTTAACAACTAATTATTTCCTGAAGAATCGTGCGAGGATAATTAAAAACAGGAAAAGTAAAGATGTGAAATGAAGACAATCATCACAAATATTCATGCAATATGGACATTTCGAAATCACTGCCTTGTCCCCATCATTTCATTTCATCATTTTCATCTATAACATTTATATTATTGTTACAAAGACTGTGAACAATTATTTGCATGGATAAAATGAGGTTGTTTGGAAAGTAATGGCACATTTCTTTACAAATCAAAATCTAGTTCAAAGGAACAAACATATGTTAAATCTATTTGTCAAGAGTATAATCCTCATTAATAGAAATGGCAAAAAGCTATCTGTAAAGCAAATTCTTTTATTCTTCTTTGACAAAATCCTGCATTTAGAACAAAAAGCATTTTGATAATGCTAAATTGATCTCTTTCCTACGTTTTAAAGGTTTACCCACAAAGAAAGTGTTCTAGCGATCTGATTAAAGAAAGTCTTAAGATGCAAATTCCAGTCGATCTGAAAGCTGACATAAACCTTCCCATCCAACAATTTTGTCTTTTCCTGAGTTTGCATTGTCATTCGGAATAATGTCAGACTGTCTATTTACTAAATAAGTTCATTATTGCGAGTATTTGAAGCTATAAAATACGCTTACTCGCTTCCGTTACCTTGTTATAATAGCTTGTAATAGACAGGTGTGCGTTATTAATGAAGTAAATATCAGCTTGGAACGAGAAATCGGAGAGTCGAGTTCGAATTCCAATTGAATTTGTTGTATTCATTTATGCGCAAATACCTTTGAGAAAGGTATGAGTCCATCGCTTCTCCCTCCAGCTATGGGTAAAACAGCAGGACAGATTGGGTTCTATAGCCTTGGTTGGCAACCAATATACCACAGAAAGTAATGGCAACCTACTGCAAAAAAATTTCTGCCCAGTGAGTCATGTCTCTTTCGAGATATGATCGCCCGAGCGTGTATCACATATGGCACTCAACTAACTGAATAGACCAAACTTACAATATTTTATTAACCACACGTGAGTGTTATGATATTGATGTTGATAGATTTTTCTTTTTGAAGTCAAGAAATCAAATAATTTTTTTCAGTGCATTTTCCTCATTTTGCATAATGATCATTATGTTACTGACAATTCAACGTTTTTTTTTATATTACAATGATTTTTTATTCTTTCCAAAAAAAAAAAAGCCACATAATTTTACAAAACTCATACATAAATATGCTTATTTCATAAAATCAAAAGCGATCTAAAAATAAATAATTCTTTTTTCATAGATTAATTTAGAATTTGGAATCTTTTCAGCGAAATTTATAAACGAAAATATTGTTATTCTAAATATTACAAATTTACATTTTCTGATAATAAATTCTACTAATTCAATAACAAAAGGAAATGTGGTCGCCAATAATAGTCTCGAATAATTCTTTCGAATATAACAGGAGTTGTTGCTCCTGGAAAAGGGGTGGGTTCTTAATCGAATAAAACCACGGTTCGCTTTGAAATTACAAGTTTTCTGTTGTTTAACAAAATTATCCTGATATCATCAGAGGCCAGAGTAAAGGTAATGCAGTTTGGGGCAACCATTCGTGCGTCCTTTTATGATAATTAGATGAGTTTTGTTCTGTGAAGATCTTATACAGTTTTTTTTTTTAATGGCAGATGAAATTTCAAGCGTAGAGCAAGAATAAGGTCACGAAGTAAAGAATTCTAGTGCGTGTGTAACTTGATGTACAACGTAACAGAAGAATAAAATCCTCCAGTTGCAAACTAATAAAATATTTATCTACAGACAACCAGACATGACATAACAAAGTCGTAGACATGACATTGAGATACTTACTTTATGCTTGATTGGCTTGTTATCTTTTTACGTGTTTTTTACGTCTTTTTTTATTTGTTTGTTATTTTTTTACAGAAAATATTTCAGATAGTAGTTTTTTAGAGATAATGATTTACTGATACAAGTCTCACTAATTAACCTATAGCTGGGTTACGAAATTAGCTTCTGTGACGAGATAGCTTCTGTGAGTCCCATGTAATAATTTCTATTCTCATCTGCTCCTTGTATTCAGATATCTTTTCTGTCATTTTATTTTATTTTTTGGTAGGGAGCGCGCACACACACACAAACACACACACACATACACGCACATACACGTATATACAAGTATACACACACAGAGGAAAACAAACAAACACTATGCATACAAGTATACACACAAAACAAATAAAAAAAGCAAACACACAAGACAAACAAATAAATAAACATGTGGTGACTGATGCATGGCTGGTCACTCTTATCCAAAGATGACTGTTTACTAGGGAGAGTAACTAATCCCCGTTGCAGAAGCCTGCTCAGACAAATTTGTGCTTGTTCAACACCCACAGAGCTCATTAGTGGATTATACTGCAACTATTGAACTATCATTAGTTACAGTTTTTGAGAGAGCGCGCGTTATCTGGCGTGAACAACCAGCCAGAAGAAAGCCAGGACGCTCAAACCCTCGATCACAATAACTTGATGGCTCCCAAATGGTCGGGTCAACCTAACTTGATTCACAAGGCTTGGGTTAACCCGTGGATAAGTTACCAGGCTCTTTCGAAATGTATCGCACCTTCCTGACAATTCGACCATGGTGGGATTCGAACCCCGGCCTCAGAAAGCGAACGTTCTAACCACTCGGCTACGCGATAGAGTCAGTGCTCTAGTCCAAAATGATAGTCACGATTTTAAATGGTGATTTTAAAGGTAGGAGACATGCGCTTCTCACCTGGAAAATAAACGCAACAACATTTTTCTGAATTCCATTTCCCCATTTCGCTTTTGAAATATCTGTGGTTGCATGAGTATATCTCATTAAATATATATGCATATTGTCTCAATTTTATAGAAACACATTTATTTTTTAATTTCTCCTTTTTTATCAATTTTCTCTTGCTCTCTTTTATTCTTTCATATATTATCCCTTCTTGACCTCACTAGCTATATCGTAAAATTCATAATGTATACCCTATATTCTTGGTTGTGAATAAGAACGGATGTCTTAGTGGTCATTAAAATATCATTATCATTAGTTAAGTTCCTTTATAATTGTACAAATAATCTAGAAAAAATATTCAAAAATCATAATAAAACCTTAAATAAGCACTTAAACCAAAGTAACAATAATTATCTAAATAATGAAAATAACAATAATACAAATTCAAGTAATTATCGAAACCCTAACAACTGTCCACTGGAAAATAGGTGTCTAATAAATTGTATTGTTTACCAATGTACTATATCATCAAATGAATATCCGAACTATTAAAAAAGTTTACAATGGATTTACTAAGAACACTTTTATGCAGAAGTGGTATTTGCATTTAGTTTCCTAAAAGAATAACACGAACCGAAACCAAATATCCCTTTCTGCGTATTTTTAGCAGTTCAAAGATACAAATAAAACCACCAAAGTAAAATAGAAAATTCTGAAAAAAACAAGAATCTAAATCATTCTATGACATCTGCCCTGTGTGCCTGAATGAAAAGCTGCAGGTTATAAGGTTCCCTAAAAAAAAATAAAGTGCTGCTGAATCGTAGGAATGAATTAACAGTTTTAAATAAACATCGAAAACATTTTTTCATTAAAATTTAACTAATTAAAATTATTTATTTATAACTTATGCTCTAATATTATTTAAAAAATATTTTACTGACACACAATACTTATTTGGTTTCATTAACTCCAATATACCATAATTATTTAATTATAATTCTAACCTAACCAATCCAGTCTCTTTAACAGATGAGGTTGTAGAAAATCAAATTAAAAAAACAAACTAAAAGATAAAATCCAACATGCTGTCAAAAATTAATGTCTACCCATTTCAGTAATGTACAGTCCCAGTATGTAACTTACCCAGACTTCATTAAAAAGTGTTATGTCTTGACATTATGCTACTTTGTAACCTTTCGCGACCAAAATTTTTAACTCCATAGTTCAACCTAATTCTCAGTTTTGATTGAGCAATATTGACATACTTACAAGCATATTGTTTAACTTCCACCAACCTCCACCCTTTAATTTTTTAAATAACCATGAATTCATCTTATGTTTTCTAAATAAATCCTTTTCACCATTTATTTTAAAATATTACCTGAAGAAGAACAGTATTGTTATGAAACATGAACATTTTCGTGTAGTGATATAATGCTTTTATAAACCATTGTAATAACAAAACTGGGATCTGCGTTGCGGGGCAGTGGAAATCGGCTAGGAACGAGAAATCGGGGAGCCTAGTTCCAGTTGAATTCTTTGCATTCACTTACGCAGAAATATCCTTTGGAAAGGTATTAATCCATCTTTGTCCTCCAGTTATGGGTTAAACAACAAGATAGACTGGATTCTATAGCCTTGGCTGGCTATATATGTCAGTTTTAATCTATCTATCTATCTATCTATCTATCTATCTATCTATATATATATATATATATATATGGATTAAAACTGACATATTTCTAATTTATTTGTTAAACGTTATTTTTTGTGGAGATATTGTAACTTAGCTATGTTATGAATTTTAAACATATATATATATATATATATATATATATATATATATATATATATATATAGTCATGTATCTTGGCTTGGGAAAGTAGTAATTCTTTCATGAATGGAGATACTGAAAAACAATCCTAGCCTTAGATTTATATTTTGGTAAGAAGCGATAGCGGCACTTTCATGAATTTTCCTTCTGAATAATTTACTTTCTCATTTGATAAGTGCGACATTCTTAAAGTCAAAGTTGTTGTTTAAGTTGTTTTTTTGATGGTTTGAAAATTGCATCCACTTGGTGTTAACCTCAGTGTTCACTCTTACGTTTACATACGATCTAACCTTGATATTGAGTAATTTTACCAATAAATATCTTCTTTCATTGTGCCATGTCCTTTCAGGGCGTAGGCGATCATGGTCTTCCACAATACTCTGTCCCTGGTGGTTCTTAGCACTCTTTCTCCAGTTACACCACCCAATCCCCGCTCCGCCATCCACCTGCTCAGGCCCGTCAAGTATAATACTCGCTGTTTTTCCCTGTCTCTCTTTCCCTCTATCTGGCTTGTGAGTATCAGATTCTTCAAGCCTTTCTTCCTCATTACATGTCCCAGGAACTTTAGCTGTCTTCTTCGTTTCCATGCTTTCCAAAACCGTATCTCTGCTCAAATGCTCGATGCATGATATCTGCAGCATCCTTGTGTAGAACCACATTACAGTTGCTTCAAGTTTTTTCTTCATCTTTGTTGAGATTGTCCAGCATTCACTGCGATATTGAAGAACTGACATTGCATAGCAATCCAGTACTCTCTTCTTTGTTTCTAGCAAAACTTTCCTGTCTCTTCTACTCAGAATCTTTCTTTCGCTATGCCAATCCGCCTTCGGATCTCTGTGTCGCACTTTCCATTTTTTTTAGATTACTTTCCAGGTATTTAAATTTTTGTACCTGCTTGATTTTAGTATCCCCCACCTATATTTGGCAGTTTGGGCTACCTTTTTGCTGATGAACATGCATTCTTCAGCTACCTTCTGTAAGAGGTCTTGTAGTTTTCTTTACGAGTCTGCTATTAACACTGTATCATCTACATACTTTATGTTGTTCAGATTGTGGCCTCCGATGACAAATCCTGGCATGAATTCTAGGGTCCTCAAAACAATCTCGCTGTACAAGTTGAATAGATCCGGTGAAAAGACACATCCTTGTCTTACGTCCCTTTCTATCTTTGTAAATCTGCTGGATTTGTTTTCTGTCCGTATGCAGGCGGTTTGCTGCCAGTATTGATTACTCTAATGGCTTTCCCAAATATGTCGAGGTTGCTGAGTATTTCTACCAATTTTTTTGTGGCGTACTTTGTCGAACGCCATCGCATAATGTATAAAACATAGGTACACGTCCCTTTATGGTAGTATCTTAATAATGAATATTGACTTCCTTGTTCCGATGTCTTTAACGAACCCGTACTGTTCTTTTCCTACCTATGGCCTGATTCTGCTTTGCGTTCTATTCATCAGGATTCGGATGATGAGTTTTTTTATGTGGCTCATCAAACTGATTGTTCGGTGGAGTTCGCACTCGTTTGCACCTGGCTTTTTAGGTAGTGCTATGAAAATTGACCTGCTTACGTCGTCCGGTATTACACAACTGTTATAAATTTCATTTATTATTTCTGTAATTTTGTATATGTCGAATTCATCCAGGGCTGTCAGCATCTCTATTACAATGTCGTCTGGTTCAGATGCTTTGTTTCTATTCAGTTTGGCGACTGTAGCTTCCACTTCGGACTTAAATATTTCTGGTCTGTCCACATCTTTGTGTATTGTCGGTTGTTTCTCTCTTGTCGTGGAAAAGATGTTTTATATATTGTTCCCATTGCTGGAGTATTCCTCTTTCTCCAAAATGATCGTTCCATCCTTGGATTTTATACACCCTGTTAAGGAACACGTTTGTTGTCCTGTCAATTTCCTTATTTCTTTATGCATGTCTGCTTTATTAGTCATGCTCAATCTCTCTACTTCTGCACATTTGTTGTTGAGCCATTCCTCTTTAGCCTGTCTGCATTTGCCACTTATTTCCTTCTGTAGTTTCCTGTATTCCATTCCATGTCTGGCATCATTTCCTGTCTTCTTTGCGTCATGTCAAGAATCTCTTCAGTCATACACTCGTTTTTCCTTCTGCGTCTAATTTCCTTTGAGACAATGTTGTTTGCTGATGTCACTAGCGCTTTCTTCAATGTGTCTTATTTCGAGTTTCATTTCCCAATTTTATTTTTGTATTCATTTTTCACACTGTCAGTGTATTTTTTCTGCAGACTAATGTCATTTATGAGTGTGTTGTATTGCAGTCTGGGTGTTGCACTAGGCGTCTTCTGTCTCCTGAGTTTCACCCTTAATTTGCAGATGATTGGGAGGTGGTCACTTCCATAGTCGGTACTTGGATATATTTTGCATTGAACCACTTCATTTCCGAATCTTATGTTAATGGTTATGCAATAAATTTGGTTTTTCGTGTCGCTTTCTAGGCTTCTCCATGTCTATAGATGTTGTGGGTGTTTTTGAAACTAGGTGTTCGTTATTACCTGGTCATTTGCTGTGCACTATTAAACCCATTTTGTCCTCTGTCGTTGCGGATTCTTAATCTAAAGTAGCCAGTCGTATCTACTTCCCTCCCTTTAATTACCTTGGTATTCAAGTCTCCAATTATGATTTTAATTTCTTGGGTTTTACACTAAGCCTTGGCATTGCTCAGTATGGCGTAGAAAGATTCTATTTCTTCGTCAGTGCTTTGCGTTGTTGGTGCATATACTACTATAATAGATATATTGAAGGGTCTCCCTCTCAGTTTGACCAAGAGGGCTCTCTCGGAAAGCTGGCAGTATCCCAGAACGCATTTTTTCATTTCTTCGTCCAGTATTAAGTTGACTCTTTTCGTTATTCTTGCCTCGTGCGTATATTATCCTGTGGTTGTCTCTGCTGAAGTCTCCAGTGTTAGGCCATCGAGTTTCGCATATTCCCAGAATACTGATGTTCAATCTGCTCATCTCCTGCTTGACATTCTCGAATTGATCACAGTTGTTGAGCGAGGAGTTGCTTCCTTTGGAAGTGACCCGCTTCACGCCGTTGGGTTTCATGTTGATCGGTCAAGATCATGATTGTACTCGGGAATGATAGTGGCGTGGTACCCCTTTGCCTTCTCCACGGTGTTTATATAGCATACCTTAAAATTGTGTTTTTATTATATATATACAGTAAGAATCTTGAATACTGATATATATATAGTCATCCGCAGACAGATCTGTTTCGCTGTATCACAGCTCATCAGTACGGTTAGACTCCGATTGCTTATATATATATATATATATATATATATATATATATATATATATAAGCAATCACAGCTCATCAGTACATATATATATATATATATATAAGCAATCGGAGTCTAACCGTACTGATGAGCTGTGATACAGCGAAACAGATCTGTCTGCGGATGACTATATATATATCAGTATTCAAGATTCTTACTGTATCACAGTTCATCAGTACGGTTAGACTCCGATTGCTTATATATATATATATATATATATATATATATATATATATTGTTACAGTAGATCCTGGACGAGCCCCCATTTATGTTACGTTCATATTCCGGACGTACCCCCATTTCTGTTACGTGTTAATTGTAGCATAAGAAAAATAATGATGATGGACCAAAACTCTGTTAATACAGACAAATATTTAATTCACAAAACATTAGATAAAAATATTTACAAATATACAGTTTTATATTCAAATAGAAACATAGAGTTTATTACTGGCAGGCAAAGTGTTACGAGGAGAGAAAAGGAAGGTAAGGCGATGTGTTACGAGAAGAGAAGGAGAAGGTAAGGAGTCAAGTATCTTAACTCAGTTAGGTTGGCGGGGAAGTTAAGTGCTATAATTGTTGGAAATCCTCAAATGAGTATATAAAGATAATTATTGGCTTGGTCAATGAAAGAGGCAAAAAGATGTATTTACCCAGATAGTTCCATGAGGTTCTCTTTCAGGTTTTATTTGTTCGGACTTGACTGTGAGATTCTTTTGGCTGGATATGGATCCTAGAATCTTTACCGGAGTTGATATGACAGCAAATCCTTTTAACAACTCTTTCAAGTTTTTGATTGTCGTCGACTAGGGAGATTCTTTCAGCTGGATAGAATTCCATGAATCGAAACCGGTGCTGATGAGGTCAGCACATCCGTTTATCAACTGTTTCAAGTTTTAGTTTTTGGTCGTCGACTTAGGGATTCTTTTGGCTGGATCTTAACCAGAGCTGTAGAGGTCAAGCCATTCCGCTATCAATTGACTGATTCGTGCCCAAAACCTATTTTTATAGGGGCTAACATCTAATTTGCATATTTCTAGAACCTTTCGAATTCTATGGAACATTCTACAATCTTCCAAATGTTCTATTTTTAATTTCCTTATTTTTACGACTACTTCATGAATTAAAACATTTTTGGAGTAACACTTAGGACTCAATAGAATCCATTACTATAACTGTTTATACATTATTAATATTATTTTTGTATATAAATTCATCCTAGTAACAATATATATATGTATATATATATATATATATATGTGTGTGTGTGTGTGTGTGTGTGTGTGTGTGAGTGTGTAGGGTTAGGCGCGTCTCTGTATACGTGTGTGTTTAGTTGCGTGTGCGTACATGTGTGTGTTCTTGAGCACCGAATAAAGTTTGTCTTAGAAGGATCATCGATTACCACCAAGAAAGATTTATTTAATTGTTACATACAAGGAAAGGAAAAATCAACATATATATATGTGTGTGAGTATCAACTCAAATACGAATATATGTTAAAAGAATGTTTAAACCAGTAAATTTAAAGTTATATTACGTTATATTAAGCCCGTCGCATCATAATTGAGACTTTTCTTGAATGAAATTGGTATGTAACTGAAGCAAGTTATATAAGTGTAATATTTACCGATTTGTTTTTGTTGCAGAATAAATTACTTCATCTCCTGAAACCAAGCGAAATCGAAGATCTGCGTAAAGTGTTCAAGAGTGTCGATACCAAAGGTCAAGGACAGGTGCCAAAGACGGCAGCGCGAAAGGCATTCATTCAGTGGATAGGTGCGAAAAAGAAAATCCATGCTACTCCAAAAGACAAGCAAAGGTAACTTTATTAGTCATACAACGGCTATTATTTATGTTTATACCGAATACAGTATTCAATATCGACACTCGATGTAACATTACCAAAAGAATAATAAGTGAATAATTCAAGGCATAATCATTTTTAGCAATTAAAAGAAATCGTCCTCACCAATGAAGTAGAAATAATGGTTTCAATAGAAATAATTTATAAATATTCTCATAACGATAGAGCATAGGATCGAGAGGAACCATTCTCGAAGCTAAAATATTGTTGAAAATAATCGAAAAAAATAAGAAATTGACTAGATTAAAGATTTAATTTTAAACACATGAAAAATGATTTGTATTCACCTTTTAGATAATGATATGTATTAATATGCAAAATTTAATATTTGAAATACACAAAATATACAAAAAGACATAAAAGGAGGATATATACGTGTGTGCGTGTGTATGTTTATATATATGCATGTTTTTGTGTGTGTTTGGGGAATACAGTAGCTACTCTGCAGTGAAATGAATTAGCTATTGGGCGCGTATAATGATATGCGCTAAAAAATCTGCCTACTTCCACCGAACGCCCATAGCCCAGGAGTAGAGTCGCCGGCTGACGCCATTTCGGTCGGGTTTCATTCCTGAGTAAAAAAGCAATCGGAGTCTAACCGTACTGATGAGCTATATTTACGCTCTCACACCCTGAATGAGCACTCTGGAAAAATAGTCAGTCAGTTAAGTGCCATACATGATACACACTTGGGCGATCATGTCTCTTTCGAGGCAGAAGATTACCCCGCAGTAGGTTACCATTGCTTTCTGCGGTAGACTGGTTGCCGACCAAGGCTATAGAACCCAATCTGTCCTGCTATTTAACCCATAACTGGAAGGAAGAGACGGATTAATACCTTTCCCAAGGGTATTTGCGCGTAAGTGAATACAATGGATTCAACTGGAAAAATAGTAGACTTTGATAAACAGTATTTACTCTGGTGTGTACGCATCGCTCATTCAGTGAAATGGATTAGAGCGCGCTAGCTATTGGGCGCGTATAATGATATGCGCTAAAAAATCTGTCTACTTCCACCTGACGCCCATAGCCCAAGGGTAGAGTCGACGACTGACGCTATTTCGGTCGGGTTTCAATCCTGGGTAAAAAAAGCAATCGGAGTCTAACCGTACTGATGAGCTGTGATAGGGCGAAACATATCTGTCTGCGGATATATATATATATATACTGTTAACAGATACATTTTTAAACTTACAACTTTTTAGTAGTTTTTCCCCTATATATATATATATATATATATATATATATATATATATATATACATATACACACACGATGCGATGGATAAATTGTCGTCTAAATTATGCAAAAATGAAAACAACACTGTCATCTCATTTTAACCAAAATTACACAAATTATCTAAACAGTACATTTATTCAATAGAATAGCCATTGGATTCAATCACGGCCTCCGGACAACATCGGAATCACCAACAACTATCTTTTATAATAAAATAAAATATCTTTTATAAATATTAAATAACCCAAATGAACTTACCTTACTTATTTTCAGCTAAACGCTCCTTAGGCTGAAGTTGATCATTTCAAGCGTTCGTGTAGAACAAATTCTATGAAATCAGTTAAAGCGTTGATTGCCAGAGGTCAATTGCAAAATCTGACATCAAGCGCCAGCTTTACCAATAGCCAATTTAAGCAACAAAACATTTTTATGAGTTGATTTATAAATTCGACTTGATAGAAATGCTTAGCAACCTAGATATATTTAAAAAATCAAGAACTTCTACTAGCAGCAAACCACCTGCATACAGGCATGAAAAAGAGGTCAACAGATATACAAAGATAGAAAGGAGTATAAGACAAGGATATGTCTTTTCACCGGGTCTATTCAACTTGTACCGAAAGACTATTCTGAGGGCCCCAGAAGTCATACCAGGATTCATCATCGACGGCCGCAAACTGAACAATATAAGATACACAAATGATACAGTATTAATAGCAGACACAGAATAGAATGTAGCTGAAGAAAGCGGAAAGAGACGACTACAAATAAACTACAAGAAAACAGAAAGTATGGTCATCAGTAAAAAGAGGGGTCCAAAGTGCTAAACACAGGCTGGGGATAATAAAATCAAGCAGGTACAAAAATTTAAACACCTGGGAAGTGTTCTATCAGAGGGCGGAAAGTGTGATACTGAGATCCAAAGGCGAATTGGCATGGCCAAGAATGCATTTCAGAAGCTGAGTAAAGTACTGAGGGGCAGTAAAAATATCGCTAGAATCAAAGAGAATACTGGATTGCTATTCAATGTCTGTTCTTCAATATGATGTTGGACAATTCCCTCAAAGATGAAGAAGAGACTTGAAGCAACCAAAATTTGGTTTTACAGAAGAATGCTGAAGATACCACAGACCTAGCATGTGAGCCTGTTCAGCCCGTGGTAACGAAAAGGAAACTAATACATAACACCAAGAAAAGACAACTAAAGTTCTTGGGACATTTAATGAGGAAGAAGAGGTTTGAGAATATGATACTCACAGGTCAGATAGAAGGAAAGAGAGACAGGGGAAAGCAACGCGTAACATACTTGACTGGCTTGAGCAAAGTGGATGACAGAGCAGAGTTTGGGTGGAGTAACAGGAGAACGTGTGCTCATAGCAACTAAGGATAGGGAGAAGCAGTGAGAGGCTTGGGACGCTTTGTTTTTGGGGAAAAGGATTGTAGGATGAAAAATAATTAGTTAACCACATGGACGCAGAGAGGCTTTTGAGTTCTGTCAAGACTGAAAAGTAAAGACTGGACAACTCCTAACCATATATATTTGCAATACTCTATTTTAGAGCGATGTGCGCTGTGGTGCAATGCATCTCGACTCGGAACAACAAATCGGGGCGCCGATTTCGAATTTCACTTAAATTCATGGCATTCATTTACACGCAAGTACCATTGGGAAAGGCATTAATCTGTCTCTTCCCGTCAGTTATCGGTTGAATAATAGGACAGATTGGGTTCTATAGCCTTGGTCGGCAACCAGTCTACCGCAGAAAGCAATGGCAACCTACTGCGGGATAATCTTCTGCCCAGTCAGTCATGACTCATTCGAGACATGATCGCCCAAAGCGTATTTCATGTATGGCACTTAACTGACTGACTCTATTTTAGGCCTGATTTGGATAGATAGTACCAAAGCAAATTTAATGGTCATGCATGTTTAATTTTCCTCCTTAAAAAATAGATCTAGCACTAATATATCTGTGCATGTTGAATTTTTCAACTTAGTAAAGAAAATCTACTTGATAATCCTCATAGAAGTGATCTTTTTCATCGGCTTTAGTAAAACATTTAAGGTTTGTGAATAGCATTAAAAATGTATTATAAACAATATTATCGGGTATTTTTGTAATATAGTTATTAATCACTTATTATAATTATAAATTTTGTTTCAGTGTCAAAGACAAAAAGAAGGAACAAACCAAAAATAACAGAAAGTCAACAATGGAAGATAAAGAGTAAGTATTCTTATTACTTATATCTGCTTAAAAACTAATATGCACTTGTTAATCTCACACTTTATTTTGCTTATTAATCAATCGCTATAAGAACCTCCCCCCCCTCTCTCTCTCTCTCTATATATATATATATATATATATATAAAGACAGAAAATCTAAGCAAGAGCCAACAACCTACCACGGTTTCACCTAACGGCTCATCAGTGAAATTGGCCAATTTCTCTGAGGAGCCGTTAGGCAAAACCGTGGTCGGTTGTTGGCTCTTGCTTAGATTTTCTGTCTTTGTTTGCTCTACTTTCGTATTGAGCGCTTTAGTTTTAGGGTTTTCGTCTTGGTTTTTTTTTTCTTTCTTACGAGTGCTTTACTTTTTGTTCATATACTTCGTTTGTTTCTTTTGTTGCTTCCCCTTATTTTCCCTCCGAGTTTGTTCTCGGTGGGTTATAAAAGATGATTTAAATTATAGCTTGATTAATACTAGTTTTGGTAGAGTTCTATTACTATTGGTATTGTTGTTGCTATAGTTAATATTATATATATATATATATATATATATATATATATATATATATATAAAGTCATCAGTCAAAACAATTCTCCTGACGAAACCGAAAAGGTCGAAACCATGTTAGCGTAACCGGCTGATCTTCCTTACCTAAATATCTAAAATCTCTATATCTTCATTTTCCTTCCAGTTAACCAAAGAAGTTATGGTAAGCAAAGTTCGAATTAGTTTTTTTTTAGATATATATTTTCTTATATCTAAAAATAAAAAGAAGCTTAAGTCGGACTTTGGTTACTATGATATCATCTGTGGTTGAGTGGTAAACAACACCAGATCTAATAGTGGCATCTCCCCGGTATATTGGAGTATGTAGGTTCGAATCCTGTTAGAGGATATTTTCTAAACAAGATTTCTCAAACATCTCGCCTGGTAGATAATTAAAATGTACTGATCAATTACGAAAGAAAAATGACTATCCACTTAAATACGAGCATCCATTAAAAATAATGTTAAAACAAATACATTTAAAATAAATATGTCGGTCAATACCAATTAAGCATATATATATATATATATATATATATATATATAAATGCTTAATTGATAGTAACTGATTAATTAATTGATATTGTCGGCTAATATATATATATAAATGCTTAATTGATATTAACCGACATATTTATTTTAAATCCAGACAAGGTGCGCGCGCGCACACACACACACACACACCTATATATATATATATATATATATATATATATATATATATATGTGTGTGTGTGTGTGTGTGTGTGTGTGTGCGCGCACCTTGTCTGGATTTATTAAGTAAATCATATAAACTTTATAATTCAAATTTGGTTTAAAAAATTCTCAAATTTTAAATAATCAATTTAGATGCCGCAACAAAGCCCAAGTTAAAATTTTCGGTAGCATCAATATGTTTTATAGAAGTTGTTCAAGTTATTTGATGTATTCTGAAGAACTGCCATCTGAAGGTATTCGACAAAACCAAATAATCACATTTTACTTCAATAGAAAGTTAATGAAATCATCAAAAATAGATCAACGCCTATAATACAACAAATAAGAAACACATATGATAAGCCAATAAATCCTTTACCTTTTAATATCGTGACACTTCTTCTCAGTAACAGACAGTAATCTTTTATCCATTTATTTTGTTATCTTTTTTACTTCAGCGAATTCAATTTCTAACATGTTAGTTTGAATTGATTCCATAGCTCTGCTTTGTTGTTATATTGTTTGCTATCTTCATATACATCCTTGGACAAACTAATTGAAATAACTACTTTAGTTTCCTTTCTTTCACCATAAAGTCAGTTTTAGACCCACTGGAGTTACAGGGTGCAATCGATTTCTATTTTTTCCTCAGATTAGGTCACTTGCAGTGGTGTGCAGCAATATGAATCTTTTTCGGGTTTATGATGAAACTTGTTTGGTCTTGAAAACTATCGTGTCATCCGTGATTGCATCATAATTTTATCACGTCCAGACACTATTGTCTCGACTATCGATTAGTTGTCCTACAGCTATTGTCTACGAAGGATGTTGATCTGAGAAAGCGTGCAAAAATTGTAACGCTATACGAACACACTGGCAAGCCTAACAGAGAGATCGCGGATATTATCGGTGTCAGCATTTTAACGGTCAGTCGTCTCATAAAGGCGAAGAAGCAAACTGGATTCATCAGTCCAAACTATGAAGAAAAATTATGTCGGAAGAGAAAAACAACGCTAGGAGACGAAGTCTACGTGGTCAGGGAAAGTGTGAAAGATCCTAAGAAAACATTATTCATTTTGTTTTAATTAATTTGCACAAGGGTGTAATTTTATATTCACAAGTGACCATAGATTTTCGATCGGACATAGGTCACAACTTGAAGGTGGCCATTCCATTATCTACTTTCCTGTTAATATTTTATGCTCAAATAATTCACGGATATATGAGAAGGGGCACTGTCCTGCATAAATATAAAATTCACTTTGGATCTGCGAGACTGGGACTTGTACCATGTAAAATAGTTCAGTTCAGTTTAACTCTTTTATCGTCTTTGAATAGTCCAATAATGGCCTAGCCGACAATTATTATAACACTATTACCTTCTTGTTGCCATTTTTTTTTTTTAGCCAGGCATGTCAGAATTGGATAAAACACATCCTTTGGCCTATCCATCAGGTCTATCACATGTTACTCGAGATTCGTCCGTGAAAATTACTTTAGACATGTCAATTTTTATGTATTTCTTGGCCCAATTTTGATGCTTTAAAATATTTACTTTAGTGAGAGGAGGTTGCCTAGGAGGTTATTTTTTTTTTATGGATTTCAACTCACAAAGTATTCTACGCCTTTTGTCCTTCTTGACTCCATTAAATCCACTCTTTTGAAAGATCTGAGTGCTGGTCAAAAGTTCTTAAAGCATTTTCCTTTGCTTCAATTTCTCAACAGCCTTCTTTATCTCTGCAAAGTTCCTTTGATATCTCTAGTGTTGACATTCCCTCACTCAATAACTTTATTTTCTGTTTGTCAGCAATTGTTAGATCCTCTTTTTCCCAAGTTTTTCAAAATGAACAATTGCGGTTCATGGCCTCGGGGAATGTGAGGAGCGGCTAGTCGTTACTAACTATTCTATACCCAGCTAACCAGAATCACGACCCTGTCGTGCATTACAATTTATCAATTTGCCACATGAACACATCTATCACTATTCCAAACAACAAGTACCACAATACTACATATAAATCGGGGAACCTACAAAGACCCATGCTATATTTGAACCTTGAATAAATTATCACTGTTTTCCAACAGATGGCGTTCGCAGAACTGCGAGTGTGTAGTTTCAGATGGTAGCGCATCTATAAGGAAGTACTACAACTAATCTTGAAATTCAGTTTATGTCATTTCGCCGAAATGTAAACAACTTTGTTTTTCATTGCGTTAAACATGTCGGATTTCATGTAAAAGAAAGTGTATTTGCGGGGAATTTTACTTCACCACTTTATTGAAAAGAAATCTGCAGCTGAAGCAAACAGTATTCTTATTGAGACTTACGGAACCATGTTCTATCAGATTGGTTTAGATGCTTATAAAATAATGGTTTTGATGCTGAAGATAAAGAACGCTCTAGCTCACCGCAAAAGTTTAAAGACGAAGAATTGGAGACATTACTTTATGAAGACTCATCTCACGAACTTTCAGAATCATTAGAAGTTGATCACACAAGTTTCGAAACGTTTGAAAGCATTAGGAATGGTTCAAAAGCAAGGTCATTTTGTGCTGTACGAGTTTAAGCAAAAAGATATCGAACAGCGTCTTGTCACGTGAGAACAGCTGCTTCAACGGCGGAAAAAAGAAAGTTTTTTTGCATTGTATCATGACCGGCGATGATAATGAGAAGTGTATATTATAACCCCAAGCGTAGAAGGTAGAGGTAAGCACGGTCGTGCATCAACATCAGCTGCAAAGCCGAATATCCATGATACGAAGCTTCTGCTCGGTATTTGGTGGGATCAGCTGGGTGTAGTTATTTATAAGCTGCTGAAACTGACCGAAACCATCGACTACAATTGATGTTTGTGAACCGAACATTGAAGAAAAACGGTGGCTATACGAGCAGAGATACAACAAAGTGATTTTCTTACATGACTACGCTAGGCCACAAGTTGCACAAAGGGTAAAAAAACACACACTTGGAAACGCTTAAATGGGAAGTCCTACCTCACTAGCTATATACATCAGACACTGCCCCGTCCAATAATCACTTTTTCCGATCAATGGGAAATGACCTGGCTAAGCAGCACTTTCCTTCTTCTGAAGATTCCAAAAAATACGTCGACTCTTGGTTAGCCTCAAAAAAAATGTTTTCCCGACGTGTAATTCAAATGCTGCCAGAAAGATGGAAAAAAATATGGCTAGCGATGGACAATGCGTTCAGTGACATATTTCTTACTAATTATTGTAAATAAAACATTACATTTCATGAAAAATCAGCGAAAAGTTATTCAAGATCCTAATAAGAGCTTAAAATCTCAAAAGAAATTCTGAAAAAAAATTGTATAAAAAGATAGAGGAAATGAACCTGAAAAACAAGCTAAATTATAACAAAAAACACCAACTAAAATAAAATATGTTAGTAAGACCCATCCACCACACAAAACATGAGTGACCGTTGTATTTTGCCTATAAGCAGAATCAACATGTTCACTAACTATAGGAGAAAGAATGACAAAATAAATGGTGGAATGGGAAAGTCAAAAGACCCAACCGAGATCAGACGGGACAAAAACAAACCGGAGAAGCTGGGAATCTCAACATGGATCATAATCAAAGAGAACGCCGGTAACAACAATCACTCACATTAACTGGTTACACAGGAAGAGTTTAGCTTAACCAGAGGAGGGATCCGCCAAGAAACTGTCCTTTGTGTCAAAGTGACCTAAAAAGGAAATCAAGGCGGGCTTCATTCACTCGAATTAAGCTCGCCACTTTTACCGATCTTTCGCTGAATCTGTACACATCAAACACTTTCTATCACATCTTGATTTTTATCATAAGGGACAGCGATTCTACATAGGACTGTACGCCCTCTCTCTCAGTCAGCGAAGGGAAGGCTTCAACGCCAAAGCGTGAAGTAGTGGCGAGAGTGGATAACCCTGACGAACCCAGTGAGATAGCGTAGATACCAAGGCACTTGCAGAAATCGGGTTTGAATTTGGAGGCCTGCAGGACAGTGGCCAGGTACCGATGGCTGATCCTACTAAAAGCTTTCGAATGATTAAAATTGATCAGCGCTGCTTGCTCGTCATTTTTTACACCCTCTAGGATCGTGCGGATCAGATGCAGGTTGCTCTGAACCGTTCGGCCTTTCAGTGCACAAATTTGCTCGGGTCTCAACAGAATCTTGGCAACTGCCTGCAAACACTCCGTCAGGATTTTAGCCAAAATATTTCACTCTGTATTTAGCAGCGTTATGGACCTGTAATCGTTTAAATCCCGCCTACCATGCTTGACCTTTTTTAACAGCGTGACAGACCGCTAGATATCCAGAGACGGACCTCTGCCGGAACCCATTGTTGAACATGATAATCAAAATCAGCACAAAGATGTGCGACAACCTCAAGTACAATTCATAAGTCAGCCCATCAAGTCCCAGAAATCTACCACAAACGACCTTCTTCAATGCCAAGTAGACTTTGCCCTCTGTGATCTCTACTTCACAAGAAGCTGTTTCAGTCGGTGTAAGCCAAGGAAAGTCAGCCAAATAGCTGCAAAACTCTTCGCCACAGAAACCAGAATCCTAGGTAAACCGGCTCTCGAAGTGCTGCCAAAACGCCTTGCCTCAGAGTACGCCCCTCCAGCGTTTCGACCTCCCAAATATATCGATCGGAACGTCGACGAATCTCTTTCTTGCGCAATTCAGCGCTCATGTTCACGGTTTCGTTAGACATCTTGTTTAACCTATGCTTAACTACCTGATCCTAGCAGCACGCTGTAGTGTCTGCCTAGCTAAACATATCTCTAAAAAAACTCCAACCTCCGTTTGGAACAGACTGTCTTTGAAAGCCTTCACATTTTTAGCCTTATCTAGAGTGATCGTGGGCTATATTCGATGATGAAATACCTAATACTATCTTTAAGTCTCTTTTACAACTCATTCCTAATAACCACCCATACTACTTCCCGCTGCCCTAATCTAGTCAGCTGTTGCCGGAAATCCCACCTGTATAGCAAAAATGGAAAATGACAAAAACGGACGGCAAATCTGAGACCAGACATTTTCAAGTAGAGAAAACTGAAGTTTCTCCCCATGTTTTAACATATATTACGGACAAAAAATAAAAATAGTTTTTATTATATTTTAGAGGTCTTCAGCTAATTTTAGGTTAATCTGTATACTAATTTCAGCCAGTCCATTTTTGCAAATTCCAAATATCTAAAAATCTAACCATAGAAAATGGCAGAAAATTTAGTCAAACATTTTACTAAGGATTTATTTACCCAGTGCTCCCTCACTGAGGTGAGTATTGGACAGAAGGTCGTTTTTTAAGTTGGGGAATCCGAGCGTGTACGCTTGGGCCGCTTGTCAAATATTACCCAGCTCTCGCATAGGTAGTAACTGGGTACTATGTTTGTCTTAACTGGCCGTCTCCTGGCTAATCCTACATATTTTACTAAGGTTGGAAATGGACGAGTTTAAATTTGACAATTATTGGTTCAGAACATTTTGAGTTATCGTGGTTTATTTGATTTTCATAACTTCAAACGGGGTGTAGATGAATGATTGAAACCAAAATGTCGACCTAAATGGTCTTCTGTTTTAATATTCCAAACTCTTTAACGTAGCTTCCCTGGGCCTTTTCTAGGAATATTTTCATAGCAATAGTTTTGATGAGCTTTCCTCTTTAGTACCTCGACCCCAGAAATTTAAGTTACAGATTAGAATCTATGTTTCTTTATTTTACTGTTGAAATTTTATTCTAATAATTTCTTTGCTTGCGATTTTCACCTGTGAAAGTCTCTTCCGATTTTGTTTCTATCAACTAAAATCTTGAAAAATGTAAATACAATATCAATCTTCATCTTCAGTCTCTATGAAAGCTGTTCTTTTATTGTTATCTAGTTCTTTGACTCTCAGTAACTACTTGCGTCGTAGTGAGCTTATCGCCTTGCTTGGGATTAAATAATTATAATACATCAAATCAAATGCTTCGTCTGCTACAAGGAAAGTTGGTTCACTGTGTTGTATCATAAAAAAATTCCCGTCAGAGTCCATCTTACACATGTATAAATCTACCATTCGTCTATGCAATGAATACTGTCGCTATATCTGTTCTGATGTAACTGCTGTACATCTCGAAAAAACTCAAAGAAGGGTTTGTAATATAATCTATCTTGGCCAGGAATCCCGACTTCAGTCTCTTTCTCATCGACGTCACATAACTTCTGTCTGTCTTTTCTACAAATATTTTCATGACATCTCTTCTAATGAGTCTGGTGCTACGACTGCATGAATTTAAGCATGATACTAGATTGGGAATTAGGTCTCACAATTTTACTGTCGAACCAATTAGATGCAGCCGTCACTACTTGAACTTCCCACCTGTGGAACTCTGTTTCTATTTCATAACTACATAACGCCCTGTAAAACTCCCTTTCTATTTCATAACTACAAACTTAAAAAATCTAATGCAGCGTCAACCGGCATCTTGTGCGTTCTTGAACCATGTTTCTCTTTAGTTCTTTTTCCCACTTTTTGTCTTCTCATTTTCTTTCACTTTTAATCTCTGTAACTACCTGCGTTCTATTGCCATTATCGCTTTACTTGGGATGAAACGATTATATATATACATATCATTTTATTCCAAGCAAAGTGGGACCGCCACTAGTGCACAGTGGGGGTACAGTCAGAGAAAAGTAACTTGGTACAAGGGGTATTGAAGAAAGGATAAAAGATGAATGGAATTCAAGAAGATAGAAGATGACAACTGTCGTTGCATTTGGAAGATTGTAACTATCAGAAAAACAAGTAAACGGGAAAGAGTTTCATTGGCAGAAAGTTCGAGAAAAGTAACTGTTAGAGTAGAAGTGGCTGTTACATTTAAGTATTTTAACGGTAAAAGAGTTAGACCTAGATGTAAATCTAGGGGCACGCTTAAATTCACGTGGACGAAGCACAAAGAAAAAGCTCGTCAGAGCTGTTGCCATGAAAATATTTGTAGAAAAAGCAAAAGGAAGCCACGTCACGGTGGTGGAAAATGACTGAAGTCGAGATGCCAAGTCAGGACCGGTTACGTTGCAGATTCTTCTTTGGATATATAGTTTAAATAAACTTGCACAGAAACTTTTAAAATAAATAGTCGGAATAATTCCACCCACTGTATTCGACTGGAATTCATCGCAATATGGCTGTGATTCTTTAACCGCATTGAAAAGAAGAAAAAAAGAAAATAAGAAATGAACACACGAGCATATATCTAAATTTCAGAAAACTTCTTACTTGAAGTGTCAAAATGACAAATGATTCCCTTTTCCGCCAGGTGATCTGCGGGTGGTATAATAGATAGCCTCACGGAACGAGAAATCGGAGATCTGAGTTCGAATTCCAGTCAGGTTCGTTACATTCCCTTACGCGCAAATAAAATTCATTCCAATCTAACAAACAAAATTATATACAAACAACAGGTACCGCGATGGGGATAAAAAGTACACCGACATATGGAACATTCACACTAGCATATCTAGAAGAAAACTTATACAACCAAGTAGGACAGAAATATGTGGAAGATATTAAAACAGAATTCACTAAATCATGAACGAGATATCTAGATGATTGTCTTTTGGAGATCAACATGGGGAGACATAAATAAACAACAGACTCTACTCCAAAACTAGATCACCAAAATTAAGTTCACACTAGAATATAGCTATAATGAATTGCCATTTCTAGACATACTCATAAAAACAATTACATCACAGACATTTATCATAACCCCACAAGCACCCAGCAATACCTCAATCTCAAGAGTTACCACCCTAAAAGTTGTCTAGAATCCATCCCCTACTCCCTAGAACGACAAATTTGCACACTAGTTGCTGATGAAACCCTTCATAAAATACGCTGAGAGGAACTATGAAAAACACTAGAAATAAGAGGATACCCCACTCCACGAATAAACAAGGGTCTCCAAATGGCAGAAGAAATACCATTAGAATCTCTCTGGAATAATATATATATATATATATATATATATATATATATATATATATATATATATATATATGAAAAATATGAAAACATTCTCACATACGTCCACACACACACACAACGGAATCAACCCAGAATTATTTGGTAAGATAAAAAGTCACATAGAATTATTTAACAAAAATGATAAAATAAATGAAATCTTAAAGACAACTAAAATAATTAAAACAAACGTCAACCCCCAAATATTAAAAACATACTAACATCATCAAAATTCAAGCAACACACAAAACAGGGGGTCACTAAATGCAGAAAAAAATATGTGGTATGCAACATAATAATAGATGGAAATTCAAGTTCGAAAACACATCCGACATTCGAAGTAAAAACTAATCTGAGAGCAGCTCTAAAAACGCGCTAAAGAAAAAAAAAAGAAAAAAATTCGCGAACCATTGCAAAAATGAGTATTCCAAAAACAACAAAAAGAACCAGATAACCAGTGGAACTGAATCGAAATCGCTGAAAACAATTTTGAAGTATAAAGACGAAATAAAATTTCTTAAGTTAGTGTAAAAATGTTTTTCTGGCCAACGAAAGTTGAATTATTTGCAAAACGGAAGAGATTCAACGAGCGATTGAAAACTCACACACACACACACACACACACACACACAGAATTTTCTGACCTGCTCAACGACCACTTATCTATATATACACGATATTTTTCGCTCTCAGAAAGACAAACGGTTCTCGATATGTAAAATCACAAGTTTATTCGCCCGAAGAGAGTCAACTTTGATCTCGCAACACGCATAGCAACACAAATATAATTATGGACACTTATATATTATAATATATATATATATATTATACAAAAAGTAAGTAAGTAAGTAAGTAATAATAATAATAATAATAATAATAATAATAATAATAATAATAATAACAACAATAACAATAAATCTACACTTTAAACAAAACGTTCACAGCTTCTCGCACTTATTTGTTTTATACCAATTTCTTTTGTTGCAACAACCCCTATTTCTTTTTCATTATATATATATATATATATATATATATATATATATATATATATATATATAGTAATATTCGTTTTTTGAATTTATAATAAAATATTTTTTCACCGCTACACAAGAGCTGTCCTTTTCGGTAGTACCTCTAGTACCTCATCAGGCGATTTTCCTTTAAAGGAATAAAGAAAATTATATATATATATATATAAACCAAATGTTCCTTTATCCAGACAATTAAAGGGGTAATAGACGGGGTTCTAGCGGACTTTATATTGGTGCATCGAGCCAAACCCACTAAAACCCTATCTACTTTCTCCTCAATTGTCTGGATAAGGAAACATTTGATTTATATATATATATATATATATATATATATATATATATATATATATATATATATATATATAATTTCCTGACTCTTCAAACCGTATATCATTTGATGTGTTTCTAGATATAGTACCGAAACACGACATCTCTTGTACAGCGTTAAAAAATGTTTTTATTTTAAATTCTAATTGCCAAATTATTAGTACAAGTAATATTCTACTACGTATCGAGCACTTTTAAAAGTAAAATGTAAATAAACTGTGAATTGCTATTCCATTAGTTCTTACTAATATATATATATATATTTATTTATTTATATATATATATATATATATATATATATATATATATATATATATAGGCAGACCCGTTATCATGGTAAATCGGTAGTTTTGGCTTATTTCAGGCGAACCATCATCAGCTTTCGTCTTTATTGTACAGAAGATTTTACGAATCATATTTGTGTACACGAATCATATTCGTGTAAAATCTTCTGTACAATAAAGCCGGAAGCTGATAATGGTTCGCCTGAAATAGGCCAACACTACCGATTTACCATGAAATAACGTGTCTACCTAAATGTTTTCCTTATATTTGCTCTATATGTACTTATATGCATATATATTTAGAGCTCTCTCAAAGAGTTATCCTACCACTGTATGTACAGGGCACTCCTTTGGATTCTCAATATATATCTACACCGTATGCTTATATAGTGTTGAGTTGTTATAATTATTATTCTGTCGTAAAGTGCTCGATATCGAGATAGAGATAGAACGTTAATAGGATTAATGTGGAGAAGTTTGTCGCTTAACTGATCAGAATCATGCCACTTCGAAGTTTCGTGAAGGCACCACAATGATGTCCTCACTCGTCTGGGCTGAATTTCAACCTTTTGTTGTGCGTGTTATTTATTTGTTATTTTGGTATATAAGTGATTCTACAGCTGGTTAATTGTTGAGTTGACTTTCTCTTTATTGCTATTTTATTGCGCATGTGGTTGATTTCTTTTTATTGCTTGTTATTGTGTTAGTTTCCTTTTAGTGCTTTTATAATACAATTAAACAGGCACATTTACGCGCACTAAAAGGAAGCTAACTCAATAAAAAGCGATAAAAAGAAATCAACCACCTGCACAATAAAAAAGCAATAAAAAGAAAGTCAGGATCTACCACATGATGCTTGAGAAAATAATCTTTTGGATTGCATTTGTATTTGTCATTTTCTGTTTAAACACAATGAAATAAACCCTTTTGAAGCAATTTGTGATGGATAATGAGAAATGGAACGTTTACAACAATGTTCAGCGAAAAAAAAAGTGCGATCAGCAAAAGAGTCTTCTGACAAATAACCAGCTAACTAATTCTGAAAAGTACTGCTCTTAACTAGACGAATTAAAGGCAGTAATTCAAGAAAAATGTTCAGAATTAGCTAACAGAAAAGGTTCTGTTTCCCTTAAGGATAATGCCTGACCTCAGGTTTCTTTGTCAACCTGGCAAAAATTTTTGTGTGTTGAAGGGAATGTGTTACCACAACCGCCATATTCACCAGCCGTTGCTCCTCCGGATTTTCATTTATTCAGTTCAAGATCCAGTTATTATTATCATTTATTGGTTAATGATTCAAATGCTTATGTGCGCATAGCAGTTGTTTTCGATGATGAAAAATATTGAAACCCAAAACTTGGCCAAAAAACTGAAAGTATAAATTCTAAAAAAAATTACCAGCGGCAGATTTTTGTAAAAGCTAAAAAAATTACAGCAATCGATTTCTGTGAAAACAAAAAATTACTAAAGTTACCCTCAAAATAAAATTTTGGCATTAAATGACCCATTAGAAGTTGATATCCTGTTAAACAAACAAACGAACAAACAAATGACAAATCATGTAGCCTAATACAACCTGGTTTGTTTACTTGAATAAAAGTGATCACTGCTAAATAAATCCCAATATTCCCAGGCCCAAATACCCTGAAGAACATGGCATGATACCCCGACTATCCACTTGTTGCTTTTTTAATTGATACAATATAATCTTACTGCGTGTAAATAAGCGCTTCAACGCAAGAATTTATATAAAGTAGTTTTAAAATATATTTTATGCTAATAAAAAGATTTGCTTTTCTTTTCCAGAATACTCAAATGGGGACAGTTTGTCAAAGATTACGCCCTATCGGTTATCGCTTCAAGAACCAATACGACTGGATTCCTGTTTACTGAAGACTATGTCCACTTAGCCACGGACTATTTTCAAACATCAGCGGACAATGACAAAGCCACCGCAAACAAATAAAAAGAATTTATATATATATTCTCATTTCAAAAAAAAAAGTTACTAATTTGAAAGATCATTTCTTAGTTTGTGGGCGCTGCAAATATAACTTTATTAAAAACGAAATTATATAAACTCCGAGTCTCTATACAAAATTTAATATTTTAATTATAATATTTTATTATTCATTAAGAAATTAAAAAAAGTTCTCCCCCCCCAAAAGACCGTGCTGTTATAAAATGCGTAGACGAATTTTCTTTTTTTGTGATTGAATATTAGGAAGTAAGTTTATGATTATTTTCCTTTTCTTTTATTTCTAAATAATTTGTTAAAATAAAATTGTAAAAGGTTTTTGGAACATAATAGGCTTTGTGTAATTCTATAATTTTAAGTCGATGATATGTACTGAGCTCGCAGTCTAGGAAATTATCGAAATTAATAATTGGTTAAAAAACAGATGAACTTATCAAAAAATATAAAAGAAAATAATAAATAAAAGATGAAATAAAGAGAAACCCTATACACTTTTAATCAGAGAGTCAAGAACTTATCTTTTATGTGATTTGTGAATGCAAACCATTACAATCCCATGGTCGATCCCTGTTTCAGGATGGGAAAATTTCCACATACATTCAACAAAAAATAGGAAACTCCGAATTAAAAAACAAACCACGATGTCCATACATAGAATCGATTATTTTCACACTTAGAAAATCAGCCATGATCCTGCAAACTTAAAAAGCATTTAAAATTCCATAGCACAAAACAAACAGCTTTGTTAAAAAATAATATATATATATATATATATATATATATATATATATATATATATATATACCGTTGTTCAAATTAATTGAAACAAAACGAATAATGACTTTCTAGGAACTTTCAC